>OU015502.1:132332842-132457842 GCA_907164885.2 Dolomedes plantarius
AAGGACAGACGATTAATTTGGGGCAAATATAAATCAGATGGAAATTGTTTATTTACTCCAAGAAAATTACCTCTGTTATCTTTATTGTTCTTCGAAAATTAGTTTTTGTTCAATAGATTTATCCCGGGTTTTTAAATTGAAAAACCGAAATTTATGAACTTCGATATAAAACTGTTGACATAAAAGTTTATTTATGTGGTATCATAATATTTCACGAACATTTTCATAATTTAATAAAGTTAATATATTTTAAAAACGGTGCATTTTTTAAACTGCAAATTAAGCTTGAAAATATTATATTATTCCCTCGTGATGTTTCGCTTCATTTTCTTCTAAAGTAATTTTTTTGTATTTATTACTAGCTTTATACCCGTGCTTCGCTACGGAATACATTCAAATTAAGCACAACGGTCACTGTATGCAATTAATCGCAAAAAAAATATAAAATAATGGTAACGGACATTTTTATAGACAAAGTAATGTAGAAAAAATATTCTAATTAAATACAACGGTCAATGTATGCAATTAATTTGTACGTTTAGTATCCATAAAACATGCTATTTTGAATTAAATTTTTAAAAAAACTTCCATCTCAATTAGTCTAGTGGTTAAATTTTATCTTTTACCGTAATTTAATATTTTTGTCAATTTATTTCGTTGTTATGCAAGTGACGCAAAATTCATTTAAAGTATCACAAAAGGAAAAGAAACCACGTGATCATCATTTAATAAATTAATTTCTAAAAATTTATCTTTAAAAATTCACCAAAAATCAGTAAATGGAAGTAAAGATTCGAAAAAGATTTCATTTTGAAGGAATTTTTATGATCTTTCTTGAGATATAAATTTTATAACCCTCAAACTATTATTTCAAATGCAAACTTAAGAAAAGTTTTTAAAACAGCTTAAAATTTTAATTTTAAAAAATCTAAGAATAATTTTTTCAAAAATCTTACTTAGTGCACCCCTACACTATAAGAAGAATCGCCATGCAAAATTTCAGCCCTTTAGATCCAGCGGTTCGGTCTGTGCGTTATATGTCAGTCAGTCAGTCACTCAGTCACTGAACTGTTTTATACATATAGATAAAATATTTCAAATATTAAAATGTCCATTATTGGAATCATACGTATCACCAGCATACCCACGAAATAACCCACAGATAACCACGAAGAAATATTTTGATTAAAAATTACAAAAAAAAATTATGTAACTTATTTATAAAAAATCATATTTTTAAAAGTAAATTTTTTTTTCAAATTTTCTGAATCAAAATTAAAGTGAAATACTTGAAAAAGACATGTCCCAAGTTTCAACCATTTATCTTTAATGGTTCTTGACTTATAACAATTTAAAGAGGAGAAATGGGGAAAAAACCCATCATGCAGTAAACCGCACTTGCAGGTTTAAACAACGATTGTCTACTATTAGAATGTTGCAAAAAAAATAATAATTTATCCTGTTCTAATTAAGATAGAAACATGATTTAAACGTCATTTTAAGAGTAAAAGAACAAAAAAATTTTAATGCAATAAAAAAATTTTCGAAAATTCGAACAATTTTGTGTCCTGGACCCCCTTAAAGAAGGAAACTTAAAACTTCATTTTATGAACACCCCGCGTGGTTCGGGAGCACCACGTGTAGAACTTAAGACTTAAAATGATAATAAAAATAAAACATGACTCACTCTTTTAGAATACATACAGGTCGTTTGATGACAGCAAAAGTACACTTTATTCATTTAAAAAATATTCATCAGGAACATTCATTTTAAAAAAAAATGTAAGAAATACTTGTAGGCCAAGTTCCATCTCTCTCGGTCCCAGCACCCCACATCACACAGAAAAAGCGCACTACCTCAAACGCAAACAAGCCGAGAGTGCCTTCTCAGCGAACCAGAAAATCCCGTTCATTCAATATGTCGCCAATATACATAAGACGCCAAGCACATGCGCAAAAGACGCGAAAAGTTGCCTCACTTGGCATGCATCGCCCCCAGTGCTGATAATTTCATTCGATATTTTTTTAAATGCAATTAAATTACAGTTGAGCAAGTTATAAAGTACATGGCTTTATAACAGTGGGCATCTCCAACATACCCAACAGACATAGAACTCAATTTGACTGACTTTGAAGCCGAGGAGTTCGGTGGAGCTAAAACAATTATAAAAGCTGAATATTTTCAATTAGTTCCTACAAGGATGCGTATCGTGCAATATTACAATCTTCAAGATCTAAATTTTTGATCATGGAAGACTGTTTAGTTCTTCTGTTGCGGTCTGGACTGTGGCAGAAACTTGGAAGTCACAAGTAAAAATTTAAATGAATCCTTCTTTTGATATTGTATTACCTGCTTCGGGGTCTTTGACTATGCCTTACTTAGATAATTTAGATACTTGTACCATAGTTAGATAGTACATTAGAGACCTAATTTTGTAAGTTTCTAACACGTATGTTGACGTTTAAAAACAGAAAAAAATCTTTTTAATCCGTTAAACTAAAATTTCCTTTTCTTTATTAATCAAGGATTCGTCCACAGCCCTTTCGATAAGAGGTATTACGTTGCAAAGTGAAAAATTAGTACAATTTTGACAAGAATTTAAAATAGTAAGTGTTACTACTTGTACCTGTGAGAAAGAGGAACTCATTAGAACAGTAAAATATCGATTATAAAGCGGACTTTAATGATGTAGGCCAGTGAAGAAAGTTATTCAAAACTATTTACACTATTTCCTTTTAAAAATTCAACATTGTTGAAAAGATAGTCTAATCAGTTTAAAATTACAACAAAAATTGATTTGGTATCTCTCACCATGTGGAAACAGAAATCTCACAATTTTAAGAATTCTAGATAATTATGAAGGAGTCTGGATATCTTTTGTTAAATTATCTCGTAATCAGTTATATACATATTATATTTATAACACTTATTTTTCATTAAATATACGTATGGGAAAGATTAAAATCTCAAAATAACTATAAAAATGCTTCATTTTACAATTCTAAAATATTTCCTATCGCAGCTTTTGTTTCATTATTATGAATTATCCCTTATCGTTTACTCCAAAATGTAAATGATGTTTAATAATTTAATTTAAGAAATCAGCTTTCGCTGATAATAAAATTAGATTCATTTGCACTCATTCTATACATTGTCATACAAAATCTAATAAAGTAACATCAAATAACTATATTATCATTAAACCTATGGTTCTTGTATTCTTGAGCGTCACCAGCCCTTGAGAATAGTTGAAATATAAAATCCTTTATCGATTTACTACACATTGTTACACGACTGGCTATCCGAAAAACAATAAACATGTGTTTTGGATAATAATTTATATTTCGCTAGGTTAAATCCTTACTACTTCTCAAAACTTTTATGACACTTCATGATATGCGAATAATTCCTTTAGCAGAAACAAGTTAAGCCAGTAGCTCAAAACTTCAGTTCGATTCGAGTATTGATTTTTTTTTCTAAATTTGGATTCTGACAAGTCAGTTTCATAAAAAAAAGGTTTTGTGTTACTTTTCTTCATTTTCTACATTTTAAATTAAATCGAGACCTGACTCGAAAACAAAACAACCAAGAAATTTGTAGTAACAAATGAGAGAATTTTAAAAGAGAGAGAGAGAGATGAAAGATAAAGTGTTGTAGAGAAACAAAGATATAGACTCAATAACGTTCGCTTCAATCTGATGAATTCTAGGTCGCATGACAAATCCCTTGACATTTCGAATTTTCAGTTCTACAAGATTAATTTGCAAAATGTATAAGTTTGTTTCCTCTTTGAAACATGCTTTAAAAAATTCAGGGATGTTCTAAAATTAGAAACTTTTAATGTCGTTTTGGTTTCTAGATTAAAAGTTCCTGATATGAGAGTAACTTAATTTTAATCATTAAAATTAAGTTAATCTTACCATGGTAAAATTACATTTTGGGATTTACTTTTGTATTTCGATAATCCCAAAACGTAACTCTTAGAAAGTGGCTTTAGCTATTGTATTTTAGTTTAAAAATTGCTTCTTTGATAGGGTTCTAGATAAACGCATGATAGAAAACCTCATAGAAGGATTATAACTAATTATCTCATCGTCTATCTCCGCAATATGATCTAAGGAAGTATATATTTTATGTAATACATTCATGTCTTACAAATTTAGTAGTTTGAGCTTCTTATTCCTTCGTTTATTTTCTTGTATAAATCGTGAATTGAAGAAATTCTTAAGAGAACAATTTTAACATTTTTTTCTATATATATAAAACAGATCCGTAACTGACTGACTCACTGACATACAACGCACAGACCAAACCGCTGGACCTAAAGTGCTGAAATTTTGCCTGGCGATTCTTCTTATAGTGTAGGGGTTCACCAAGGAAGATTTTTGAAAAATTCTTCTTAGATTTTTTTAATTAAATTTTTAAGTTATTTTAGTAACTTTTTTTAAGTTTGCATTTAAAATAATAATTTGAAGGTTATAAAATTTATATCACGAGAAATATCATAAAAATTCCTTTAAAATGAAATCCTTTTCGAATCATAACCTCTATTTTCTGATTTTTGGTGAATTTTTAAAGATTAATTTTTAGAATTTAATTTATTAAATGCTGATCAAGTGATTTCTTTTCTTTTTGTGATACTTTAAATTTATTTTACGTAATGTGTATAACAACGAAATAAATTGACAAAAAAAATTTTTTTCTTTCTAATGCGGCAGACGATTGGACATTATCCAAAAAAATATTAAAATATAGTAAAAGATATGTTCCTCAAACTGTACTATATTAACTGTACTATGTTTTTAGTATGTCCTATAAGATTTAATTTGAATATTTTCTTCTACATTATTTTGTCTATAAAGATATCCGTTACGATTTTTTTATAAATATATTTTTTCACTTTTTTTTACATCAATTGCATACATTGATTGTTGTATTTATTATAAATATATTAATACATATTTTTCGCATTCATTTCATACATTGACCGTTTTATTTAATTTGAATGCACTCCGTAGCGAAGTACGGGTTTTCAGCTGGTATCTAATAGAAAGATGTTACAAATATCTTTCTGTCAATAGTTAGAACATCATATGACTAATTAGAGAATAGTTGTACTTTTAGAAATTATAAAGTAATATATCTCTAATTACCTAATTTAGTAATTTCTATCATGATGCTATAATAATGATGCTACAATAATTTAATAATGATGCTATAATAATGATGTTACAATAATAATTACACAGTTTTATGGGGTTGATCCATTCAAAGTTCCGTCTTCGCAGCTCGAATGATTTCATTGAGAAAGATACACCTTTGCTGAAGGTCATGCTAATCGAATAAAAGAAAACAACACTGAGACAATGTAACCTAAAATGTAGTCTGTCCATCACCTCAAAATAAGCCAAAGAGGTAAATATTGTAATTAGGGCCTGGTAAAGGGTGCTTGGTTCGAATCCATTAAACAAGCACCATTAAATACCTTTGTGTCCAGGCTGAATATGAGCACGTTAAATCTGCACCAGGGAGTCCTTCTAATGCTGCGTTTGCATTCTTGTGCTCTGCTCTGCTCTGTTCGGCGGAAGCCAGTGATTTATGTTCACTGCGTACTCCGTACTGTGTGGATCTCCTCCTCTGTCGGTCCTGCTACAGAGCATCAAAGATCCCGGGGTCCCGGGGGTCAAATGGTGTCAAGCGGGGGCGGGGGACACTAGATCAAGAAACACGAGGGACCTTGGGGGCGGGAATGGGGGAGTTCTAAATGGGGGAATATCTGGAAGACACGTGTTCATTCACATCGCTTTGGACGGGTAGGGTTAACGTGACTAATGTGATGACAGGAGTTGGGGGGGGGTCTCCATGTATAGAACTCTGCATGAAAGCATATGCACCATATGAGGTTAGAGAGCGTGAGAGATGTACGATCTCCCCAGATATCGCCCCTGGGGGGGGGGGGATCGCTCGATCAAAATTGTGATGGCACCTAGCCAAATTGGACTCCGACCCTTGTGGTGTCATTGTAAACCTGAGCCGTGCTCCTTAACACGATAATCCTATATAGACCTGGTCTAGAACTTCCGACCAGGGTGCATTAACAACAACAACAACTAATACAACATACTGTAATTAACATTTTCATATACTTCACATCTGGGGTTATTTACTTTTTATCCCTTCATTTATTTTCTTCTACAACTCATTCATTGAAAAAATTCATTAAAAAAAGAGAAATCTCCAATTGTTTTTCGTTTGGAAGACTAAAGTTACAAAATAACAATAAGAATACTGTAATTAGATTATAATTGCATCTATAGTATTAAGATAGCTACTGTCTAATTATCTGTAATTGTAAATAAATAACAACTTATCTCTTTCTGTTTCAACAAATTAGCAGGGTTCAAAATGTAAAATTTTAAGTAGTGTATTTGCTATTTCATTTAACCCTGTACTTTCGAACGAAAGAAATAATAATGGGGAAGATATATTTTAACTAAGTGTCAAAAACATCTAGAAGTTCAAGATAACCCATTAACGCAATTAATTCTGTATTCCTAGAACCAATTTTATATAAAGCAAAAGGTATTATCAAAATAAATACACTTTCTCGTCTACTCTGATGGATAAAAATTTTGACAATAACATAATATATACGAGTGTAAATAATAGACAAAAAATTAATTCAATACAGATATTGATTTTTCTTTTCCTCTGAGTCTTAGTAAAGCTTTACTTTGCGCCGGTGTCAGTTTCTTCTGACGTATGAGCAATAAGAATTCTATTTCGTTACACTGTCTTGTTCAAGTTTAGGGTTGAATTATTCTTTGTTTTGTACTTTTTAAATTAAAGCGAGGTCTGACACAAAAACGAAGAGACCGAGGATTTTGAAGATCAGACAAGTACAGAGAGGGAAATAAAGAAGAAGCTAGCAGAAGACGGTGTGCTGGAGAAAAAGTGAGAAAAACAAATTCAATGATTAATTTATATACGGTGGGAGAGAGAAATATTTCTTAGACTTTCACAAACTTTATGATTGTTTCCAGGTTGGTATTTTTGTAGCAAGAAATATTGTTCGTTCATGGCTTCCAAACCATCAATTTTTTGTGTCTTTAAAATTGCCGATGTAGAAATTGAACGAAGCAATGTAATAACATTTTTTTTTAAAATACTTGTACAAAATATAACTAGGAATATTACGACCAATTTTAAAGACATTTAAATTTTGCTTTTAATATCTCACATTTGGATCACCCCTTTTCCATTAAACCTTCAGCGGGCGCGCTAATTTTTGAAACACCAGCAGGCGTACGTGGCACAAAGTGCAACGTCTCTTTCAACCTTGATTATTCCTTTTGTAATAAAATTTTTTTTTTCAAATTAAAAGTAATAATTTTGTGTTTTATAACAAGATATAAAATGTTCATAATATTGAGATATAGTTATAATTAAAGGCCAAAGAATGCAGATACAATCGCCATATTTGAAAACTGTCCGGTTTATTGGATCCAAAGACAACTTGCGATTGAATTCCTATTATGTCCAAAATGATAAAAAAAAACAATGAGATTGTCCATCTTCGTGATATGTGGGATACCGTGCAATAGCTGCACATTAGATCGACTACATCAACTCTTGCTTTTGTCGTATTGTAATCCAGTACAATCGCTGATTTACCACGGTTATATCGCAACTAACAATGAATGAAAAGGAATACAAGTATCAGAAAATCATACCTGCATTAGAAAGGGTGTAGCTATAAATAGAAACTGCTTTGAACATTCAAACCTTACATATAAAAATAAACCATTCAGAATTACGAAAATGTTGCACTTTGTACACGGGCGCGCCCGATGAAGGGTTAATTAATAAGCTTAAATTTAGTGAGTAACAAATGCGACTAAGTTTTAAGTAAAATATTAAGCGTATTCCATTTTGTTTCTAGACTAATCCAGCTTGTAAAGAGTTTATAAGTAACTAAGATTTGGTTGTTCTAGAAACAAAATTAAAAGCTTAAATCTGAAAAACTAAGTTTTATTCGAGAGTAATCAATAAAAAAGATGCAGCAAACATTAACTCAGAATTTCATTGATACTCGAGGCAACAGTTGAGTACATAGCAATAAACTACATCATTACACCTAAATTTTGAAAGCAACAATTTTGAAATTTTTTAAATTTTAAATTATTTTTTAAATTAACTTATAATAGAGTTCATAAGTATTTTATCCAGTAGTGGGAGAGCTTTGTAAATATAGAACTTATGAAGTTCCCTGTTTCATTACCTTATCTTGGGGTAACGTATATATTAAAACAACAAACTCACCATTAACAAGATGCGACGAGGTTTTCTACACTAACCTCTATTTATTACAACACAATTAGACTACATAAATACCGTACTCAATTGCTAGCAGGCAACAGGGAATTATTTATCGCGCGTGTTAATCTCGGTAGCTACCGGGTGTTTCAAAAGTCGCGCACATCAACCTTTGTGGTTGAGTTTTAAAGATAGATGAATTATGTTAGCAAACATAATCGTTGAACCTTTGTTTGTCCTTTATTATCTTTATTGTCAGGTGTCAGACATGGTCAAATCACAGTAAATGTTTAAAATGATGTCCGTTTTCCTTTCACACACAATCGAACTCTTTTTACCAGTCGACACTTTACAAAGTGTTTGAGAAGTAATGTCCGATATTGCATGAAGGATGTTGCTACAGCAGTAATCCCCATACGCTTGATGAACTTAAGAGTAACATCCTTCATGCAATATCGTACTTTACTTCTCACACACTTCATAAAGTGTCGACTAATCTGGTAAAAAGAGTTCGATTGTGTGACCAGGAAAACGGACATCATTTTGAACATTTACTGTGATTTGACCATGTCTGACACCTGACAATAAAGATAATCGTTCAACCTTTGTTTGTCCTTTATTCTGTTTGTTAACATAATTCATCTGTCTTTAAAACTCAACCACAAAGGTTGATGTGCGCGAGTTTTGAAACACCCGGTATATTATGGAAACTCTGCCAGAATTCAGCCACGCCACTACTTGTACTTACGCCACACTAACCTATCTGTCTTCACTTTATCACCAGGTCGCTGGAACGATAGCTAATTTATAAACGCCTTCGATGAGATTCATAATGTCCGACTGCTGTACAGCAACGCGATCTTCACTTCTTCAATTGTTTTTCGTTCGTCGACCACCTCCGTCCGACCTCGCCTCGTGGTGTTCCCACTCTCACTGTCGCGTGTGGACGCTATCCACGGGGATTCCCATCTAGTAGAAAAGCGCTGCTCATTTGCATTCGCGCTTCTTCTTCTTCTTCAAACGGCGATTTATTTAAATCAGAGGGAGGTTAATTTTGATTCAATACCTCACAAACTTGTGCCCCTTATCAAAACTGTCAATGGCGTTTTTTCATCCTATCAGCTGCTATTAAATTGGTCCACTTAAATCTTGCTTCAGATTACCTAATATACTCACCTTGGTTTACGTTATATTGTTTAGAATCATATTCGAGGGACAGATTCTGGAGGCTTGCGAAGAAATTTTGCCAAAGAATGGAGATCGGAAAGCAAATTTATGAATAACAGTTAAGAATCAAAATATATCGGCAGTACTCCCACGAGGAAGAATAAGTAGTCGTAAAAACCAGTTATATTGTTGAAAATATAAAAAAACATAGACCATGTAGAATATAATGTCTTGCAATAGTATTAAATTTGATAGAAATTATAATAGTGGAATGAATTTTGTAAATGTCATATAGATATTTTCTGTTTTTTCTTATTCTTTTATCTTAGCAAAATGTCAAGGCCTTCTAGCATGTAATACATTCTTTTGAAAATTAGTTTATCAATGATTTTATATTATCGAAGAAAAACATAATTTAATAGAAAAATCACAAGGTGATTTTTATGAATCAGCCTACATTGATGTAAAACTTTTCAGTGTACCCCTCACTGTAAAAGAACTAAAATTTTATAATACTAGAAAATATCTATTATAAGTTTGAAAGCTAAAAGTTAAGTCGATCCAGATATTGACTTATCTATTCTTACAAGACTTTTCAAAGATTTACTTTGTCATTTTTGTTAGAGTGTGTGGGCGTCATTTTCCTCTGACGTTTGAGTATTACAAATTCATTTTTCTTTCAATGTCTGCTTCGAATTTTAGTCTGCATTTTCCATAGGCAGACAGAGAGTGTTAGCCTTCTAAATTAATTCAATTATTATAGGAAGGAGGTTGCGGATTTTTGTAGATTATACAAAAGCAAACAGATATGCTCTGACGTAAAACAGATCATCAGGAAAAAATCTATCAGTTGATAGCAGCTTTTTCTTTAAGAATCAAAGGGATCAATTAGGAGAGAAATAAATAAAACAGCTTGTGCTTGAGAAACCATATTATCGATAAGCTGAAACATTCCTTTATGTTTTACAGAAGGTCGTTCGCACTTTATGAAAACGATTTTGATAGTTAAGTTTTATGTATAAATTCCGTATTTTGTGCGATGATTTGCTTCTATCTGATAGCCATGGTTCTTGACAATAGCTCTAGCTCGAATTCTCCATGAAAGTAAATTTTTGCTTAGAACTGTCATGTCAGTTTTACCTCATTCCTCTTGGACCGTTTTCCAAAGTCCTTTCAGTGTTCTTAGATGCCGTTTTCCTAAGGCTCGTATTAAAAAACCGCAATCGCAAAAGTCCATTGGAGAAGCGTCAGGTAATTTTACAGGTATTTCTTTAAATGGGATACAGTTTATTCCTGTTTATGATCCTTTCTTTGCTAAATAAGAGGCAGTTGATTTAGACGTGTTACTAGAGGATTTGTCCATATGAAGCTCAACTTTATCAATGTCCTTTCCATATAAGGCTGGAATTTCTTCTTCAAAAATTGGTTCTAAAATATTCTGCTGATAGTAGAGTGAATTAATTTTGGCTTTACTTGAGACTTTTTTTTATTTTTAATTTGTCGTTATAATAAAATCCTGCTACTATCATGAACTCCTTTCAGAACTTTTCTGTACACTGACGAAGCCATTTCGTACGGTCATTCCCGTCAGTTGAGCAATAGAAAATTGATCTTTTTTTGCTACAGTCACTTAAATACACCCATGCCCCATCGAATGCCACCACAAATTTTCATTTTTCAGCAGCTAGATGTTTTTCATATAATTTAATACAGTTTGTTTTTCTCTCAGCAATATGCTTTGGCAAAAGCAGATGAATTTTAGGTTTAATCATCTTTTTTAACTTCAAATCTTTATGAATGATTTTACTTGCAGTGCCACAAGACATTCGTAGTTTCGATGCAATGGATCTTTGAGTCGGCGTATTTTCTTTTAGGATCAGAGACTTCACTTTCTTGATATTTACCTGCTTTCGAACAGTCTTAGATGAGGTTTAGTGGTGATGTTTTCATTTTTACTTTCAGTTAGACGTTTTTTCCCTTTCAAATTTAATATATTATAAATGCCTATTTATGAAATACCATAACCTAAATTTATACACCGCTTTATAATTTGTTGATACGAATATTTCTCCCCGGAAAAAGCAGTTACTTAACCTTCGAGACATCTATCAATTTTAGGAGCCCATTTTCAAAATAAACTTTTATTTTACATTCCAATCGAAGCAAAGCAACACCAGACGATTATTCTGAAGCTGCCAAATATTTATCTCAAAATGCAAACGCCAAAAATAAATTACAAAATCGTTTCCATAAAGTGCGAACGGCCTTCTGTAAAAACGTATATCTCTTGACAAACTAAAGTGGATCATCTATGCATCATAAAACAGATTGATCAGAAAAACACAAATTTTCTCAAAGAATGTCTACTAGTGGGTTATAAACACAGAACTGTGGCAGACCTATTACCAGAAGAAAACTAAAAGCGTGTGCAAATGTATTTACAATTTTAACAAAACCCTTTTAAAATAAGTCTGTATAGTTCATGAAGATCATCTTATTACTATTTTTTTACAGTATACAGGGACATTTTTGGATTTCATGAATCTTCCAGTTTTCCATGTACAGGTGTGTATTCATCGGCACTATTAACTTTTAATTCATTGTGATTATTACCACCTAGATGTTTAATTTGATAATATTATTAGCTAACTATTTTTTTTAGAAAATACTCTAGAAATCACAATTTTGGGAAAGGTGAAATAGCTCTAAATATCGATTTAAAATTTATTATTTGACAGGTCAAATGTGATTTTCTCCATAAGTGAACCATACGGAAGAACAGTAAACTGAATTCTGGTACAAACGAACAGAAGTAAACTATCTTGGTAGTTTGTTTCCCAGTTTCAAGCATCGAAGTGAATCATTTATTCTGGGAAAGAAATTTTCTCTAAGAGATGCATAACGTTAGTGTCTTGCGCAATTGAGCTACAACTGCAATGCATTAGTCTATCCATGATGACTACCAACATTTAGTTCCCCAAACGTCGATTCTAAATTATTAATAATTCAAATAAACTCAGTTTCACGTGGATAGTACACCCTTTGCTGTATACCCACTATGGTTCAAATGTCTAAAGCCATGTTTACCAGATCAAGCGTTAAGGAGGGTTTAAAAGAAGTTAAAGCTGATAAGCTAACTATCCTAACCTGGAGAGAATTTTCTCGATTGCATTGGATTTTACCGAAATAACTTGCTCCAAAATTTGCTATCATCTGGAAAAGATTATATACGTTTCTCTGAGGTTTGTTTACTTCATTTAAAGGGTGAGACTGTAGCTTCAAAATATATTTTCCCCAAACGGTAAGTACTCTAATGTTTTGATGACCATCTCTAGATATGTAAGGATATATCTATGTCTGAACTGGTATATATATATATATATATATATATATATATATATATATATATATATATATATATATATATATATATATATATGAAGCCGATCGAAGTCCAATGTAAATCCAAGAAAACAAAATTCGATGAAAATTTCCAAATCAAGACCAATTCCAAATAGTCAATCAAGTCCAGAAAAATCGAGAGTGGGAACGCTTAAATATCTACTGGTTTATTTACATTTATAGTTACATAAAAATACAAAATTAAGTATTAATTTCGAAAGAAGCATGTTTGTTCGTTATCAGGTGAGAGATCCAAACAGAGTACGTAACTCTAGAACGTTACAAAAAACTTCCTTCTCTTGCGCGCAAAGCTCCCTCTATATGAGAGGGTCCAAACAATATATGTATGTATATATATATATACATATATATATATATATATATATATATATATATATATATATATATATATATATATATATATATATATATATATATATATATATATATATGTATATATATATATATATATACATATATACATATATATATATACATATACATATATACATATACATATATATATATATATATATATATATATATATATATATATATATATATATATATATACATATATATATATATATATATTTAAAAATAAACACTGACTTTGCGCGCAAAGCTATATGGGAGGGTCCAAACAATATATGTATGTATATATATATACATATATATATATATATATATATATATATATATATATATATATATATATTGTGATATCTTCAGACTCCGGGTAGCTAAAAATGTTCAGAGTCAGTCTACTAATTTAAGATACCGTTTTATTAAATTTTAGTCGGAAACTTTTTAGTCCAAAAAACTGGATTTCTTCTGCGGCGTTGGCAACCGTGCTTCCGGTCACGTGACTGCACAAGTTTTGGTTGGCTGGCGCTATTTTGTGACGTCATGTCCGTTGGCTGTGATTCGCCTAACCACGAGGCCATGTGTTCGGTTCCCATGATTCAGCTGATCTGAAAATCATTAGTTCACGTCGAAATAGTCATTAGTTTACGTCGAAATAGTCATTAGTTTACGTCCTCCCAGGCCCGGCGGCTAGAAGCAACACCATTCTTTGTGTGCAGACACCTTGACGCTGAAAGATAGAACTGTTCGCTGGTCACCTGCTGTGGGAGGTCCGGCTGTCTGGGTGATTTATTCGGAAGGGTCGTAACGGATTCTTACAACCCCTCCCTCCTTGAAGGAGATTTTGGCATAATGGCAAAATCTGAAAATCACGGTTAGACACAGCTCACCTGATACATCATTAGAGGCAATGCATTTAATTTACTACACCGTTAATACATTTATTCTAATACATTATGATTACTAGGTTACCTAACACATTAATACACTAAGTTATTTACACAATTCATTAATTATTTTCACACTCTACATTAATTTATTTACAACATTACGCCTGACTTAAGGTTTCTATTCTGCCATGAAACGGCTTAGGCAATCGGCATGACCTATCAATTTACCAGATTTGTGGACAATCTGATAATTGAAAGGCTGTAAGGCAAGAGCCCATCTCATAAGCCTTGGGTTATTTCCCGCATTCGTGTTAAGAAAAACGAGCGGATTATGATCCGTCTCAATGGTGAATCTCTGCCCATCCAGGTAATGTCTTAGTTTCTTTATGGCGTATATTATGCCTGCGCACTCTTTTTCGGTGGTGCAAAACTTCTTTTCTGCATTAGTAAATTTTTTACTAAGGTACAACACTGGATGGTCAGTATTCTCCGGTCCCTTTTGTGCCAATATTATACCGATACCAATGTCGGATGCATCGGTTTGCAGGATAAATTCTTTGGCGAAGTCCGGGGCGTACAAAACAGGTTTCTCAGTTAGTTTCGTTTTCAACTCTTGAAACGCTGCATTGCACTCCTCCGACCATTCAACTTTCTCCCCAATATTAAACTCCCTTCTCACTGACCCTTTATCATGATTAGTTTTCCTGTTAACTTTAATCTCTCTTTTAGTTTCAGAAGAGATGTTCTGATAGTTCCGTAGCCTATTCATAAACTTGAAAACATAATCAGTAACCACATTAGTCTCCGGCGAATTCCTACACCATTTTCCTAAAAGTAGTGTTTCCGGCACCCTTAAATTCTTCCTAAACATCAGTTCGGCGATGCTAAAAACCATAAACATATGAGTCATGTTTCCAAGTGCAAACATGGCTGAGGGTAACCCTACCTTCCAATTCTCTTTTGCCTTAAGGCAGATAACTTTTAAGAGTCGTTCAATGGTGCGGTGAAAGCTCTCGACGGGGTTTGCAGATGAAACTTTGCAGATTGACACTTTGCAGATGAAACATTGAGTTCCGCGTCACCTTAATATGAACTTCCTCCAGAAACGTGGTCGTTAATTTGCTTGTGAATTCGGTAAAATTATCTAATTGCAATTCCTTCGGAAGCCCTATCCGACTGAAATTTTCTAATAGAGTATTAGTCACATGTTCTAAGTTTAAAGTACTCAAAGTTATGGCTTCCGGATACTTCCACAAAGCGTTTAAAATATACTGGTTTCTTTTTGGTGGGGTCTGCATACGACCAATGATCTCTACGTAAATTCCCGTGAAAACCTCCGTAATTTCTGAGACTAATTTCAGCGGGGCTTTCTTCCGTTCTCTCGATCTCTCTACTCTTTGACACAGGTCCCATGACCTAACATAGTCCTTACACTCTTTTATGCACTGGGACCCAAAATAATACCTCACTAATTTGTATTTACTTTTTGACATTCCCATGAGCGATCCGATGCCATCATGGCATAAACTTAAAACTTTAGACTTGTACTTAGTTGGTAGAATCATTTTTTTTTTCCTCCCCTCTGTGATCTCGGGGTTTCTTAGGAAGTAATTCATTTTCTCCCACAATTTCCAGGGTTTCTTGTGGCTTAACTTTTTCCCAAATAGGTGTAAGTTTAGGGCAATTTTTTTGTTCTAAAACGAGAGTGTCGGCACTCTCTTCCACTAACACATTTTTAGTCTCGACGACTATTGGAAATTCAAGTTCTTTCAATTCATCCGGCGAATTTACCTCGGGTTCCTGCTACTCAGTTATTTGCTCGGCCGTTTCCCCGTTCTCTACTGTAATTCCCGTTTGAATTTCCTCCCGCATCCCTCGACTTTGGGTGACGACGGCATTTACGCTAGCTAGTTTTAATATTTGCGCCTCTATCCGCTCCTGAGTGGAATTTCCCAGCAAGTAGTGGTTCATTTCCACACTCTTACCTACCACGGCGGCCTTTGCTATCACCTGGCCGAATTCGGGGCTCTCAAGGGTTACGCGAGCTAAAGGCAAACGTCTAAATTCATTTTCCAAGGGCTGTTTGAGCAAAACATTCTCTCCGGTGAAATCTCCGGGTTTAACTAATTTAACAGGGCACAAATCTACGCAACTTCCGCTATCACGCAATAATACGGTTTGGACCTGATTCACGCGAGCTTCGCTTAAGTAGGGCTTAAACTCAAGAGAAAAATCTTCCGACGTAACTAAGTTGTTTATGATTTCTCTGGATTGATTTAATTCGGGACAGTTCGGGCGGACATGTCCATTCTGACCACACTGAAAGCAGATGGGGCCACTTCGCTTCCCATACTCCCTGGTCCTCCAATCATTATTATTTTTGTTAGCAGCGTTGCGCCACTCTTTCGTACCTGATTCTTCTACTCCCGTTTTCGTCGTGGGACTAAATTTCTCTGACTGCTTGGGGCGGTCTACCTTTTTCTTTTCGGGCGATTTAATTTGCGTCGGTTTCTTTACGAATCGGCGGGTCGACTCATACGCGTCTAGCTTACTTACTAAAGTTATAGGATCATTTAGTGTTCCCCATACATCTACGAAATGATCTTTAATTTCCGCTGGTACGCGTCGCTTTATTTGGTCGGCTACCATAAGTTCTTTGAGTGACTCAAAATCTTTAATTTCAATTCCATCTAACCATCCCTCTAAATAGCTCCTTAATTCAAATATTAAATCTTTCCACAAATCACCGTTTTTCCGTTGATGGGTTTGGAACTTTGTACGGAAAGCTTCGGCACTGAGTCTAAACCTGTCTAGCAGTACCGACTTAACATATTCGTAATTATCATTTTTTTCTTCAGGTTCCCTGATGATTATTCCCGCTATTTCGCTCGGCAAAAGACTGAGTAACTCTGACACTAAATCACAATCATTAATTTGCAATTTCCTAGCTTGCCTCTCAAACAGATTTAAGAATAAAGCTATGTCTATCTTTTCGGCATCATACCTCTGCATTACCGATTTAACATGCCTAGACGGGTTCCCGTTTTCTGAGTTCACGGAATTCACACTACTATTTTCCCCAATTAGAGTGATTTTAAGTTTTTCAAGCTCAAAAGCGCGTTCTGCTGCTTTTTCCGCTCTCTCGGCTTCTTTAATCTCCTGCAATTTTCTATCTTCTATAAGATTTACGAGAATATTTTTCGCGCTCTCTTCCTCGAAACCTTCACTTTCTGAAATTTTTCTTGCCAGGTCAATTATTCTATCTGATTCTTGAATTCCTACTTGCAGCTCCAAAGCCAAATTCTGCAAGTCAATTTTCTTGTATTTTGTTAAAAACGACATTTTGCCTCAATAACTATTTATCCACAACTTAACCTTACCGGAACCCTCGGAATTTTGACCTCAACACAACAAAAGAACTGGTTGTCCGCTTTTCTCACGCTTTTACAATAGAGCCCTCTCAATTCGGGGAATTCTAGTGCTACGTTCTTCCAAGAAAAAGGGGGGGGGGGTTACTCCGAAAGATTACAGTTTAACAGACTCGTTTGAAATCCTAACATGGCACATACAATTCAAAAATGTTTAAAATTTTTCAGACCAAATTTCACACACATAATAAATCAATGCTACTTCAATATAATCTTAAGCACTCTACATAAGTTCAATAACTGACTAAATTAATTTGCAATACACAGTTACTTAATTTCAATAATTGGCTAATTTAGTTTGCAATACACAATTTCTTAATTTCAATAATTGACTAAATTAGTTTGCAAAACACAATTACTTAATTTCAATAATTGGCTAATTTAATTTGCAATACACAATTTCTTAATTTCAATAATTGACTAAATTAGTTAGCAAAACACAGTTACTTAATTTCAATTTAGAATAACTACTTAAATCAGATTATCCACAGTTCTAGTATTCATCTAACAAATATTTGTTCATTTACTTTTCTTTTAAAATTTTAAACACATTGCATACAATTCATTTTTACCTTATTCTTTTGCATAAACAATTCTAATACTTCATTAATTTACTTTTGACTCAATTAATTAATTTCTCACAGATAATTTACTTATTTCAATTCAATAGTTATTTCCCATGAAACATTAATTTACACATGTTAACATTTACACAGATTCTAATCAATTAATTTACTTTTAATTAATCAATCAATTACTTTTGCCTCTAATGAGAAAACAGGCTTACCTTGTCTAATTTTGAAGACTAGATTGTAGGCTCTCATTGAAGCTAGGCAGTCTTTCCAGGCTGTTTCTTGGGGGATTTCCTTATTTAATATGCAGCCCCAATACTTGATCGCTGCACAACTCCACTGTTGGTAGGCTGCTCGCTGCTATATACTGGTATCTGTGATGCACACACTTGGGACGGGACGTCCGCACAAAAAGTCCTAGATGGGCTTCCTACTCTAATTTCCTAATTCGAAGGGGTGGATTGCCAATTTTTAATTAATGGGAAAATCCCAAACACGCTGCCACCATTATTAGTAGACTGTGATATCTTCAGACTCCGGGTAGCTAAAAATGTTCAGAGTCAGTCTACTAATTTAAAATACCGTTTTATTAAATTTTAGTCGGAAACTTTATACACAGGTGTTGATCTATTACACTATTTACACAGGTGTTGATCTATTACACTATTTACACAGGTGTTGATCTACCTCTAGACATAGAGGGAACTGGCCTTCGTAATAACCAAATGATATCGATGATAAGATGCACGTACAGTCACAGCGGAACTAGAAGGTCGGTGCACAGCCTCTAGAGCGTACAGCTCTGAAAATAGAATAACGAAGCCTGTAGAGCAGGATGCTCTGAGATAGCTATACTTCAGGGTGAAGTATTCGTTGACGAGAGCTTCGAGCGGCTGCTCTGAAAATAGAATAACGAAGCCTGTAGAGCCGGATGCTCTGAGATAGCTATACTTCAGGGTGAAGTATTCGTTGACGAGAGCTTCGAGCGGCTGCTCTGAAAATAAGTCAGGATCAAGTCGGTCGCTCCAGGACAACGTAGACGATAGGTGCTCTCTAGATGAGAGTCTCGACCAAGTCTGTCCAAAAAACTGGATTTCTTCTGCGGCGTTGGCAACCGTGCTTCCGGTCACGTGACTGCACAAGTTTTGGTTGGCTGGCGCTATTTTGTGACGTCATGTCCGTTGGCTGTGATTCGCCTGACCACGAGGCCATGTGTTCGGTTCCCATGATTCAGCTGATCTGAAAATCATTAGTTCACGTCGAAATAGTCATTAGTTTACGTCGAAATAGTCATTAGTTTACGTCCTCCCAGGCCCGGCGGCTAGAAGCAACACCATTCTTTGTGTGCAGACACCTTGACGCTGAAAGATAGAACTGTTCGCTGGTCACCTGCTGTGGGAGGGCCGGCTGTCTGGGTGATTTATTCGGAAGGGTCGTAACGGATTCTTACAATATATATATATATATATATATATATATATATATATATATATATATATATATATATATATATATATATATATATATATATATATATATATATATATATATATATATATATATATGTATATATATATATATATATACATATATATACATATATATATACATATACATATATACATTTACATATATATGTATATATATATATATATATATATATATATATATATATATATATATATGTATATATGTATGTATATATATGTATGTATATATATATATATATATATATATATATATATATATATATATATATATATATATATATATATATATTTCACAATAAACACTGACTTTGCTACCAAGCAAAAAATTTATATCTTGGAAACAAAAATTCTGAACTGTAATTGGGGTCATGTAGAAATTTTGGCTTCTTCATCTGTATAAAATAGATGTCATTAAAAAAACCCTAGGTAAAAGTTCGTTTATTTTTATCCATCAATTTATTGTTGAACTTAATAGTACAATGAATAAAAGGTATAACATTTTTTATGAATGATACTTATAGTATATACTTCGTTCGTACATACCAAGAAAATACCCGTGGACAAATATAGAATTTTCAGCATCATATGAAATATTTTTCAATACATACTAAATTCCATTACGAAAAAACTACTCTACAAAAATGAAATACAAAATTATTATTGATAAAATGTCAGAATGGATTACATAATATTTTTATAAACACAAATCAATATTTGCATCACAGTAGAATTATATTAAGAAATCCTTTTTAAAAAAAATAAAAGCTTTGCTTTTAAAAGCTTTTCATTTTCCATAGAATTCAAACAGATTTATTCTACATAAGCTAAATGCATAGGAAAATGTCGAGAAAACGCTTTTATTACTTTGTTCTGATATTTTTCTTTCCTGCATATTAATGATATTGAAATCAATCCGAAGGCAATTGTATTATTTTTCCTTCAGATATCTTTTACTGCTCTGTTCACAATAACTATTAGAAGCTGCACAAAAGTCATTTCTTAAATGTAAATCTACTAAAACCTTTTCCTTGAGATTTTTTTTACTCTGTGATTTATTTCAGCGATATGTAGCATACACTTTATGGTGCATTTTCAGTGATTCTGTTTTACTATTTACGTGAAAGCTATACTTTTAAGCAATTTCCGTCATTTCACATCTTTTTGATTTTTCTTCAGTTCTGTCAAAAATACCGCTATTTTTCGCATGTCCTTCCAACTGATATCTATAATCTACCTTTTATTAGACTATAACGATGTGTCACACAAGCTAAATAAAATTATAAACTAATTTTAAGTATAGCTAAACATTAGCCTCTAGTTGTTTTAAATAAAATGTTCCGTTCCTTGTATGTACTTACGAGGAATATAAGAAATAGAATAATGGCAAAGTTAGTAATTATTTCAATCTTATCCTGGAAACATACACACACACACACACACATATATATATATATATATATATATATATATATATATATATATATATATATATATATATATATATATACATATATATAACATACAAAGCCAAAAATATTTTCCAAATTCGTTTTAATTCTCTTTAAAATTACTTGGGCGTAAGCAAACTATTTTCGTTTTAAGAACAAAGGAATTGAGAGTATCCTAAATACAAAAGTCAGCAATTAATATATAATCCCTTAACCCCCAGTCTCGTGGGCTCCAAACTTATATAACAAGACACGGGCTCCTGAGCCCGGAAAACTGGCCTAGCCAACGGGTGTAGATGGCAAGGGTCACTTGAAAACGACCTCATGAAGATTATTTAAGCCACAGCGAGGGTTTGCGCGGGGCTCTTTTTCTCTGCTTCGTTACTTCTTTGTTTCTCTCTCTCGTCCCTCTGTTCGTCCCTTGTGCATGGACTGCTTCCGACAATTCTACGATTTAAACTCTGTATTCACAAGCCCCGGCAGAAGAGACCGATGGCGTTACTATTGTGTGTGTCCGACCATAAATGTACCTGTGCTTTGCTGAATGTCTGCTGAATTATATCGTAGAGTTCTTAATAAATAAATTCCATGGATATTGTTCATACGTCGCGTCTCTGTTCTGTGCGTTCCTTCAATGCCTCCCCTCTCTGTGGGTTTTTCCTCCCATATGTGCTGGTTACAATATGCCTGAAGTAGTGTTCCTCAAGTTTCTTCTCATCGCTCCGACTACCCTTGTCCTCTACATAGTTTAGAGTTAAAGATTATCGCACGGGTTAAGCCCGTTGTTATTACACACACACACACACACACACACATATATATATATATATATATATATATATATATATATGTGTGTGTGTGTGTGTGTGTGTAGAGTGAGCTACATTTCCCCTCCTCATTATTCATAATTTTTATAATTTTCTCGCCCTTGACGTCATGCTGATGGGAAGCTTTCGCTCCATTTAAGAAGAAGAAGCAGCAGCAGAAGAAGAAGCCGCAGCGAGAGGAAGTAGCCGCAGCGAGAAGAAGAAGCAACAGCGAGAAGAAGAAGCAGGGGTGGTGGAACGAAGGCAGATCGTGAGCAGAGCGAGAAGAATAGCCAGAACCAGCGAACTGAGTGCAGAACGAGTGCTGATAACACGGACTTAGGTGTAGTGTCAAGTGCAGGTTTAAACGACGGCTTTTACTGTTTTAAAAGAGGCAAGCTTCAATACATAATGTCATATTGATCTATTTTATAAATGTAAATGTGTACATGTGTCGTCCAAGAACTTTTAAATAAATGTTGGGGTTTTTGTATTATCCTGCTTAGCCAGCTGATTCCTGACTTACAATTATATCAGAAGTGGAATGGATTTGTAGTCCCACAATTATATCAGAAACGAGATAGATTTGTAGACCTACAATTGCTTTCAAGTGTTTAAAGACGTTCGAAGAAGTTGAATGAAGATTAATAGCACTTGAATTGTGATGCTGTGTATTCAGGTTTTAGTGAACTTTTAAATTGATGAGGACTTTATTAACTGTGCATAGATAGTTGTATCCAAATGTCAAGAAGCTGAATTTTGTTTTCTGACGAAACCAGAGGTGCTTAAATACGTTCGAAGAAGTTGAATGAAGATTGATTTTATAATTCAGCATTGTGTTCCATAGGATTATTGTGCCCCTGAATTTGCTGATTTTAAACGTGAGTAACTCTGTTTTATTAACTAATTTATACTTGTGATTTTAAGATGGCTACGTTCGGCGAAGTGCCGCGTATGAAGAACAATTTAGTTTTATTTTCTGCGAATGCCATAAAATGATTGCATAGAATTGTTTTAGAGAATGATCCGTGTGACAGAAAGAATAGGGAAAGACTTAGAAAATTTCCAGGATTTAATTACAAGGTTAATTCAAAAGAGTATACAGATAAAATTAAATATGTAACTGATACTTTTACTGTGAATAACCTCATTAGCGTTTGTAATTTATTAAATTTAAAGGATGAAGGCAAACCAAACGAACTTGTTGAGCATATTGTTACAAATTTAAATGATTTAGGACTGCTAAGCTTTAGTTCTGTTGATGTTGAAAAAACTGACGAAGAAGCCACTGGTGAAACAGAAATTACTGGTGAATTAAATTTTTCACACGTTGGGTTAGTTCCAAACTTTAAAGAAGTAATGGTTAGTTTCCGTGATGTAGAAGGTACAATTAAACATTTTAGTGCTGATGATAATTACTCCGTAGAAAATTGGATTTCGGATTTTGAGGAAACCGCTACATTATTATCTTGGAATGATATTCAGAAACTCATTTTTGCTAAAAAATCTTTAAGTGGCATTGAAAGTTATTTTTACAGAGTGAACGTAATGTTAACTCATGGGATAAATTAAAAGTACTGTTAATAGAACAGTTTGGAAATAAACATAATAGTGCGGATATGCATATGATGTTAAATAACAGAAGGATGAAATTTAATGAATCGTTTCAAGAATATTTTTATGTTATGAAAGAAATCGCGATTACAGGTAACGTCGAAGATGCAGCTTTAATTCATTATATAATAAATGGTATTCAGGATTCACCAACAAATAAGTACGTTCTCTATAAATCTAGAAATTTAGCTGAATTTAAAGAAAATTTAACCTTGTATCAGAAAGTGTGTGAGGATAGACAACGAATTAAAAGCCGCTCAGAATTTAATGAAAGAATAAGGACGAATGTTGGTTTTATGCAAAATAGAAGTAATTTTGAAAAAACGAGACCAAAATTTGATAAACACCATGTTATTTCCCCTGTTAGGTCTGATTTTGAAGGAGTTAAGCCGAAATATGGTAATGTTAAAGAAGTGAAATTTAATTCTGATCCTCCTCAATTTCGCAAGCGTAAAACTTGTTTTAACTGTGGATCTGGAAATCATATAGCAAAGTTTTGTGAACACAGATTTAAGGAGCTACAGTGCTTTAGGTGTTCTCTGTTTGGGCATCGGGCGTCAGAATGCACATGAGAAATTAAACCCAGGAACGAAACCATATCAAAAATTTAAACCCGAAGTAAACTCTTATGTGTTAGCGTCTTTTCGAACATGAACCAAACCGTTGAAATCAATAATACAAAAGTAGATGGCCTGATTGACACTGGAAGTCAGATTACATTAATTCAAAAATCGATTTATGAAGAATTAAAAGTTAAGAAATTATATCCGGTAAATTCAACTTTAACTGGTCTTGGGAAATGTTTAGTTAAACCATTGGGATCTTTTTCTGGTGAAATAGTTATTGATGATTTTAAGTGTACAGCTGATATATGTGTAGTAAACGATTAATGTCTACCTTATGATTTAATAATTGGTTTAAATGTGCTCATGCAGGGTGAAGTTTTGATTAATGAAAATGGAGTTATAGTTCAAAATAGACCTCAAAATAATGTACCTGAAAATATTATAGCTGTTCTACCAATCTTAAATGACGATGTTTACGAAATTGATATTGAACCAGAAGTTCCTGTAGATTTCAGGGATACGGTAGGCAAATTAGTTTTCAATTATGTGCCAGGTAAAACTAAATCAACGAATATTGACCTGAAAATTTTAGTTAAGAATCATGAGCCAATATTTCACCACCCTCATAGGCTCCCTTTTTCGGAAAAGAAGGTAGTTGAAACACAAGTGAGCGAGTGGTTGGCGCAGGGAATAGTAGAACCAAGTTCCTCGGAATATGCTAGTCCAATAGTTATTGTCAAGAAGAAGGATGGATCGCCGCGTATTTGTATAGACTACCGGAAATTAAATAAAGTTGTTGTTAAGGACAGATTCCCTCTATCGTTGATCGGGGACGTGCTGGACCGTTTGCAGGAAGCCCGTGTGTTCAGTACTATCGATCTAAAGAACGGATTTTTTCAGTTTGACGTGCATCGGGATAGTAAAGAGTACACATCATTTGTGACCCACGAGGGTCAGTATCAATTCTTAAAGGTACCCTTTCGCTTTTGTAACTCACCAGCAGTATTTCAGAGATTTATTAACACTATTTTCCAACCCTTAGTTAATGACGGCATTGTTTTGTCCTACATGGATGACGTGATCATTCTATCTACCAACGAAGAAGAAGGAACCGAACGGTTGAAACAGGTTTTGGATTTGGCTAAAGAATACGGTTTAGAGATAAACTTCAAGAAGTCTCAGTTTTTAAAACGACGGATCGAGTTCCTGGGCCATGTGAAAGAGCGAGGTACAATTTCCCCATCTCCTGCGAAAACCAAGGCTGTCATAAATTTTCCAGAGCCTAGAAACTTAAAATAAATTCAGAGATTCCTCGGGCTCACGGGATACTTTAGAAAATATATAAACAAATACTCCATAATAGCTAGACCGCAACAAATACTCCATAATAGCTAGACCGCTAAGTGACCTTTTAAGAAAGGACGGTAAATTTAGATTTAATGAAGACGAACGAAGTGCTTTTAATCAACTTAAAATTGTATTATCGGAGAAGCCTGTCCTAAGAATTTATAACCCCAATTATGAAACAGAAGTCTATACGGACGCTAACCTTGAGGGGTACGGCGCAATTCTGCTGCAAAAGGCACCGGACGATAAACATTTTCATCCGACATATTACATGAACCGCAAAACTACCGAAGCAGTAAAAAAATACTCCAGTTATGAGCTCGAAGTCCTTGCCGTGATTGAAGCATTGAAGAAATTCCGAATTTACTTACTTGGTATTCCATTTAAGATCGTCACCGATTGCGCATCATTTCAGAAAACGATGGACAAGCGTGACCTTTGCACGCGAGTAGCTCGATGAGTACTATTGTTAGAAGAATTTAATTATTTTGTGGAACATCGTGAAGGGTCTAAAATGCCTCACGTGGACGCCTTGAGTAGAGCTCCGATAAGCTGGATGTGCGCTTTATCTGAAAATGTTTCCCCAAAGTTGAAATCAGAACAAGACAATGCCACCGAAATCAAAGCAATAAAGGAAATACTTAAAACTTCTAATTACGAGGACTACATTCAGCGAAACGGAATTCTGTATAAATTTATTGACGGAAAGGAAGTTATTGTAGTACCTGAAAGTATGCAGACAGAAATAATCAGAGATGCACATGAGAAAGGCCACAAGGGAGTGAACTACACAGAGAAATACCTAGAGGAATACTATTTATTCCAATAGTGAAGCAAAAAGTCGAGAAAATTATAGCTAATTGTGTCCATTGCATTCTCGTTAACCGTAAAAAAGGAAAGAAAGAGGGGTACCTACACCCGTTGCGTAAAGACGATCTTCCGCTATATACATATCATATAGATCACCTGGGACCTTTAGAGAGCATGCATAAAAATTACAAGTACATTTTGGAAGTGGTGGATGCATTTACAAAATTCGTCTGGATCTACCCTACGAAAACTACATCTTCAGCCGAAGTGATAGCGAAGCTAAACATACAACAGGCCGTATTCGGGAATCCTTTCAAAATAATCATAGATAGAGGTACGGCGTTCACGTCCCAAGAATTTACAGATTACTGCGCTAGTGAAGACATCAGACATCACTTAATTCCAACTTACTTACCCAGAGTGAATGGCCAGGTTGAAAGGGTTAACCAAATAATAATCTCAGTCCTTGTAAAATTATCATTACAAAACCCAGATCAATGGTACAAGCATGTTAACGAATTACAACAGACGATTAACTCTACTTATCAGCGTAGTATAGATTGCACACCCTTTGAATTACTCTTCGGTGCCAACATGCATGTGAAAGGGCTTAACCGCCTTACGGAAATCATTGAAACCAAATTTCGTGCTGATTTTGAGACCCAGCAAGATGAACTTCGTAAAAACGCCAAAAAACAGATCTTTAAAATTCAGGAAGAAAACAAAAGGTCATATAACCTACGAAGACGGCTGTCACGACCCTACAACGTCGGTGATTTGGTCGCGATCAAGCGAACACAGTCAGGACCACACCTGAAACTTACATCTAAGTACTTCGGACCCTATAAAATAACAAAGATTAAGGGTGGTAATACATACGATGTGGTTAAGGAAGGCTGTCATGAAGGACCTACTCACACAACCACCTGTGCTGAATTCATCAAACCATGGCTACCTGGAGACAATGTAAAGTTTTAATTTGGTTTGACCTTAAAGACAAGAGAGAGAAAAAACTTTACCAACGTTTTGGGATCATCAGAAACTGTCTATGATTATAGTGGCATTCATTTGTGTTCTTTGTTTGCTTTGCTTTGTTTCTTTTTGTTTTTTAGATGTTTTCCCGTCGTCAGGAGGATCTGCCGAGCAGCAGGAATGGCCGAGTGTAGAGTGAGCTACATTTCCCCTCCTCATTATTCATAATTTACTCGCCCGTGACATCATGCTGATGGGAAGCTTTCGCTCCATTTAAGAAGAAGAAGCAGCAGCAGAAGAAGAAGCCGCAGCGAGAGGAAGAAGCCGCAGTGAGAAGAAGAATCAGCAGCGATAAGAAGAAGCAGACGCCGGAATGAAGGCAGATCGTGAGCATAGTGTGATCGAACAGCCAGAACCAGCGAACTGAGTGCAGAACGAGTGCTGTTAAGACGGACTTAGGTGCAGTGTCAAGTGCAGGTTTAAACGACGGCTTTTACTGTTTTAAAAGAGGCAATGTTCAATGCATAATGTTATATTGACCTATTTTATAAATGTAAATATGTACATGTGTCGTCCAAGAACTTTTAAATAAATGTTGTGGTTTTTGTATTATCCTGCTTAGACAGCTAATTCCTGACCTATATTATATATATATATAATAAAATATTCATTTTGTTTTAATGTTATCTTCGGACCATAAGACGCACCCCAATTTTAAGTCTATCTTTTATGTAAAAAAGGTGCGTCTTATGGTACGAAAATTGCGGAAATTAATTTGTTCAAAGTAATCAGTTCCGTTTCGCGTTAGTTGTATCTAGGTCGAAAGAGTTGTAAGATTGAAACTTAATGAGGGTTTCTCAAAACACCGGTATGTTCAATTACTGGCCTCAAAGTAAGGAATCTGCGGATAGAATACAAGGTTTTGATTGATGGACATTGCAGTTGTGTCCACTACCACTTGAAAGATAAAGGAGCATCATGAAGCACACGAGAAATAATCATGGGGAGAAAACAAGCATCGTCAAAAAATAGACAAATTAAGAAATAAATTTGTAAGGTCAACTTCCTCTATTGTTGGCGAAAATTGAAGGGTACTTTTACATCAAGGGTTTCCAACTGGCGGCCCGGGGGTCGCATGCGGCCCGCGGTGCCTTTTTTTGCGTCCCGCGAAGACTTCTAGCAAAATAATTTGCAGCATCAATTTAGATATTCTTAGTTAACGAAAAATGTTTTTGTAAAAATCTTTATTGTTTTCAAATGCTGTTCATTTACAAAAAACATTGATTTTCCTCGAATTCCATGAAAAGTAGGGTGTTTACTGTCCGACCACAGTAGGAAGAACCACGGTTGGCATAGTGCCAAGACGATTCTATTCACGCAGTAGGTAAGTCTGCTGAGGAAGGAGGGGGAAAAGTCTCGTATTCTCTCGATATTCTTTAGAATCGGTTACTAACTGCGCTTGCTTGCTTTTTCCTAGTCTGTTATTTTGATTATTATATTAAAATTAATGGATCCTTTACCCAACACAACTACTCGGAATAAGCCGTTCCATAGTGATTGTAAACGTATAAAACACAATGTAATTAAATTGTGTGATAAAGAAGGACTAGAAGGAAATGTCATTGTTCCACTTTCGCAATCCCTAAAGAGAGCTAGTGAAATGACCGGGATATCAATGTCCAGTGTAAAAAGAATAAGCAGAGAAGCAAAGGGTGAAGAAACTCCAAAATTTGAATCTCCGAGGAAACGTCAGAAAAAAAGAACCACCGAAAACGTACCTTTAGATAATTTTGATTGTGATGTAATTCGAAGAACAATTCATGAATTGTATGCTGTCTATAAAATAGTACCAACAATTCGCAAACTAATTCCAGTCTTAAGAGAAAAAATCAATTTTACTCATCAAAGAGAAACTTTGAGCAAAATTCAAAAGATTGAAAATTTTGAGTTCTATATCTTAATCATTTCTGCAAATTGTAAAACTGCGAATCAAATATATTATTTTTATTGCATTATATATATATTTATGTTATTACAATATATCACTTAAAAATGGAATTTTTCAAACCTTCATTTTAATATGTTTTTCGGTTTTTATTTATACATTCAATCAAAAAAAAAATTCTAAAAACGAAAGTTGGTTGAAAACATTGATTCGCAGTTCTTAAACAAACACACACGAAAATATCCACTCCTATAACACTCCTATTTTTTAAATAGATTTGCTTCGTTCTTTTTATTATTTTGAAATTATTATTCACATATTCGATCCAAAATAAAGTTTTAAAAAATAACTTTAAAATTGCGGGCAAAAGGCTGTCTGAAATACATTCCGTATTTCATAAACAAACACATCCTTAAATATGACGTTTTCCCCTATTTTCTAAGTAGACTAGCTTTTCTCGCGCATGCGTAACAGCTTCCAGGGACCTTGCTTCCGTGGTCGGACAGTACTCATGTTCTATTTCATACCCCACCCCCACTTCTTTTTTTTTCCCAATGCGGAGGCACTTGTCGTGAGACATTCGCCTATACTACACCGCAATTTTACTGCCCAGTTTATTGTGGGGGCACCATATAGGTGGACAGCATTACCCCCTATGAAGAGACGACACGAACGGAGGCATTTTTCGTGGCGCGACGCTGGGATTCGATCCGAGCACCCTCAGCACCGAAAACCAGCGCGCTGTACCACTGGGCCGCCACAAGCCCTCCCCCCACTTCTTATTTGACTTTTTTGAGTGTGTCTGTGTAATTTAACGAAGGTTGGTCAGTTATAATCAAGGTCGTTGTTGGAGGTTCATCCTCGAATTTTTAAAAATTTCATAGTACATACAAGACACAAATCCTCCAACTCCCCCTCCCCCAGGAAAAAAATGTCCTGGGTATGGTCCTGATTAAATTGCGGCCCGCCACTAGACAGGTGTTTTCGATTGCGGCCCTTGGACACTTGTAAGTTGGAAACCCCTGTTTTACATCTTACCGACTTTTCGCCAACGATACGGAAAAAGTCGCCAATTAAATAAAATGAACACAAAAAAATACTCATTTTTCACGCCATATTTCAAATTTTGCGAACTACATTTAAAATAAAAAACCAAAGGAATGGGAGGGGAAAAAACTATAACTTTAACTTTTCACATCACATATTATTTTTTGCATACTACATTTCTACTTTCGGTGGCTTATAATATCGTTATTCATTTTATGCTGAAATTTCGCTTACATGAAGAAGTATTTCTCTACGGTGCAACCCCGACTCCAGCCCACGATTAAATTAAAGAAGTGAACACAGCTACATCAGAATATAAATCTTTACTTAATCTTTACATAAATTTCATTTTCGTGTACATTTCTGTGTACTCCTTAGATACAATAATTAGATTTTGTTAGTAACGCCATGGTCGGGAGGTTGCGTCTGCGATTTGTAAGTAGATACATCGCAACAGATTCCTTTCGACTGTGAAAAGCGGGCAGAACAACTCCTTAAAATTCTGCTGCGGTCAGATGTTACAGAGTAAGAGTTGCCAGAAAAAAAGTGTGTCTCCGGAAAAACGCCGGCCAGGTGATGGCTGAATAGCTAGGGTGCTGGCATTTGGCTCAGATCCTATGGGTCCCACTGTTGGAATGTCTCACTGTTGGCAGGAATGTTTGTAGTCTTTCGGAATCGGCTTTAAACTGTAGGTCCCGGTCTAATTACTCTCGAGTAGCAAAAAGTTGACCGTAGCACTCCAAATCAAACCAAACCGGAAAAACACCAACAAAAATTAAAACGTGCCAAATAGGAAAGTCAACACCTCTAGTAATTGAGACTTAACGACCGGAAGTGCTGGCCTCACCAAGATAGCAGTCTGTCCCCAAAAGCACCCTAAGACGGCAGCACATGTCAGAGACAGGTGGCAGAGGCGATTGCCTCGAAGTCACCAGAAAATGCGACAAAGAATCCTGAACAAACGTTCCAGGAATCAGGAGCTATGGGCGAGAAGAGAGACCGCAAGGCATTAACAAATACATATAAAGAAAACTAAAATCGTCACAACAAATGCATTTTCAAAGAATTCGGGAGGTATTGAATCAAAATTAAACCCCCTCTAGTTTAAATAAATCACCATTTGAAGGAGAAGAAGCGCCAATTCAAATGAGCGACGCTTTTCTAGTAGATGGGAAACCCCGTGGGTAGTGTAGACGTGCGACAGTGAGAGGTAAAACGCCACGAGGCGAGGTCGCAATGAGGTGAGCGGCGAACGAAAAATAATTGAAAAGGCGAAGACCGCTTTGCAGTACAGCAGTCGGTTATTATCAAGCTTACAGAAGGCGTTTTGAAGTTAGCTATCGTTCCAGCGACCTGGTGATAAAGTGAAGACAGAAAGGTTAGTGTGGCGTATCTACAAGCAGTGGCGTGGTTGAATTCTGGCAGGGTTTCCGTAATATAGCTACAGGGATTAACACACGCGATAAATTATCCGTTGCCTGCTAGCATTGAATATTGTATTTATGTAATCCAATTGTGTTGTAATAAATAGAGTTTAGTGTAGGAAACCTCATCGCATCTCGTTAATGGCGAGTTCCTTGTTTTAATATATACGTTACCACAAACTACGGTAATGAAAACAGGGAACTTCACAAATGTATTTTCTTTTTTTTTGTTGTTGTTAAATATAAAGATGTAAGAAAAAACCTGATACAAAATAATTTCGATAAGTGTGAAAGAGTAAAAAAAGATGAAGCAAAATGCTAAAAATTATTAAGAAAAAGTGAAATTCATTCCATTTTACCTTCCACTTTTATTATTTAATATAAAATTCCAGTAAAAGGAAAATACTTTATATTACTTTTTCCTATAGATAGATCGTAATAAATTATTGCTCTCAGTTTTGAAATAGCGGATCATACATTAGGTGATATATTACGATATAAACTCTCAAAGCAAGGGAAAGGGAAAAGTAATTATTATCATAGCGTAGTATTTATCATCTATAATACGTTTCGAAATGCAATATAAATATTATTTATAAAGCGTTTAAATATGAGATATCCAATTTTAAATTATGAAGCACCATTTTACTTGTATTTTGCTGTACAAAATTGCATTTGTATTATGTTATTTGGCAATACAAGCCCATATTTTCGTTACAAATGTTATTCTTTATCAAAAGATTTGCTTTTTAAAGGAACTTTCTATTTCTCTTAAATTGATATAGGTTTATTTATCGTACCCTAAATGCAAATTGAAAACAGTTTTTTTTTTATTTAATTTCGCTTTTGCGTCACACTTTCACTCATGTTTATAACATTAAAACCCATTGGACAGTTTATTATTTTTAAACATTTTTTGACGCGTTCCTTTATTTATAAACACTATATTTTCAAAGTTGGGGACACAGACTGTTTTGAATGTCTAGATGTTAAAATCTTACTCATTCTTTCAATCATATGTGGGGTATTTTCTCCACAAATGATTGTTATTATCATACTGGTAGTGGCACGGTAGTTCAGTTGGCAAGATCAGCGGGCCAGTGATTTGAACGTCCCTGGTTCGATGTTCGTCGTGCAAATCCACCGCCGTGTTCACTAATGGTGGCTGAGGCTCGTAAAATAGGGCGTAGCTACAATGTCCTTCAAGTTCACAAATTTGCCTCTGGAGGTACGGGGCCAAGCGTTCCGGTCTCGTCACTTGACTCGGTTCAAAATTTCGGGAACGGTCATTTAGCCAAGTCGGACTCCAACCCTTGTGGTGCAAATTCAAACAGGAGCCGTACCTTCATCGCCCATAGCCTTCGGGACTTGATCTGATGTTGCTGTCAAATGGCATAAGCAACAACATCATATTGGTTGAATTTTGCCGTATTTAAGCAAGGTAGCCTTCGGGACTTGATCTGATGTTGCTGTCAAGTGGCATAAGCAACAACATCATATTGGTTCAATTTTGCCATATTTAAGCAAGATAGCCTTCGGGACTTGATCTGATGTTGCTGTCAAATCGGATAAGCAACAACGTCATATTGGTGGAATTTTGCCGTATTTAAGCAAGGTAGCCTTCGGGACTTAATCTGATGTTGCTGTCAAATAGCATAAGCAACAACATCATATTGGCTGAATTTTGCCGTATTTAAGCAAGGTATTTACACTAACCATGCCGAATATAAATTAACTATAGTGGAAAAAAAATTACACCCCTAAAATTCTTGAATATCCTCTTTCATGATATACGAGTCCGAACGACATAATATGGTAGGATTTTAATTTGTCCAGTAATATTTAATCATGGCCTTTAAAATCGATGTAAACAAATGGGCCTTAACATAATCTATATATTTAAGTTTCTAAGCCGCTTCTTTGGGCAGTCCGTGAGAAAAAACTACTGTATCAATTTCCTTCTTTTTGGTCTAATCTAGAGAGGTGTCAAATTTGGTTTTTGTAACCCCAGTTTCTATTAATTAGTAGTAATTTACAGTTAAAAAATTGCTTTCTGCGCACGCTCAGTAACATGCTTAAATCTGGGTTTAGGTACTCACTAATCACGAGGTTGCATAAGGACATTTTGCTTTTACGCATGCGCAGTGACATGTTTAAATCTGGCTTTAGATACTTCCTAAGCATGAGGCCGCATACACGTTAATTTGCTTATCCCGAGAAATCTTCCTATCTATCTCACTCTCTCTCTCTCTCTCTCTCTCTCTCTCTCTGCCATTTTTATTGTTAATTATTTTTAAGTGATATAGAATTAAACCTAAAGGAAATTGTTTATTTCGATCTTTTGAGTAACCCTGCAGGCGGGTCGAGATCACCTTAATCCACAAAGGTTTCGAGTTGTTGAGTAAATCCGTAAATTTCAAGTAAAACAGTTCAAACTTAAATCAAGAATCCAAGGTGGGAGAGCTAACAAATGTACTTATTTATTTACAATATGTACAAATAAAACTAAATTGAAGAGCAGCGAGTTGCTCATTATCAGGTGAGAGTCGAAAGTCCGAGTGACAAACTCTAGGACGATACAAAGTTTCTTCTCTCGCGCGCAAAGCGCCATCTATACGGGTGGGTCCAAACAAACCCTATTTCTTTTATTGGGTTCCATAGTAATTTTTTAAAGTGCGTTTCTCTATTCTTAATGTTATGATTTTAAACATTTGGCAATGATGTGTTGAGTATTATTTGTGTATTAGTATTTACTATCCAGCCGCCGTGTTGTGACGGGTACCAACTAGTATGAATTAATATTCACTGTTTCTTAAGAAGGTTAGGACAATCTAGTAGACGAGTAAGGAGTGAAATTTCTCTTCTGTATTTGAAAATGCAGTGAAAGAAACTTAATGTGAATTTTGCACTCGGGTAATACCGCAAAATAATTGTATTTATATGTAACGAATTTGTACTGTTTGGCAGATAATTAAAAAATTCCCTCAGTGATGATCAACACCGAGATATTTTGTATACTAATTCTATGTAAAGTAAATCCAAACTGTTCGTGCCAGTTATTACATGAATGTTTACGAGACACAGTAAAGCCTTTTTATTCCTAAAAGTAGCCTCTGTACCATTAAAAATGAAATTCTTACAGGTTTCAAAGGAAATTCATAGAGGTACAGAAGGTCGTTCGCACTTTATGGAAACGATTTTGATAGTTAAGTTTTATCTTTAAATACCGTATTTTTGCAGCGATTCGCTTCTATCTGATAGCCATGGTTCTTGACAATAGCTCTAGCTGGAATTTTCCATGAAAGTAAACTTTTTCTTAGTACTGTCATGTCAGTTTTACCCCATTCCTCTTGGACCGTTTTCCAAAGTCCGTTCATTGTTCTTGGATGCCGTTTTCCTAAGGCTCGTTTTAATATACCGAAAGCGCAAGAGTCCATTGGAGAAGCGTCAGGAGATTTTACATGTATTTGTTTAAATGGGATACACTTTATTCCAGTTTCTGATTCTTTCTTTGCTAAATAAGCAGTAGTTGATTTAGACGTTTGACTAGGCGCTTTGTCCATATGAAGCTCAACTTTATCAAAATGTCAAACTTTATCAATATAAGACTGGAATTTCTTCTTCAAAAATTGGTTTTAAAATATTCTGCTGATAGTAGAGTGAATTAATTTTAGCTTTACTTGAGACTTTTTTTATTTTTAATTTGTCGTTGTAACAAAATCCTGAAACTGTCATGAATCCACTTGAGAACTTTTCTCTACATTGACGAAGCCATTTCGTACGGTCATTCCCGTCAGTTGAGCAATAGAAAATTGATCTTTTTTATTACAGTCACTTAAATACACCCATGCCTCATCGAGTGTTACCCCAAATTTTCATTTTTCAGCAGCTAGGTGTTATTCATATAATTTCCTACAACTTGTTTTTCTTTCAGCAATATGCTCTGGCAAAAGCAGATGAACTTTAGGTTTAAACATCATTTTTAACTTATCAAATCTTTATGAAAGATTTTACTTACAGTACCACAAGACATTCGTAGTTTCGATGCAATGCATCTTTGAGTCGGCGGATTTTCTTTTAGGATGAGAGCCTTCACTTTCTTTATATTTACCTGCGTTCGAACAGTCTTAGGATGAGGTTTCGCGGTCATGTTTTCATTTTTACATTCAGTTAGGCGTATTATTCCTTTCAAATTTAATATATTATAAATACCTTTTTCTGAAATGCCATAACCGCGATTTTTACACCGCTTTATTATTTCTTGATACGAATATTTCTTCTCGGAAAGCGCAGTTACGTAACCTTCGAGCCATCTATCAATTTTAGGAGCCATTTTAAAAATGAATATTTTATTTTAAATTCTAATCAAAACAAAACATTAGCAGACGATTATTCCGAAGTTGCCAAATTTTTGTCTCAAAATTCAAGCGACAAAAATAAATTGCAAAATCGTTTCCATAAAGTGCGAATGACATTCTGTATATTACTGGAGTTTAATTAAGGGAATTTATAAATTTTGTACACGTAATAGATTTTCAGTTTTTCTTCTGAAAAATGGCTTTTATGCTCTACTATTTACTCAGTCTTGATGACTTTCTTGCGGACAATTTCTATTTTACCTTTAACGTTTTACTTTTGTTATTCAAGTATAAATCCTGTAATGAATATTCCGCCCATGGATAATTGGGCCTTTTTGTATACAATAAAACCTTGTTTATCTGTACTAACTGACCATATGCAATCCGGATAATCCAGGTAATATGGGTAATAAGCAAAACAAAATCCTTAACTGAGCAGACTTACCATTTATTGTGATAAAAAAACTATGTTTTGTGACAAAATTACATAGTATTGTTTGCAAGACATTAAAAAATATAAAAATAACTTTTCACATCATTTCTTAACAAAGAATTGGTCCACTGTCTTCTGTTTCAAACAGGTGTGGCGTTTAAATGAAGCACGGTCACGCAAACACTTTATCATTAATTGTTCAGCCAGAGTGGTGTCGGGCTGACTCTCCAAGTACGCCATGATGTTTATCAGCTGGTGCGCCGCATCTGCATGTGTCATCCGCTGTTGCGGTGTGATCGCTCCTTCCTCGTCCACGTCATCTTCTTCCTCACTGTCTGCTGTAGATGTGGATGCCGCACACTTAATTTCTTCTTCCGTCATAGTGCCGTATCCACCGCCATTGTTGTCTTTCAGCCACTCACTGAGGTCTTCCACATCAACATCTGTGCACCCACTTATTATTCCTAACATTTGCAGAACGTCGTCTGCAACCACTTGCAACAAATCACCGCCCGGCTTTCGTTTGTGCTACAAAAGAAATGGGAACATTTCGTTTGTAGCACAAATAGCTGGCCACAGTTTATTCCATGACTTTTTCAAAGAGCTTTTTGTGATGCAATCCCAAGCGTGAATAACCATGTAAATAACGTCTTGGATATTGATTGATTTCAACAAATCAATCACACTTTTTTCCCCTGTCTCTTCATTTTTTTTTACCAATCAAACTAAAAAGCGAATATTTGACTTAATTACAGTTACATTTTTGCTATCATAATTAAAAATTATTATCTAATGCGAATACTAAATAAAAAAATTCTTATCCGGATTATACTGAGATCCAGATAAACGAGGTTTTAGTGTATTCCAGTTACATGATTTTCTAATTGGGGGGGGGGGGGTTGTTTCATAAAATAATTCAGATATATATATATATATATATATATATATATCAACATGAGATCTTTTTTATCACAGGGTGTTATGCAACAAGAAAATATAAAAATTACATTTTTGAGGCAAATGTAGATGCAAATTAGATTCTTAACACAGTGGGTTTTTAGGAACGTATGGTATTCAAAAAGTAAATTCTTATATACACTATCTGGCCAAAAGTATCCGGATGCCCAGTGGTACGGACTCGGAGAGTACTGAGGCATATATTAATATGATGTTGGTCCTCCTTTTGCATCAATGACAGCCTACACATGTCTGGGGAGACTTTCCACCAGTTTTTGATAGGTGTCCATAGGAATTGACTTCCAGGCGTCCATCACAGCTGAAGTGAGTGCTGGCAGCGAGGATGGTCGATTTGGCTGGCTACGCAATCTGCGTTCTAATTCGTCCCAAAGGTGTTCAGTGGGATTTAGATCGGGGCTCTGAGAAGGTCAGTCCAGTTTTTGAACAACCATTTCGTCAAACCATGCCTGCGCAAGTCTCGATGTGTGAATGGAGCAGTTATCCTGCTGGAAGAAAAATGGACCTTCTCCGAAATATTGCCATAAAGTTGGGAGAGCAGCATTGTCCATAATGTCCACATATATCTCAGAGTTCATGTTTCCAACCACAGGAACTAAGGAACCCAGGCCAAACCATGAAAAACACCACCACACTATGATGCTGCCACCACCAAATTTAACAGTCGGCACAATGCAGTCCCGTAAGAAGAGCTCGCCGGGAATCCGCCAAACCCAGACGCATCCATCGGACTGCCAGATTGCAAAGCAAGAATCATCGCTCCAAAGGACATTTATCCACATGTCCACAGTCCAATGACGGTGAGCTTTGCACCATTGCAATCGACGCTTCGCATTCTGCGGAGTGATGATCGGCTTGTGAGCGACTGAACGAACATGGAATCCCAGGCTTTTTAACTCTTGACGAACAGTCCTGCTGCTAGCACTAACGCCTTTTCAATCAACGAGGACTTGCGATTTTGTTTCACTACCCTTTTCAGAGTTTTACGGCTGCGTTCACTCATTTTTTTCGGCCTGCCACTTCGTTTTTCTGCAGTTGCATCGACGTTTTCACTTCACAATTACATCACTCACAGTGGATTTTGGCTTCTGTAGAATGTCCGAAATTTCGCGAACTGATTTCCCACAAAGGTGGCATCCCACTATAATGCCACGATCAAAGTCACTAAGCTTCTTTGACTTACTCATTGTCTCACAAACGCATAAATATGACCTGACAAACCACTAACAACACTTTTATAGCTTTCGGTTACGCATCTAATTACGTCACCTGCCGGATCCACTTCTTTAGGGGGTATCCGGATACTTTTGGCCAGATAGTGTATATATCTAATATAAACTGATTCAGATTGATTAATACGGAATATTAGAAAAAGAAAGACTGATAAAAGTTTATCTCTACGTTAATTCTTATCTCCGAAATAGCCTGGTTACTATTTTTGGATCATCAGCCGCAAAAATCCTCAAAATTTTCAAGTGTCATAATTTCTGATACTATTCTTAATTTTGCTTTAACTATGCCCCGGTGTTTCGCATATATCCTTCTTTTCATTTATGAATATTTAATCAGAAATTACTTTGATCAGGATAAAGGCTCATTTCCAAAATATTATTTTTACTATAACTGCAAAAACAATGAATGGAGTTCACTCCTTCTTGTAAACTTGATATTCTCAAAAATCCTATGATTAAAATGTCAGAATTTCTTATTCAATTCCTAATTTTATAGAGTATATTAAGGGGCACTCTATTTGAATTTGATACAAACACAGTTTATACGTGAAACAATGTTTATTGAATTCGTTGCACATATAGAATTTGCTTTTATAGCAATAAGCATACGTACTACTTGTACGGAATATATATTAACATTCAATAGAAATACACATTGCAATACTCACAAACCAGCAGAGAGTCAAACCAGCAGTTCTGCCACGTAAACTTTGGACCCCCTAAGCACTAGCGCAGGATAGCACCTGGAGCTGCTTACATCGTAGCTCCCTCAACTCGCTTATCTATCAACTTTAACAACCTTTTTCCAACCTCTCTATTAATCAAGCTGCTTGGTATTTATACCAAGCGCGTATGCCGAAATTAGCATATCTCAAGCAGCTTCTTTAATTCATTCACTCAAAAGTTCGATTCTTGTGAATCGAATCTTATGTATACCTTACAATTTGCTTTAAACATTAACCTGAGTTCACATATATGATTTTTTTTCCTTTAAAAATATTAAAAATCATAGAATTAATCATTTTCTCCAAAACAGGATGGTTACCAGAAACGCAAGGAATGAAAAGAGGTTTTCTGTACAAAAAAAAATTAACAGTTATAACTTTTCTTCGTTACAAAGTAACCAGCATGAATAAGAAACATCTATCACAAAATAAAAAAATATAATTAAAAGAATCACTGAAACAATCAAATAAAGATGATTGTGTTTAGAGATGAATATTGTTACTGCAATGTCAGATATGTATGATACAGCCTCAATTTAAAAGACAAATCAATATTTTCCTTACAACAAAAATTATTTTTAATTTACTTCTCATGAAAGACTTTGCATTTAAGGTCTTTGACATGATTCAAATGGTCGAAATCATCATGAGCTGAGACAAAAAGAAATTGGGGAAAGTAATTTCGTTATATGAAAGCTGTTTTTTTTTCGGATTCACGTTAATGATATCGAAATCAATCCACGAAATATTATTTTCTTAAAGATCTTTTGATGTTACTGTAGTTACATTTATAACGGTCATTATATTTTATGGTTGAGTCAAAAGCGTTTCGCAAATTGGAAAGCAATGAAATCTTTCGTTTTTTTTTTCTTTCGTTTGATCTATCGAAAAATCTAAGGATGCATGCTTTAGGGATCATCCCTGATTTGCCAATTATAAAAAAGGGAATGTTTTAAAGAATTTCTTTCAGGTTTATTCTAAAAAGACCATCGTGATACATAAATGTACGAAGGATCATTTTCTTTATAATTTTCTTTATAAAAAGATGCCCATATGCTTGCAAATGACGTGAGGCTTTTGTCGCTTTCTCTCTGCTTCACGGTGATTATCAGTGAATAGGTAAAAGACAACTTAAGTTCGTTATGTGGTATTAATTTATATTTTTTCTTATATGTCATATTTTTTACATCATTTTGTTGCACATAATAGAGAGTATGCTAAATTTTCAATATCTAAATTTTATGCAATTACAAAATTACATACCCCTAATAAAAACAATTGCCTAAAAATTCCATAAATTAGGACATTTAAGAAGATTAATCAAATCAAATACTAACTAGGGTGTTGTCGTAATGTTTTTCAGTTTTTTCAGACTGGATATATTCTACCCTTTTCATCTTATTCACCATCTGAGGATTGTTCCCTTAAGAACGCCTCGCATCTTGTAGATATGGATACGGCCCCGTCTACAAGCCTTTTTCATTCAACAAAAATCCTATTTTTGCACAATTTTAGGCACTGTATTCATGTCTACACATTCCAGGATGCACGTGCAAAAGGGTTAGTCTCAATGTCCAGTCCAATTTGGCGCATTCCTCGCCTTCCCTCCTTAGACACACAAAAACTACTAATATGTGTTTTCCAAGCTCCGCTCCACTGATTGGCGGTCGTGGCTCCACTGCTTGGCGGCGCCAAATTCCACATCTGGCCAGCTCACGTGACCAACCCACGCTAGAAGAGGGAATTTTAACGAGAGACACAGAGCACCGCTGGCTGCCGATGACGAAGGATGTGGAACACAGAAGAGACCACCCCGCTGGGTCGACGAAGAGGTCGCCGCATGAGAATCCAGGCATCCTTAGATCTGCGTGACGACTTATCCTAGCTTAAATTTTGTCAGCCGGCAATCGCAACACGGTAAAAAGACGGGAAGGGACTGGGCTACTGTGAACTGCGGTTGCTTCTTTATGTGACAGTCCAGTGCTTTTCCGCAGGCCGTGACGTCACATTTGTCACGTGGCGTCACCACTAATTTAAAGGAGTGAATTTGTATAAGTGGCATTTACTAATTTGGATAAACGGCAAAACCGCAGTGCCACAATTCAAAATTACTGAGGAATCATAAGACGGGGATTCACAGGAGAAGTCAGTAAATGCATTCAGATATGCCCCTTTTCTTATAATTAATCAATTAAAGAATTGCTAGAAATAATGAGCCACACCTTTATAGAAGGGGGTCACAGAATCCATGAAATAGGGTTTTCGACAATGTAGTTTAGATCTTCGGTATTATTAATGCCTTTAACTTTTCATTTTCAATTAAAATGAGGGCTTAAATTTAAAAAAAAGAAGATTTTCAAGCGAATTTTGGAGCATATTCAGTTATCAGAGGATAACAGCATGACATATCTGATTTCATATATAAAATTCCGTACTCTACATGGTCATTTTGCAAAAATCTACTCTTGTCAGTTACTTGTTAACATATAGCCCTGTGTCCATAATAAATACCTCTTTGCTCAGGACATCCTGATATTCTCACAATAGAGAATCCGGCAGAATATTTCTGAATATAGTTCGATTGCCATTACAGCCAGTAGTGCGGTGAAAGCAGGGCCCGACTTTGACACAATGGGGCCCTGGGCAAAGCAGACTTTGGGGGCCCCTTTCAAGGACAGATCCATCTAATTACGTCACCTGCCGGATCCACTTCTTTAGGGGGTATCCGGATACTTTTGGCCAGATAGTGTATATATCTAATATAAACTGATTCAGATTGATTAATACGGAATATTAGAAAAAGAAAGACTGATAAAAGTTTATCTCTACGTTAATTCTTATCTCCGAAATAGCCTGGTTACTATTTTTGGATCATCAGCCGCAAAAATCCTCAAAATTTTCAAGTGTCATAATTTCTGATACTATTCTTAATTTTGCTTTAACTATGCCCCGGTGTTTCGCATATATCCTTCTTTTCATTTATGAATATTTAATCAGAAATTACTTTGATCAGGATAAAGGCTCATTTCCAAAATATTATTTTTACTATAACTGCAAAAACAATGAATGGAGTTCACTCCTTCTTGTAAACTTGATATTCTCAAAAATCCTATGATTAAAATGTCAGAATTTCTTATTCAATTCCTAATTTTATAGAGTATATTAAGGGGCACTCTATTTGAATTTGATACAAACACAGTTTATACGTGAAACAATGTTTATTGAATTCGTTGCACATATAGAATTTGCTTTTATAGCAATAAGCATACGTACTACTTGTACGGAATATATATTAACATTCAATAGAAATACACATTGCAATACTCACAAACCAGCAGAGAGTCAAACCAGCAGTTCTGCCACGTAAACTTTGGACCCCCTAAGCACTAGCGCAGGATAGCACCTGGAGCTGCTTACATCGTAGCTCCCTCAACTCGCTTATCTATCAACTTTAACAACCTTTTTCCAACCTCTCTATTAATCAAGCTGCTTGGTATTTATACCAAGCGCGTATGCCGAAATTAGCATATCTCAAGCAGCTTCTTTAATTCATTCACTCAAAAGTTCGATTCTTGTGAATCGAATCTTATGTATACCTTACAATTTGCTTTAAACATTAACCTGAGTTCACATATATGATTTTTTTTCCTTTAAAAATATTAAAAATCATAGAATTAATCATTTTCTCCAAAACAGGATGGTTACCAGAAACGCAAGGAATGAAAAGAGGTTTTCTGTACAAAAAAAAATTAACAGTTATAACTTTTCTTCGTTACAAAGTAACCAGCATGAATAAGAAACATCTATCACAAAATAAAAAAATATAATTAAAAGAATCACTGAAACAATCAAATAAAGATGATTGTGTTTAGAGATGAATATTGTTACTGCAATGTCAGATATGTATGATACAGCCTCAATTTAAAAGACAAATCAATATTTTCCTTACAACAAAAATTATTTTTAATTTACTTCTCATGAAAGACTTTGCATTTAAGGTCTTTGACATGATTCAAATGGTCGAAATCATCATGAGCTGAGACAAAAAGAAATTGGGGAAAGTAATTTCGTTATATGAAAGCTGTTTTTTTTTCGGATTCACGTTAATGATATCGAAATCAATCCACGAAATATTATTTTCTTAAAGATCTTTTGATGTTACTGTAGTTACATTTATAACGGTCATTATATTTTATGGTTGAGTCAAAAGCGTTTCGCAAATTGGAAAGCAATGAAATCTTTCGTTTTTTTTTTCTTTCGTTTGATCTATCGAAAAATCTAAGGATGCATGCTTTAGGGATCATCCCTGATTTGCCAATTATAAAAAAGGGAATGTTTTAAAGAATTTCTTTCAGGTTTATTCTAAAAAGACCATCGTGATACATAAATGTACGAAGGATCATTTTCTTTATAATTTTCTTTATAAAAAGATGCCCATATGCTTGCAAATGACGTGAGGCTTTTGTCGCTTTCTCTCTGCTTCACGGTGATTATCAGTGAATAGGTAAAAGACAACTTAAGTTCGTTATGTGGTATTAATTTATATTTTTTCTTATATGTCATATTTTTTACATCATTTTGTTGCACATAATAGAGAGTATGCTAAATTTTCAATATCTAAATTTTATGCAATTACAAAATTACATACCCCTAATAAAAACAATTGCCTAAAAATTCCATAAATTAGGACATTTAAGAAGATTAATCAAATCAAATACTAACTAGGGTGTTGTCGTAATGTTTTTCAGTTTTTTCAGACTGGATATATTCTACCCTTTTCATCTTATTCACCATCTGAGGATTGTTCCCTTAAGAACGCCTCGCATCTTGTAGATATGGATACGGCCCCGTCTACAAGCCTTTTTCATTCAACAAAAATCCTATTTTTGCACAATTTTAGGCACTGTATTCATGTCTACACATTCCAGGATGCACGTGCAAAAGGGTTAGTCTCAATGTCCAGTCCAATTTGGCGCATTCCTCGCCTTCCCTCCTTAGACACACAAAAACTACTAATATGTGTTTTCCAAGCTCCGCTCCACTGATTGGCGGTCGTGGCTCCACTGCTTGGCGGCGCCAAATTCCACATCTGGCCAGCTCACGTGACCAACCCACGCTAGAAGAGGGAATTTTAACGAGAGACACAGAGCACCGCTGGCTGCCGATGACGAAGGATGTGGAACACAGAAGAGACCACCCCGCTGGGTCGACGAAGAGGTCGCCGCATGAGAATCCAGGCATCCTTAGATCTGCGTGACGACTTATCCTAGCTTAAATTTTGTCAGCCGGCAATCGCAACACGGTAAAAAGACGGGAAGGGACTGGGCTACTGTGAACTGCGGTTGCTTCTTTATGTGACAGTCCAGTGCTTTTCCGCAGGCCGTGACGTCACATTTGTCACGTGGCGTCACCACTAATTTAAAGGAGTGAATTTGTATAAGTGGCATTTACTAATTTGGATAAACGGCAAAACCGCAGTGCCACAATTCAAAATTACTGAGGAATCATAAGACGGGGATTCACAGGAGAAGTCAGTAAATGCATTCAGATATGCCCCTTTTCTTATAATTAATCAATTAAAGAATTGCTAGAAATAATGAGCCACACCTTTATAGAAGGGGGTCACAGAATCCATGAAATAGGGTTTTCGACAATGTAGTTTAGATCTTCGGTATTATTAATGCCTTTAACTTTTCATTTTCAATTAAAATGAGGGCTTAAATTTAAAAAAAAGAAGATTTTCAAGCGAATTTTGGAGCATATTCAGTTATCAGAGGATAACAGCATGACATATCTGATTTCATATATAAAATTCCGTACTCTACATGGTCATTTTGCAAAAATCTACTCTTGTCAGTTACTTGTTAACATATAGCCCTGTGTCCATAATAAATACCTCTTTGCTCAGGACATCCTGATATTCTCACAATAGAGAATCCGGCAGAATATTTCTGAATATAGTTCGATTGCCATTACAGCCAGTAGTGCGGTGAAAGCAGGGCCCGACTTTGACACAATGGGGCCCTGGGCAAAGCAGACTTTGGGGGCCCCTTTCAAGGACAGATCCATCTAATTACGTCACCTGCCGGATCCACTTCTTTAGGGGGTATCCGGATACTTTTGGCCAGATAGTGTATATATCTAATATAAACTGATTCAGATTGATTAATACGGAATATTAGAAAAAGAAAGACTGATAAAAGTTTATCTCTACGTTAATTCTTATCTCCGAAATAGCCTGGTTACTATTTTTGGATCATCAGCCGCAAAAATCCTCAAAATTTTCAAGTGTCATAATTTCTGATACTATTCTTAATTTTGCTTTAACTATGCCCCGGTGTTTCGCATATATCCTTCTTTTCATTTATGAATATTTAATCAGAAATTACTTTGATCAGGATAAAGGCTCATTTCCAAAATATTATTTTTACTATAACTGCAAAAACAATGAATGGAGTTCACTCCTTCTTGTAAACTTGATATTCTCAAAAATCCTATGATTAAAATGTCAGAATTTCTTATTCAATTCCTAATTTTATAGAGTATATTAAGGGGCACTCTATTTGAATTTGATACAAACACAGTTTATACGTGAAACAATGTTTATTGAATTCGTTGCACATATAGAATTTGCTTTTATAGCAATAAGCATACGTACTACTTGTACGGAATATATATTAACATTCAATAGAAATACACATTGCAATACTCACAAACCAGCAGAGAGTCAAACCAGCAGTTCTGCCACGTAAACTTTGGACCCCCTAAGCACTAGCGCAGGATAGCACCTGGAGCTGCTTACATCGTAGCTCCCTCAACTCGCTTATCTATCAACTTTAACAACCTTTTTCCAACCTCTCTATTAATCAAGCTGCTTGGTATTTATACCAAGCGCGTATGCCGAAATTAGCATATCTCAAGCAGCTTCTTTAATTCATTCACTCAAAAGTTCGATTCTTGTGAATCGAATCTTATGTATACCTTACAATTTGCTTTAAACATTAACCTGAGTTCACATATATGATTTTTTTTCCTTTAAAAATATTAAAAATCATAGAATTAATCATTTTCTCCAAAACAGGATGGTTACCAGAAACGCAAGGAATGAAAAGAGGTTTTCTGTACAAAAAAAAATTAACAGTTATAACTTTTCTTCGTTACAAAGTAACCAGCATGAATAAGAAACATCTATCACAAAATAAAAAAATATAATTAAAAGAATCACTGAAACAATCAAATAAAGATGATTGTGTTTAGAGATGAATATTGTTACTGCAATGTCAGATATGTATGATACAGCCTCAATTTAAAAGACAAATCAATATTTTCCTTACAACAAAAATTATTTTTAATTTACTTCTCATGAAAGACTTTGCATTTAAGGTCTTTGACATGATTCAAATGGTCGAAATCATCATGAGCTGAGACAAAAAGAAATTGGGGAAAGTAATTTCGTTATATGAAAGCTGTTTTTTTTTCGGATTCACGTTAATGATATCGAAATCAATCCACGAAATATTATTTTCTTAAAGATCTTTTGATGTTACTGTAGTTACATTTATAACGGTCATTATATTTTATGGTTGAGTCAAAAGCGTTTCGCAAATTGGAAAGCAATGAAATCTTTCGTTTTTTTTTTCTTTCGTTTGATCTATCGAAAAATCTAAGGATGCATGCTTTAGGGATCATCCCTGATTTGCCAATTATAAAAAAGGGAATGTTTTAAAGAATTTCTTTCAGGTTTATTCTAAAAAGACCATCGTGATACATAAATGTACGAAGGATCATTTTCTTTATAATTTTCTTTATAAAAAGATGCCCATATGCTTGCAAATGACGTGAGGCTTTTGTCGCTTTCTCTCTGCTTCACGGTGATTATCAGTGAATAGGTAAAAGACAACTTAAGTTCGTTATGTGGTATTAATTTATATTTTTTCTTATATGTCATATTTTTTACATCATTTTGTTGCACATAATAGAGAGTATGCTAAATTTTCAATATCTAAATTTTATGCAATTACAAAATTACATACCCCTAATAAAAACAATTGCCTAAAAATTCCATAAATTAGGACATTTAAGAAGATTAATCAAATCAAATACTAACTAGGGTGTTGTCGTAATGTTTTTCAGTTTTTTCAGACTGGATATATTCTACCCTTTTCATCTTATTCACCATCTGAGGATTGTTCCCTTAAGAACGCCTCGCATCTTGTAGATATGGATACGGCCCCGTCTACAAGCCTTTTTCATTCAACAAAAATCCTATTTTTGCACAATTTTAGGCACTGTATTCATGTCTACACATTCCAGGATGCACGTGCAAAAGGGTTAGTCTCAATGTCCAGTCCAATTTGGCGCATTCCTCGCCTTCCCTCCTTAGACACACAAAAACTACTAATATGTGTTTTCCAAGCTCCGCTCCACTGATTGGCGGTCGTGGCTCCACTGCTTGGCGGCGCCAAATTCCACATCTGGCCAGCTCACGTGACCAACCCACGCTAGAAGAGGGAATTTTAACGAGAGACACAGAGCACCGCTGGCTGCCGATGACGAAGGATGTGGAACACAGAAGAGACCACCCCGCTGGGTCGACGAAGAGGTCGCCGCATGAGAATCCAGGCATCCTTAGATCTGCGTGACGACTTATCCTAGCTTAAATTTTGTCAGCCGGCAATCGCAACACGGTAAAAAGACGGGAAGGGACTGGGCTACTGTGAACTGCGGTTGCTTCTTTATGTGACAGTCCAGTGCTTTTCCGCAGGCCGTGACGTCACATTTGTCACGTGGCGTCACCACTAATTTAAAGGAGTGAATTTGTATAAGTGGCATTTACTAATTTGGATAAACGGCAAAACCGCAGTGCCACAATTCAAAATTACTGAGGAATCATAAGACGGGGATTCACAGGAGAAGTCAGTAAATGCATTCAGATATGCCCCTTTTCTTATAATTAATCAATTAAAGAATTGCTAGAAATAATGAGCCACACCTTTATAGAAGGGGGTCACAGAATCCATGAAATAGGGTTTTCGACAATGTAGTTTAGATCTTCGGTATTATTAATGCCTTTAACTTTTCATTTTCAATTAAAATGAGGGCTTAAATTTAAAAAAAAGAAGATTTTCAAGCGAATTTTGGAGCATATTCAGTTATCAGAGGATAACAGCATGACATATCTGATTTCATATATAAAATTCCGTACTCTACATGGTCATTTTGCAAAAATCTACTCTTGTCAGTTACTTGTTAACATATAGCCCTGTGTCCATAATAAATACCTCTTTGCTCAGGACATCCTGATATTCTCACAATAGAGAATCCGGCAGAATATTTCTGAATATAGTTCGATTGCCATTACAGCCAGTAGTGCGGTGAAAGCAGGGCCCGACTTTGACACAATGGGGCCCTGGGCAAAGCAGACTTTGGGGGCCCCTTTCAAGGACAGATCCAGAGGGGGACATGTCCCCCCTCAGGACCAGATTTCCACATGAACATGTGGGACACTCACCCAGGCCTCCCTTAAATCGGGACCAGAAATTCAAAAAAAATTTCGACCGACAAGTCAAAAATTTGAAGAAAATAATCCTTATAATAGTTGCCGTGTTCTGTAGTCGACTCTGTCCGTAACGCGTCCGGAGCGACCACCTCATATCCATCCATTTGGCATCCATTTTGTTTTATGAGTTAGGCTTAAAAAGTTAAAAGTAAAGTTCAAAAAGATTATTTGCCAACTAAACCCAAATAATTGTAATTAAAACAGCGTAATATCGACACAAATCAACTTTATTTCGATCAATTTTATTTCAAAATTATCTCTTCATTAGAGAATTATCTCTTTTCCGCCACCTTTCGCGTTATCATAGTGTTTCTCAGAACTTGAAAATGTAAACACAAGTGAGTCATTCATTCACCGTGATTCGTTAATTTAAGAAAAATTGAATCAGAATTTTTTTCACAGTAAAACAGGTTTTCATTATTTTAACCATATATAATATATATATTTTAATATATACTATATATTTTTTAATACATAATATATAATATATATTACAATACAGTATTACAATTTAATATTACAATAATGTCGAATTTAGTTGCAAACTTGACGCATGCGCAGTGATATGTTCCAAACTGTAAGTCACAAAAGCTAGCCGGTTCAAAAGGCCAAATCTTCAGTATACAGATTTTTTGCATTTACAACACATGGAATTCTATATATTCCACATCTAATACGTGTTTAGTAACGATTCAATAACTTTGTATGATTTTTAATCAGAATTTCTTTAGTTTATATATATTATTTTTGCTTAATATATATTTATACATATATTTATATATTTATACATATATATATATATTTAACAATATATAATATATGTACATTAAATTGAAATACACATGCAAAAATTTTTTGCACGTGAATAATTTGTATGATATTTTAATCTGATTTTCTTTATATATTTTATTTTTTCTTAATATATTTATACATAGCCTATTTATACATATATATAGCATAAGATATAATATATGTACATTAAATTGAAATACACATGCAAAAATTTTTTGCTTGTGAATAATTTGCATGATATTTTAATCTGATTTTCTTTATATATTTTATTTTTGCTTAATATATTTATACATAGCCTATTTATACATATATATAGCATAATATATGATATATGTACATTAAATTGAAATACACGTGCAAAAATTTTTTGCACGTGAATAATTTGCATGATATTTTAATCTGATTTTCTTTATATATTTTATTTTTGCTTAATATATTTATACATAGCCTATTTATACATATATATAGCATAAGATATAATATATGTATATTAAATTGAAATACACGTGCAAAAATTTTTTGCACGTGAGTAATTTGCATGATATTTTAATCTGATTTTCTTTATATATTTTATTTTTGCTTAATATATTTATACATAGCCTATTTATACATATATATAGCATAAGATATAATATATGTACATTAAATTGAAATACACATGCAAAAATTTTTTGCACGTGAATAATTTGCATGATATTTTAATCTGATTTTCTTTATATATTTTATTTTTGCTTAATATATTTATACATATATATAGCATAAAATATGATATATGTACATTAAATTGAAATACACGTGCAAAAAATTTTGCACGTGAATAATTTGCATGATATTTTAATCTGATTTTCTTTATATATTGTATTTTTGCTTAATATATTTATACTTAGCCTATTTATACATATATATAGCATAAGATATAATATATGTACATTAAATTGAAATACACATGCAAAAATTATTTGCACGTGAATAATTTGCATGATATTTTAATCTGATTTTATTTATATATTTTATTTTTGTTTAATATATTTATACATAGCCTATTTATACATATATATAGCATAATACATGATTATATAAAATATTTATATTACATTGAAATAGATTGAATTAGCAGTATTGTTTCTAAATATCTGGCTGCATTAGTTAGACTGTACAAGTCGGATTTTAAAATCAGCTGCAAGCATGGTTTTTTTTTCCAAGAACGTTTTTTAATTATAAACTTCAATATTTTTTTAAAAAAACCTCACTGTAATAATTTTTAGTAAAGCATTCTATTGCGATGATAGTGTATCTTTTAAGGTGACTGCCTACGTTGAAAATTTCATTTTTTGACTATTTTGGTCAATTTTATTTTTTCCAGGAATCGTGCAATTCAATCTTTTCTCTTTTCAAAACCGTTTTGATTTTCATTCTACATCAATTAGAAGCAGAGTTATAGCTATTTTAAAAAATGTCTGCTACAAAATTGAAGTGGCAAACAACTTGAACTGAGTTTTTCTCAGAATTATGTTTTTAGCACAAATCTTTACCGTTATCATGATATTTCACACAATAATACATATAATTTGATAAAATTTTCGGGAAATGTTTTAGATGCTATTGTTAATGAAATGACGCTCAATAATTGATGCATAATAATAAATAGTTAAATAGTTTTTGTTTGGGCAGCAGCATACGCCGAAATTTTCAAAAGTGTGGGGGGGGGGGGGGGGGGGTTACTATGAAAAAGTAGTTTTCAGCAATCAGTGCAGAGCTTGAACCTATTTAAGTAATATATGTAATCAGAAAAAATGGGGGGGGGTTAACCCCCATCAACCCCTCCCCTGCATACGCCACTGTGTTTGGGGCTGTTTTTATAAGGAGAGGAATGATGAATTGGGGGAAATTTTCATATTGCAACATTTTTGCATTTTAAAATTTCTCTTAGATTGTGGGTCATTTACGATAACTGTCAGATGTGTCGCATTTTAGCTAATTTTCATTGAAAATTACTTCAAATTGACCAATTTATAAAAAAGTATGGTATTTACTGGCAAGTTTTTGTTTATTTTTTAATTTTCAAGTGCTATTTTACCATAAAAAACAAAAAAATCTTTAAAAAATGATTTTTTAAAAAAATTGGCTCCAAATGTAGGCAGTCACCTTAAAACAATATTTCAGGTGATTATAAGGGGACATTTTATTATTTTGTTTTGTGCCACTTTCTCGAATTATATTACTTTATTTTTCAGATCTAATAAAAAAAAGTATTAAAAAATTTCACCTTCAAATTAGAAAACAATTTAAAATTAACAAATCAGACAGCAAACATTCAAGTAAATTTCAATGTTCTAAATTGCAACACATCAGGTTGCAAAACAGTATATTATTTTCTAATATTCACATTTTTACATGTACTATCTACGGTATGTACTGTATAGTAGTGTGCTTTTCAGAGCAAATACCTAACATAACGGCAAAATTTTCTTAAATTTTTAAAAGTCTGTAATTTTCCGATACCTTTCACGTTTTCATAGCGTTTCAATTAAATTAATAACAAGTATTCATTTTATATATTCGGGACATGAAAATGTAAACATGAAGTTAGTCATTCATTCATCTTTTTTTTTTTATAAGATGAATGAATGACTAACTTCATGTTTACATTAATTCATGTTTACATTTTTACAGAATATTATTTTCTAATATTCTGTAAAAATTTCTTATATTTTAACAAGGTTATGAATCTTTTTTTTATTGGAACTGTTCAATTATTTACCATCAAGTTTTGACAGGTACTGTCTACGGTATGTACTGTATAGTAGTATGCTTTTCAGAGCGAATACCTAACATAACGGCAAAATTTTCTTAAATTTTTAAAAGTCTGTAATTTTCCGATACCTTTCACGTTTTCATAGCGTTTCAATTAAATTAATAACAAGTATTCATTTTATATATTCGGGACATGAAAATGTAAACATGAAGTTAGTCATTCATTCATCTTTTTTTTTTTTTTTTATATATATATATATATATTTATATTTTAACCATACTAGCCACTGCGTGACCAGCATGGTCACTTTTAGTTTTAAATTTCCTTTTGCAAAACAACGCAACTGAAAGTGACATATGTAAGGAATGTTACAATTACCTGTCATCATAAATATATGTTGTTAAGGGGTATTCTCTATTAAGCTGATTCTAAAACATCGTGATCAAAAAATATGAATTTCCATTACCTTAGCACAGAGTTAAAGATAAGACTGAGAAAGCCCACATCAATGATTTTAAAAATTACATCCCTCTTTGTATGTACTATTTTTCAAAATTAAGATATCTATACTTTATCATTACAACAAATAAGAAATTGCAGGGGGAAAATTTTAAATATAGTGTTGATTACATCACTCTCTGTATGAATTACTGTTAACAATTCAGATATCTACACTTAATCATATTAAATAATAAATTGCTGGAAAAATTTCTTCATTTATAAAATGGAGCAAAAATTCAGCAATTTTTCAAAATTAAGATATCTACACTTTACCATTACAAGAAATAAGAAATTGTTGGGGGGAAATTTTAAATACATTGTTGATTACATCACTCTCTGTATGTATTACTGTTCACAATTCAGATATCTACACTTAATCATATTAAATAATAAATTCTTGGGAAAATTTCCTCACTTATAAAATGGAGCAAAAATTCAGCAAGTACTTAAAATATAGTGTGGATTTCAACTATGATATTCATAAAACTTCTTGATATACAGATTTGAGTATTTCAAAAGTAGGAGATACTAAAGCGACAGAATCAAAAGAATGGATTCTATATAAACCTACATACAACAACTGTCCATGGTTAAACACTGGATTTGATAGGTCTAAACATGTATTGTCAAAAGATCAGCGGTTGTAACTTATGCGGCCACTACACACACGCGGTTTTAAATTGCGGACAGCCGCTGTTTACATCCGGTAATTGCAGCCGTTGCCATTCGAAGTGTAGAAATATCGTAGATTTTTGTGCCGCATACCTACGCGTTTTATATATAGGGATTATTTTAACCAGATATTACAATAATATCAAATTTTGTATTTTCGGAAAGTTGCAAACTCGGCGCATGGATAGTGATATGTTCAAAAGTGTCTGTACGGTAGCGTGCTTTTCAAAGCGAATACCTAATATAACCGCTAAATATTCTTACATTTTTTTGAAGTGTTTTATTGAATATTTCTAAATTACCAGCACACGTGGCTTTCATATGAATTTCTAATATTTTAATAAGGTTATGAACCCTTTTTTTATTGGAATGTTTACTTAATAACCGTCAAGTTTTGACGGGTACCATCTAGTGAATATTAATAAGAAGTGTTAATTAATTTACTTTTTAATGTTAATAAATAAATTCATGAAATTTTCTTTTGAAATTCAAAATAAATCACAGTCTGAAGTTATTACAACTCCCCTCCCCCCCCCCCCAAAAAAAAAAAAAAATTAAACCAGAAACGCTTTTGGACGTAAGCATGCTTTCACTATAGTGGGTGCACTGTGCTCCATCCAGGATTTTTTTCTGTATCCGCCACTGCACCCCTTTACTATATTAACCAAAACACAAATTCTCAAAACTATGTACAACTTTATACTAAATTAGGGGGCTCCATAATTTTGGGGGCCCTGGGCAAGTGCCCCACTTGCCCATGCGGAAATCTGGGCCTGGGTGAAAGAAACGAATATCCGATTCCGAGGGGGAAAATATATCCGGAATCGAAACTGAGGCAAAGTGACTGAAATCTGACGCTTAGACCATAACACTGAGGGATAAGCTGCGAAACTGGCTGACAAATTTAAAGATTAATCTGATGAGAGCAGCTAGGAGGCGAAACAAACATTCGTTAGTCATAATTAAACAATAAAAGATACTTTTCTGTCAGTCATCATATGGAAAGAATCTTATAAAGTTACCAGATAGCTACTGTAAAGGAAATCCTAAAATTCTCGCCAGATGGAAGTGTTCGGAATTAAACGTTACCACTTATACAATTCTTAAAAAATCCTTACAGATAAATAAAACCATACCAGAGTGACAAAAATAAGTCAGTTTCATGCATCATGTAACATCTTACCACTACCAAAGCAGTTGTAAAACGTGAAGAGCTACAAAATTCGCGTGGAAAGGCATGCCTACTAAACAACTACGCTATAAAAAAATTAAGATAACAAATCTCCATGACCAATCTCCAATAAATTACATAACAAAGCTCTAAATTATTATTTATTTAACTTTAAAATATTATGTTTTCCTTGTGTTTTCTTATCTTTTAAAATCACTGTAAAACAGGGAACAATAAGAATTTGTTTGAGTAAAATTTTAGGGGAAAGCATTGAATTCAATGATCGAATTATAATCTAGACACTATCTCATTACATATATATATATATATATATATATATATATATATATATATATATATGTGTGTGTGTGTGTGTGTGTGTGTGTGTGTGTGTGTGTGTGTGTAATGAGATAGTGTCTAGATTATAATTCGATCATTGAATTCAATGCTTTCCCCTAAAATTTATATATATATATATATATATATATATAATATTTATATTGTCGTAACGCTTTCAATAACCTTGCAAATACTGTTGTTAATGTACTCAACGCTTTTAATAATTCATATTGTTCATACTGCCACACAACGCAATTAGGGACAGTTCCCTCATGTTTTCTACTTTAATATATTTTCCCCAGACAGTTGGGAATAATACGCAAAAAGCACCCTTTTTGCACAATCTTTCTGTCGCTTTCTTATCAGTACATTCTTCCCGTAAGCCCCAAAAAGGGGTTGCCTAACGATTGGCTATAAGATTCACCATTTATCCCCTTCCCCTCGTAGAACACACAAAATAATCCTTTGTATTACAGCGCTGGCGGAGTTTGCCGGCGAGCGCTGGGTCGCCAATTTCAGGATGTTTTTTCTCTTCACGTCACGTGACCGCACCAGCACATGAGCGGATTTTGAATGAGAGAAACAGATCTCGTCTAGGCCCCGGTTGAAAAAGCATGTCTTCCCCATCATCACTGACTCCGACGTCCAGGGCGAAAGCTGTCCGTCGAATATCGGGTTTTCGATTCCGACCTCCGGACCCTCCATGGCTGATATGATGAGACGATCTACTATGTAACCTACTTGTAAACGGCAATAAGTCACCGGCCCTAAGCCTCACCTATCTAGATTATCTAATATATAAAAATGAATGTTTGTATCTCTGTAATTGTATAGAAATCCACAGTTTAGGAGCAACGATCGTGAAATTTTACATACAGGCGTCTTTAAAAACAGCCGAGGGTCTGAAGAACTTCAAAAATCGAAATTAATTACCGTTGATTTTTAATTAATAAAAAACCAAAAATTTTGAAACTAAATGTAAGATCTTACACTTTGTGGAATCACCACTCTGAATATGGCGTCCACGTTAGGCTTAGCTGGCAAACAGCGAGCGAAAAGATAAAAATAAATAAAATCAAAAAGTTTCAAGTTATATATTAAACCAGAATAATAAATGAAAATAATAATCTTTCAAGTCAGATTTTATACTCTAAAATAAATCGGATCCAACGGCATATTGACACTATCACACGCGATGGAAAATTCGAATCAACCACGCTAAGTGTCACAAGATCATTTTTAATCGCTACTGCAACCCCCCCTCGCTTATGTCTTTGTGTCTATTGAAGAGTTAAAGACTAAGCTTCTATCCTGCTAACTTATTTCTAACTTAAAACTCCTCTTACTCCATAAATACATGTATATTCACCAACCCATAGCAACTTTCCAGTAATTTTAATACAAATATTCTCCTATTTACACAATACACCAGCATGTTATTGTGGCGCATTCGGTAAGAGCGTTAATTTACTATACAACATGACGCGGGTTCGAATACGGATCGTACAGATTTTGCTAAACCTGTATTTTCAGCTTTTTTATGGAGGCTTTTTTGTTTCAGCTTTTATTTTATTATTTTTTAAATTATTATTATTATTATTTTTATTTATTATTTTTTTTTAATTATTTTTATTTTATTTTATTATTTTTAAAAATTATTATTTTTATTTTATTTTATTTTTCATATTATTAATGTGTATAACATTTCGTATACTTTTTTTTCTATGTTATTTATACTGTGTTTATTTTTTTAATGGATTTTGGTAGGTTTATTATAAATTTATGGATTTTATGTTTTACTTTTCAGGAATTTTTGCTCCAATGATAAAGGCTAAATCTTTTCTATGTTATTTATACTGTATTTAGTTTTTAAATTGATTTTGGTTAACAAACATTCGACAATTTGACATTTTTACTTTTCAGCTTTACTTTCCTAAAGACAATTTGACATTTTTCCTTTTCAGCTTTTAGTGGTTTATTATAAATGTATATATTTTATGCTTTACTTTTCAGGGTTTTTTTGCTCCAATGATGAAACGCTAAATCTAGCTGAATTCTGAAGATATTATTGTAAATTTATGGTTTTTTATGTTGGGTTTTCTTTTTATTCATGTGTATAACATTTCACATGCTTTTTATTCTATGATATTTATACTGTGTTTAGTTTTTAAATTGATTTTGGTTAACAAACATTCTTAAAATCCCGGGCAACGCCGGATAAATTATCACCTGTGTAGGTTGATAATTTATAAATTTTAAAACTGTTACCACATGTATATTTACAGATCCACAAGAACTTTCCAATATTTTTAATTAATAAATAACCAACAACTCTCGATTCACAAGCGTACAGTAGATGGCGCCACTATTTTAATTTTTTGTGTGTCTATTTCGTTGTTATGTGACGATAAATTTATTTAAAGTACCAGATAAAGAAATCACATGATCAGCGTTTAATAAATTAAATTGTAAAAATTAATCTTTAAAAATTCACCAAAAATTAGAAAATGGAGGTAAAGATGCGAAAAGAATTTCATTTTAAAGGAATTTTTATGATCTTTTTCGTGATATAAATTTTACAACCCTCAAATTATTATTTTAAATGCAAACTTGAAAAAAGTTACAAAAACAGATTAAAAATTTAATTTAAAAAAATCTAAGAAGAATTTTTAAAAAATCTTTCTTAGTGCACCCCTACATTATAAGAAGAATCGCCATGCAAAATTTCAGTCCTTTAGGCTATGTACACATGAGAGCGTTGCAACGCGCGCTCTGGGGCAGTTGACTACTGTTTTTTGACAGGCATATTTCTATTTTTTTACAAAGTGCAGAATAAATAAGATATATATGAAATACATGAATTTTTCAAAATGAACTTATGCGAAATTTTCAAATGTTATTATTTTTAAATTTTTTTAAACATTTGAATTAAAATAAGGGAGTTTGATGTTACATGAAAGATACGCAACTTCGTGCCCAATATGCTAATGTATATTTTTTATTTTATGATTTATGTATTTTATTATTTTTCTGATATAGAACCACAATAATACATTCCCTGAGTACATTATAAATTTACATTTCTTTAAATTTTCTCTCCCCTTTCTATCTACAGATGATATTTTTTGAATGTAATATTTTTTGAATGTTTTTCGTGATATAAATTTTACAACCCTCAAATTATTATTTTAAATGCAAACTTGAAAAAAGTTACAAAAACAGATTAAAAATTTAATTTAAAAAAATCTAAGAAGAATTTTTCAAAAATCTTTCTTAGTGCACCCCTACATTATAAGAAGAATCGCCATGCAAAATTTCAGTCCTTTAGGTTCAACGGTTTGGTCTGTACTTTGTATGTCAGTCAGTCAATCAGTCAGTTAGTCAGTTACGGAACTGTTTTATATATATATAGATTTTTATTACTATCTCTATATCGTAACGTTAACTTCATGCGCACACATTATTTTTAACTGGCATTCAATTGGCTGTTAAAACTTTATATTTACATCCTATTTAAAAGAAGTAGGGTGTAAATTGTAGGGTGGAAAGTTGGTAAAATTAAAATTTTGTGCAATGTATTTTAATTTCTCGATTAAAAGTAGTTTTTTTCTAAAAATCAATTTATTTCGCTTGAAAAGCTAAATATTTTATGCACGCGGTTTATATTATTATTACTATCTTTATATCGTAACGTTAACTTCATGCGCGAGCATTATTTTCTTATGCTTTTTTTATTATTATCATCTTTATAATAGCTTTATTTTCATATGGTTTTAAGCAACTATCGTTGTTATTCATATTATGTTGGTTTTTTATTAATTAAAAATTAAGGGTAATTAATTTCGATTCCGGAAGTTCTTATCTTTATTTTCATATGCTTTTTCATTTACGAATTATTCAAATGTTGGTTAAAAAACTTTTGCGCAATTTATATATTTGTGTGTGTTTAATTATTGAAATTAATAAATTTATATTTCTGGAGAGGATGTTTCAGATTTTAGTGGTACTATGATGAAAGGCTGAATATACCAAAATTCTGAGGAGTTTATTATGGAGAGAAAAGGAATTTAATATGTAGAGGATGTTTATAGGAGTTAAATGTGGAGAGGAGTTGAATGGTTTGCAGCCCTCAATCAAACACTTCATTTTTTTAAGAGGCAACGCTGCAGTCATATCATTGTTCTATTGGAAATTTCTGCTGAACCTGTAATTGCAGCTTTTTTTTACCCCAATGATGAAAGGCTAATTCTAGCTGAATTCTGAGGAGTTTATTATAAATTTATATATTTATAGATTTCACAAGGTTTTTTTTCTATGTTATTTATACTGTGCTTAGTTTTAAATTAATTTTGGTTAACAAACATTAGAGAATTTGACATTTTTACTTTTCAGATTTTAGTATTAAAATGATGAAAGGCTGAAATTCTGAGACGTGTATAACATTTCACATATATTTTTTATGTTATTTATACTGTGTTAATTTTTAAATTGATTTTGGTTAACAACAAACATTCTTAAAATCCCGGGCATCGTCGGGTACTTCAGCTAGTTTTAAATAAATTTACGAAGTATTTCTAAATGTATAGACTCTTGTCTGTCACCCATTTCATTCTTATTTTTCAGAATAGCCAGCAACTATGTCATCTTAATATTTTTAAATGCCACAACTGATGTCGGCGACCAACTTATATCTTTTAAGTACCATATATATATATATATATATATATATATATATATATGATAATATTACTAACTACCTATAATCGCCCATTCTGTCGTTCATCTCTGTCCTGGTAACCTGTCCTTCTTGTCTTGGCGTAAACACTTCGCCTTCCCACATACTAACTTCCTCCGCCAATTCTGGCAACCTCTCTGACCTAATTCTATTTTGGCGCTTTTTGCGGGAGACGCTGGACTGGCTCGAAGCGAGTAAGATGTGTTCTTTACTGTTTAATAAATTAGTTTGTTCCTGAAGTTGATTTTATTATTTTCCGGCCACGATGTACACAACTATTTCATGAGATGTCCATCCGGACATTTCATATATATATATATATATATATATATATATATATATATATATATATATATATATATATATATATATACTATATATCAATCTCCAGCAACTACATATATACCATGACCTAAATTAATTATTAAAATTTGGAAAATTCAGTATCTCTCAATTCTAGCGATAGTAAAGGAATAATCACACTTTTCGTCTTTTAACAGGTTGAATTTATTACCATATCTACAATAACTATCTAGCACAAAATATTTAAACTAGAAGTTTTTCATGCGAAAGTTAGGAATTTATTACATTTTTAATGAATCTGTGCAATGAAAGAAAATAAAACTTCTATTGCATCCCAAACTAAAATTCTTCAATCGACAAAATGCAATTTTTCTCCGACTAAATTCAGAATCGTACTAACAAAAAAAAATGGGGAATATTTTTTGAAAAATCTTATTCAATACTCTAATTCTACGCCAACGAATTTCAACAGAACTAAAAACATTTCTTTCTTATAGTAGACCGATATTTGAGACACGAGGGACAAAAATTATCGTTATTAAGTAATCCTGCAATGGTAACTGCTGATTTTTAAGAAAGAAAAAATCTTCATTCACGTAAAAATTAAGCATTTTTCAAGTAAAGAACGCACTGAGAATGTAGGAAATAAACAGAAAATGAAACTTACTAGGTTTTAAATCTCGAAAATTGGGAAAAAAATTACTGAAAAGAGGTTTCAAAACTCGTTGATTTGCTCAAAATAGTGATGTATATTCATGCAGCAATTAAAGTAAAAAATGTTTTATTATATTAATTCAGTTTAATTTACCAGCTAAGAAGGATTCACCTTCCGTGACTCAAAGCTTGATCGATCGCATGAATACTAAAAATTACATTAACTCAGGATATTGAACATGAATAATGTTATTTGATGGATATTGATAAACCCGATAACCCGGAGGCGGCATGTGGTAAGGGAAACCAAATTTAAAAATTTATCGCTTAATTTAGTGAAGGTTATAGAACTTAGTACAGCTATTAGAGCGAATATCAAAAGAAATAAAATCGTAATTTTGCATTCCATGAACTACACCCCAGAGGATCCAAGAATATAGTAATTTATCTATAAAGTGCTTTTTTGTACTTCTACTGTTGTCTGAAGCATTTTATCCTTTTGAAAAACAATATTGACTCTATAATACATTTGTCGAGTTATTAAACAGAATGAGTTTAGACCAGAGGTTCCCAACCTTTTTCCTACGTCGGCCCCCTTTTAAAAGAATGATTTTCTGCATCGACTCCCCCCTCCCTTTTTCTCTGTAATATACAGCATACAACATAATTATAATACTGATAACTGCACATAAAACACTTAAAGATATCAATTTGACTAAGATATGATTTTTTCACAAAAAATTGCTGTAAAAAATTTAGTAATATGTAGTTACCTAACTTTAGGTAGAAATTGTATAAGCATACTAGATATACATGTATACAAAATTTTAGCAATTTGTGACCATTAGTTTTGAAGAAATAGGGCGTGCAAGTTCGAAAATAACAGTTTTTAGAAAAAGCCATTTAAAGTTTCAAGTTTCCATAAATTACTTCACTATTAGCATTATACATTTCGCCAAAAAAGTTATTCTAATTGTGTTGTGACATGGAACTCGACTTTTATAATTATTTTGACTATTATTCTGTTTTAACTCTACAAAAATGTTATTTTCTGATTTCATAATTTCGAAACAACATTAATTCGGTTCCATGTACATTTATAAATGTATTTATTTTATTTTGTAAATCTTAAATTGTCTATGTGCTGAAAATCTTTCCTGTGGTTTTTCGTACCGGTTTTCCTGGAAGAAGGGAATGTGCCTCCCGTATGCAACTAAGTGTGACCTGTAACAGTACGGATAGTACACAAGGTCATTTTCACAAGAAGGGAGAATTACTTGCCACCCTCTCGATCATTAGGGGGACATAGTTCCTCCATAGCAACGTCCCAGCAACCATCTTTTTAACCAATCATATGTCTGAAAGGTAAATTGCTCTACAACAATTTCTGACCTCTGCGTTTTCGGTGCTGGGAAGTTTTAACGGTTTTTTGAGCCAGTTGAAAAAAAAAGTTGCAACTGTGCTACAGCTCGAGGTTGTCCGCTCTTCAGCCCCAGTCACCATTTTTGTATGCTGACATATCTTGAGATTTCCAGTCTGCTGTTGGACAAAGTTTAGTAATACAATGAGAGCTAATCATCAGTCTCCAATGAGGGTGGTGGTAAGTAAAAATAATTTGTAATATATTTAATCAGGCGAGAGCACAGAATAATAAATATATGTAACTAGGTTTTATTATGTGTTCGTACTTTCTTAATGTATGTAGATAATTATTATGTTATTTCTGTACAAATTGTAACTAAAGATAAAAATAATTTTAAAGAAGAAGAAGAGAAATTAAATGCTAATATTATTTATTAAAATAGAGTTTGTTTTTCTAAGTATCTCAGACATGTGTCAGAATGTGTTTTCTCCAATTAACAATTTTAAAAGTGTCACTATACGATCGTCTATTTTATTACCTGTTTAATTCCACATAATATTTATCGACTTCCTTTTTTTAAAGATTCCTTTCATTCCATTCTTTAAAATTAAATCATAATTTAAAAAATTGAGTTTTTTTTAGGGGTTTTAAGGAAATCTCCTCCCTTGAGGTCTAGTGGATTTCCCCAGTTCTGCCTAGAGTTGGTACACAAATAAAAGCCGACGACGGCATTCGACACATATGTAAAAGCGTCATGACATTCGACTTTAGATGCGTGGATCACTCTATGCAAATCTGTATTTATACATATTAAAACATAGAGTGGCGTAGCTAGGGGGGTGTGGTGGGTGCGGTCAGCACTTGGCGGCACATATTTTGGGGCAGCATATTTTTATTTAGTATTAGTTGTAAAAAACCACTTGTTCAATTCATAAGTTTACTATTCGATTTCTACGAATTATGAATTAATATATGATTTCGAATATTTTTCCTCATCGTCAAGTCAATGTAGGATTGAAAATATTATCTCTAAAAATTTTGCTCGGATACAGCTCGGATTTGCTTCTCCAAATCGAAGTTGATAAAAAATTATCTTCGTTCCACAATGAGAGATTTAAGACTACAAAATCTTGCAATATTGTCTATAGAACAAGAAATTACAAATAATATAAATTTTGAGAGCATTATACACGATTTTTCTACTATGAAAGTTAGAAGAGTAAATATATAAATATGTTTTGATTACATACACATATGTGTACAATTTGTTTGTTTATCCAAAAGAAATGAAATTATTTATTTTTATTTATAAATATAAAAAGATAAAATAAAACATATTTTATGGAATTTTTTTTTATAAATTAGGTATATGTTTTGTCTCATAGGTAGGGAAACTGCGACCGCCGTAAGTTTCTTGTGGTCTTTATAAAAGTTGCATTTATAGGTATATCAACTTAAGCGGCCTCCTTTATTAGTGCCTAATTTAAATATGGCATCCAATGGTAAAAAAGTTCCCCACCTCTAGTTTGTCTCAATTACAATTATTTATTTATGTTTATTAATTTATAAAAACTACCAATTGATTGACTTAGAAAGGGCGGCAAATTGGAGACCGCCCCGGGTGGCAAAAGTTCTAGCTACGCCACTGAAAACAGATATTATTATCTAATAATTACATTCCTAAAAAATTCAATTTTAAAACAGAAAAATTTGTCATCGCCTCCCAATAGACCCCTAGAATACTATAGACCCTTTTCAAACTTCCATCGGAACCTGAAGCCCTTTGAGAATCCCTGGTTTAGACTGTGTAGAGAAATATATATTTAATCTAGGAATTATATTAATCTAGGAATAAAATTGTAATTTTTATTAAAAACTCGAAGCTAGTTATTTGTATATTACTGCGATTTTACGAATAATAGATTTAAGTATGTACCAAATTGATTACCGGGTGTGTTTTTCCAGACATATTTAATGATTATAATTCCAAAGAAGAAACCGATTGAATTTATCAATAAAAGAGAACATAATTTCGTTTCATTTTATTGTTCTTAAGTTCCAGGACAATCCATCAGTAAGTAAGAGTGAATTCTTAAAACATTGAAAAATCCTCAAATAATTATTCTCTCATAAAATAAACTACAATAAGTTTCTTTTATAATTAATCAAACGTCAAATACTCGGATGTGGCTGAACCACAAAAAAAAATCAATGATAAATCAATATTTGTATTGCAATGGAATTACTTTTAATTAACTTTTTTATCAGATACTTTATTTTAAAATCTTAGGCATTTCACGTCATTCGAATACCTTAATCAACATACTCCAAAGAAAAGAAACAGGGGGACGAAAAAAAATAACTCTATTATTCTATTTTGACATTAGTATTTTTTCCCCGTATTAACGTTATTGAAATATGTCCGTTAGCGATATTCTCTTTTCCAATTTACTTGTTACATTTTCCTGTACAATCAGTTTTTAAGGCTCTGCGAAAGGTGTATTTTTCTATGCGAGTCTGAAGCAATCTTAAGCCTTTTATTTTAACATGTTCAGAATTTATTTGTTTGTGATACATTATTAATAATAGGAATTGCATTTTTCCTGTCTGGTAGACGGTAAAAGTTTTAAGGCCTTTTCTTTTATCTCCGTTTATTATTGTTGAACGAGTAAAGAATGTTAATAGTATTTGGCGATCTATTGAACAGAAGGGTCTAGCGCTTAAAAAGGTTGTCGTAAGATTTATAAACTTATGCCCCAGTTTTTGTTCAAATAAATCGATAAATTGACAAAGATGCATTGAAATATTCTCCATTCATTAATAGATGTTATTACTCGCATATCGACGAGAGTGTATATCCGTTCAGCTTGTACGACAATTAGTAAAAATTTCTCTTTTATATATTTATTGTATTTCGTTAAATATTTTCAAGCTCCTTCTCTTAATTGTGTTTTCGTTACAATTTTTTTCTCAATTTCTCGTTTATTAATGTAACCTCTTCGCATTTTTTGTTGAGAAAACTGCAGCCCGATATGGAAGCATTTTCTCACTATTGCATGCACTTATGCAACTTATTGAAAAGAGTTGATGAAAAGAGTCGTATCGGCTTTTGAAGTTCCTGAGTTTTGTTTTTTAATTGATAATTTTCAATCATTTTTTCAAGGGTTTTGATTTACCAACCAGATAAAGAATTATGTACTGTTTATATTTGAAAATTCTCCACGGCTCAAAATGGTTTTAATTGGATACTTTAGAAATAACATCAGTTTTTTTATTGCGAAGTGTACTGTTAGAAATGCTTGTACTACTCTAAAATTCTGTTTAACAAATTATAGTACTCAACTTACCTTTCTCCTCACAAAATGTCTATCGATAAAACACATTCTTTTCACCAACTCTTTTCAATAAATTGCACAAGCAATTCCATTCAAGCAATTGTGAGAAAATGCGCTCATATCGGGTTGAATTTCACAACAAAAAACTTCGAAGGATTATAATATGTAATATTTATGCAATGTATGAAAGAAACGGAAATAAATTTGCTTAATATGATCATTATCAAAAAGTACAGCCATGTTTTTTAAAAGGTACTTGTTAACTTGCATTGCGTCGCTCTAGGGTACTTTATATGGATTTTAAATACTTTGATAGTCCTTAAATTTAAATGACACGATCAAGATATACTTTATTTATCATTTAATCATTTATTAAAAATTTATAATCAGTTTTTTGTCATTTAACTCAAGAATTTTCTTTAAAAATCCTACCGTTTATTTATCTATTTATATATTGCTTTTCAATTGCTCTTTTCAGGTAATAGTTTAAAGAAATGTAACAATGTTGACAAAAAGAAATATATAGCGCCTTATGTTCTAAAAATATTGATATTTTATTACCTAAAACTAGAAAAAAAATCATCTATTTATCTACTCATGAAACCTCATTAGTTGCCTCTTTTTGTTTGGGTAATTTAATAACTAGTTGGGTAGTTCCTTAACAACAAAATGCGTACAAGTTTCAAAGAAGTAAAATCTATTCCGATCAAGTAAATAATTAATAGCATATTTTGGAAAAGGTTTTATAATTATTTTTAGCAGGGAGGATAGTCGAGAACATGTAAAATAACTTTATTTAAATCACATTTGAATCACAGTTTCAACGAAAAGCACAAGCCGAACACCTTATGATTTAAAATGTTGACTCCTTCACAGAGAAAAAAAAGTTGGTCGGTGAACTCACTTTGCTGGGTTGAAATCCACTGCACAGTGGAACTCGCTTTTGGTGAGTCTAACAACCCACATTGGAAAGTGGGTCCTACAACCCACTTTCCAATGTGGGTTGTAGGGGGTTGACCAAAAACGGGTACATTTACCTGCCTTTGTGAGTTTAAAAACTCTTTGAATGAGTTAATTAAAGCGAGTTGTGTATTGAGCCTATATATATATATATATATATATATATATATATATATATATATATATATATATATATATATATATATATATATATACACATTTAATTATTTTTTTAATATTATAAGACACAGATCATTTAAAGCTTTGGTAATAATTCCTATTTACTGCATTATGTATCTCAGTTTGAAGCAAGTGATTTATAATTTTATTCCAGACACCTTTATTTGATACTTGCCATCCTGAGAACTATAAATTATATAAAGATGACATTGTTTGCGTTGAATTAAAATGAATCAAATTAGCACTTCTTTAATCTATTGAACATTGAAAATATTATCATTTAAAGTTATAAAGCATACTTCACAACTAGTAATAAATACTTACACTTTAAAAAAAATTATTTTTATCTTTAACTTTTGCAGTACATTAGCCTTCATGTTTAAAAGAATTTTCCAAAATGCCTAGTCTGAAAGTGTTTGCATCGAATTTTTTAAATGAAATTTTGTTACCCAAATTAGATAATCATTTAAATTTTTATACAGCTAAAATGACAACTCAGAACAATAACATTAGTTTGTAAAATAAACAAACTTCAAATTATGTTTTTAATATTAGATAAGAAAAATTGCCACTTTACTTTATACATGCCATGAAAATTTTCAAAAACAATCTCCCCCCCTCTCCCTATTCTGCATGAATATTAATTCAATTTGAATTTTCCAGCTACCTTATTATCATTACAGAATTCCTTCTGTTTTAAGGTGTTTATATAAAGCTAAAATGTATCAAATCTTTAGGAGAATAAATTAGTTTATAAACTGATAATTATTAGTATAAAAGGAAAAGAATTCGTAGAATTTTGAATTAGTTATCTAGATAGATCATCATCTGTTACAAGATATTTCTTTTATTTCCTACTCTCTTATTTACTTATTCACAAACACACACTTCCACACATAAATGTAATGTATAGATGAATTTTAAAAACCTGATTTCACCCTCTAGTTTATCCATTTTTCTAAATTCGACCATGTCAAATGAGTTTATAATTAAATGTTATCGCCAGATGGTATCATCTGTAGATTTGGATTTTAGAATGAACTTGGACTTTCAAATACAATTTATATGTACACACAAATAGATATACATACGTATACTACTCGTAGCATTGCATGAAACAAACTGCATGCTTTTACTTTTTTTCTGTGGTTCTAAGCTTTTTTAAAAGATTGATGAGTTATTAATAAAAGTTGTAGGAAGCGCATAACAGGAACACACAGCTCATTAACATCTGTAAAATAAGTTGTCAACCTTTTTTTTTATAGTGGATATTTAGAAGCTGTGTGTTCCTGTTATATCAGTAGATGTCAAAAATTACTTTTAGAAATCGTATTCTTGTTTTTTTTTAATCATAAAAATCTATTTATTCATTAAAATTGCACTCAATTAAGAGTTTTCTATGATGAGATTTTTATGTAATATAAAAATGATTTTAATACATAATGTTTAGATATTACATACATGTACGCACACACACACACACACACACACAAGCACATGGAAGATTTGCGACAAGAAAAACCTAATATCATGATATGCTCAACCATATACAGCTATAATTCATATATGAGTTATATGTTAAACATGCAATAGCTTACGCGATTGTCGCAACTTTAGCCTTACACAACAATTTCAAATTTAAACAAATAGCAAATCTTCCGTTAAAAGTCCTCACATTTCTATTGTGTTGAAGTATGCTCTATAATTCGGATTTACATGAAGGATTTTGCATATATTTTAATGTTCAAAAGATTAAAAATGTACTTACATGCACTATAACACGTGGACACTCCGTTTCGTCGACAAGCGCCATTTTTCCTATTTCCCCAGCCAAAAAGCTAATAATTGCTTCAAAGTACAGCTTTCGACCCGCTTCCGACCCTCTTCCGAAGAAAATCTCCCGCAGCGCGAGCCAGGAAAACGGGAAAATCTCATCAACCCACAAACAAGATATTCAGCTCGCTTTGGGGTGAGGCGGTGAACACATTAGATAGGTCAGTCGACCCATTTTATTTTCCAACCCACATGAAGTATGTCTGCAAACCTGGAACTTTCGAAAACTGACCGGCTTTTTTTTCTCTGTGTTTGATTATGAATTTATCTCAAATTTGTAATCTATATATATAAAACAGTTCCGTAACTGACTGACTCACTGACTGACATACAGCGCATAGACCAAACCGCTGGACCTGAAGGGCTGAAATTTTGCATGGCGATTCTTCTTATAGTGTAGGGGTGCACTAAGAAAGATTTTTGAAAAATTCTTCTTAGATTTTTTAAAATTAAATTTTTAAGTTGTTTTAGTAACTATTTTTAAGTTTGCATTTAAAATAATAATTTGAGAGTTATAAAATTTATATCACGAGAAAGTTCATAAAATTTCCTTTAAAATAAGATTTTTTTCGAATCTTTACCTCCATTTTATGATTTTTGGTAAATTTTTAAAGATTAATTTTTAGAATTTAATTTATTAAATGCTGATCACGTGATTTCGTTTTCTGGTATTTTAAATAAATTTATCGTCATGTGCATAACAACTAAATAGACAAAAGAACATTTTACTTGCTAATGCGGCAGACGATTGGACATTATCCAAAAAAATATTAAAATACAGTAAAAGATATTATGTTCCTCAAACTGTACTATATTAACTGTACTATATTCTTTAGTATGTCCTATTACATTTAATTTGAATATTTTCTTCTACATTATTTTGTATATAAAAATATCCCTTACGATTGTTTTATAAATATATTTTTTTTGTTTTTTTTACATTAATTGTATACATTGATCGTCGTATTCATTATAAATATATATATATATTTATTTATTTTTTTGGCATTTATTGCATACATTGACCGTTGTATTTAATTTGAATGTACTCCGTAGCGAAGTGCGGGTTTTCAGCCAGACAAACATATTTAAGTCTAAATGGCTATTGGGAGTTCAACCAACATAAAATCCTATTCTTGCATTTTTGTTAGCTTGTCTAAAGTCAAAATTTTGGGGAAATGGGGTATGTAAATGATTTTACGGAAATAGCATGAAAGATCCTAGAGAATAATTGATCAGAAGTCAAGTAATTGAACAACAGTCGGTGACTGCAAATGATCACTGAGTCCGAGGGATCAAGTCCCACCACTCGCATGGATGTTTGTAGCTGTTCGGAATCGGCTTTAAGCTGTAGGTCCCGGCCTAATTAGCCTTCGTGTAGTAAAAAATGACCGTAGCCATCTCAACCAAATCAAACTAAGCAAATGATCAATAGTCATGTTTTAGCAAGTCTCTCTTAAAATCTAATTTTCCTATAATCAAATTTACAATAGCTGCAATTCTTGTAGACAAAATAAAAGTTTCTAAATTGCCTGTTTAATTGTAGGTTCTAGAACTTGCTAAGCAGAAATAAAAAAAATTTTACGATATGGAAAACTCCTTATATCTCCTGATACCAAATGTACAATTTTTAATTGATCGCACTGTTTATATAGTTTGGCATTGTGAATATATGCAGAAAATTAGAATCGCAATTTGTATTATAATATTTAGATAATTTCGTATGTATTGCATGCACAGTTCGTATTTATTATTTATGGTTTGTATTGTATAAAGCATAACTAAAGTATGGTGTATAATGTATAACATAGTGTTTTATGTATGAATTAATGCTGTCTTTCATGATAATATGATCATGCACTGCGTATATACTGTATGCGCAACGCTGCATTTGGTAGCGTATTGTGAGTGAGCATTTAGCAGTGTGTATTTACCGTATGTGTATTGAATGTATTTACAGTGGAATCTCGATCGATCGTTTTCGGATCCATCGTTTTTCCGTATGTGTCGTTCATTTTATCCAGTCCCAAAGATTATATTGCTTTGTTATGTTTCCGCATCTATCGTTTTCCCGCATTTATCGTTCATTTCAATCGGTCCATTGAAAAACGATAGATCGAGATTCCACTGTATATGTATGTTGCTTGTATATATAGTAATGTGTATTCTACGTGTTGCGTACTTAAATATCAGTCGGTTCGGGAAAGAAATACATCGATAGTCAAACACAACAACTAACTTTATTCGTATCTTACAGGCGACGGTAGAACACACACAGCTCTTCTATTTGGTTATGCGCAAGCACAATGCGCATTGCGTAAGGCGAGATCTCTTCTGTTGCCACATACACTCCCACCTTTTGAGTGGGTAACTATACACTCAAAATAAACATACACAGAATGATATATGTAGCTTACAATACTTATACAAATAACATACATTTGAACACATAATAAAAAGAAGTGAAACCGAGTAAAGTGAATTTTGAAATAAAATAGTCTGAATACAAAATTACCTTAAAAGTGTTTTAACAATTCTGCCACTACTAGTTGTTAAAGGCGTACGCTCGTCATAATCGTCTGTTATTGCATTTTCCAGTTCTAATCTGTACAATCTTTGAACCGGTCTTAATAATTCTGAATTATTAGTTTTTATAAGCGCTAGTCTTATTTGGCCATCTCGACCAGGTATAACCTTTAAAACACGAGCCAGGTTCCAAAAAGAACGTTTTTTATTAGTATCTTCAAGCAGGACAATTTCTCCCACCTTAAGTGGTTTGTTTTTATAGCATTTTAAGGCATGTTGCCGTAACTGCCCTAAATACTCTGAACGGAATCTAACTCTTAATGATTCTCTTAGCCTTTGCAAATACTTTGTTCTTTTACTCAATTTCACTTTATTCACATTATCAATATCTGGTACACCTGAATGCGGAGTTTCGTGCAAGAATTTTTCAGGGGTTATAGGAAAGTCATCATCAATGTCTTCTGATACATAGGTAAGAGGTCTGGAGTTAACAACTCTCTCACAGTCGCACAGTACAGTAAGTAATTCCTCGTAATCAAGACAAGCTTTACCCAATATTTTTCTTAAGATTTGTTTTACAATTTGAATTAAGCGTTCCCACCATCCGCCCCACCAGGCTGCGGATGGAGGATTAAACTTCCATTCAATTTTTTGTTCTGCAGCCTTAAAACGGAGACCATCCCAGTCAATAGCTCGCAAAAATTTATCTGCACCTTTGAAATTTTTTCCATTATCTGAGTATATGGTCCTAGGTCGCCCTCGACGAGCGATAAAACGCCTTAAAGATTGAAAAAAGGTTTCAGTGGATAACGAAGTTATCAATTCTAAGTGGACGGCCCGATATACAGAACAAGTAAAAAGTACAATATATGATTTTCGACCATCTTTCAAATACAATGGACCAGCAAGATCACATCCTACTATTTCAAACATACATGCATCGCGAACCCTATCACTTGGTAAAATTTCTGGGATTGTCTCACATTTTTTAGCTTTGAATTTTTGACATCTTACACATTTTCTTATGCAATTTCTTATTGTCTTACGTGATTTTAAAATCCAAAAATTTTCTCGTAACTTTGACATTAACAATGAAGTACCAGCATGTAATAAATCATTATGCACACTTATTATTAACAATTTTACAACAGGATGATCAGAAGGTAATATGATAGGAAACTTAAAATCATATTTATCATCTCTATAAGCAACCTTTGATTGAGCTCTTATAAGACCATGACAGTCAACTATTGGTCTAAGTTGTCTTAATTTGTCATCATTTTCTCCCTTAAAAGATTCCCTTTGAATCAGTAGCATTAACGCTTTCTCTCCTCTTTCCATTTCATGCACAGATAAGTCCTTTGAGAGATTTTTGTCAAATTTCCTTACATTGTTATAAAATCTAAAAATCCAAGATAACATTCTTACAATTTTCTTAAACGAAGAAAAATATTTATAATACCATTTATGATTTTCATCATTTTTCACCAATGTCACGAGAACAGTTTTACGAATTTCAGCATTGATTTAGTCCTCATTTGGGTCCTCATACGACTTCGGCCAATCTCCTTCCCTTTCGCGCAACCAGTCCGGTCCCTCCCACCATTTTCGTTCAACTAAATGTTCTGCAGAACATCCTCTAGATAGTAAATCGGCGGGGTTAAGAGAACCTGAGATATGGTGCCACATTGCATTAGAGGTCAAAGAACGAATCTCTAGAACGCGATTATGAATAAATGTTGCCCAATTTTGATCTCGTTGAATCCAACATAAAGCCGTTGTCGAGTCAGTCCAGCAATAAATATTTACCCCCTCTAAATTAAGATCTTTGAGTACGGAAGATAACAACCTAGCCCCTATACTACAAGCTAAAAGTTCTAAGCGAGGTATGGTAATAGGTTTTAAAGGGGTTACTCTAGATCTTGCCTGCACTAAACTAATTCTGACCCCATTGTCATTTTCGACTCTTAAAAAAACACATGCACCATATGCCCTTTTACTGGAGTCGCAAAAAAGATGTAAGCTTATTGAGTCATCAGTGGATTGGAGACCGAACCATCTAGATATACTTATACTTGAAAGCAAATGCAATCTTTTATTCCATAATTTAAATTTTTGGGCTAAATCATCAGGAAGGACATCATCCCATTTAATTTTTAAGTTCCAGGTTTCCTGCAAAATAAATTTTGCAATTAACACCACTGGAGCCGTATAGCCTATAACATCAAATACTTGGTTGGTTACGGCTAAAACCAGTCTTTTTGTGATCGGGGTATCGATAGCCTCTTCCACTTTGCATGATAACGTATCAGTACATGTATTCCATACAAGGCCCAAGAGAGGTACACTTTCCTTTGTGGAGTAAACCTCTTCAAATATTTCACTACTTAAGTTCGAATTCCAACATCTTAGATTAAAATGACCTGAAGCCATAATTGCCTTTGATTCCAAGAAAAACTTTTTCATTTCGAGCTCAGACTTCAAACTTGTCACACAATTATCTACATAGAAAGCTGTTTTCAGTATATCTGCGGTGTGCTTTAAATTTTCCGGAACCTTACTCAAATGATACTGTAAAGTTGCGTTTAATAAATATGGGCTGCACGTAATGCCAAACACTACCCTTCGATGCCGATATCCCTCCACCAGTTCCCGATTTTCTCGACTGAACCAAAGAAACCTTAAAAAATCGCGATCCTTTTCTCTGATTGCGATCTGCAAGAACGCCTTATCAATGTCAGAGGTAACACCTACGTAATTCATCCGAAAACGATTTAAAATTGATGGAATCGTTTCAATTAAATTTGGTCCAGTAGACAAACACTCGTTTAATGATGGGAAGCCTGGTAAATGGGAACTAGCATTAAAAACTGGCCTAACACTCGTAGTACTAGCTTCTTTAATCACTGCCCTATGCGGCAAATAATGAACACCCCTTAGTTTATCATTTGGTGCCTTTTCAATTATGCCAAGAGCTAACCAGTCCTCAAAAACATTACAGTAATCGTTAAATTTTCCAGAATTTGTTAATTTTCTTTTGGCACTTAACATAGATTTCTCAGCATTTATTTTGTTATCGGGTAAAAGTGAACTGTCATGAACCCAAGGCAATGCTACCTCGTATCGCCCCTCACTGTTTACACTAAGAGTCTCTTCAAAATATTTCTGCGTATCCTCCTGTAACTGAGCTTTAGTTTTGTTTAGCGAAGGTTCTGTAATCCCCAAAACATCCAGATTCCAAAGATTACTTATACAACGATCCTTTACAAGCAGAGACGAAATAAGGGAAGCTGAACTCGCAGAATTTGGCTCAGTGCCAGGATTCGCATTTAATTTTCCCATAACAGTCCATCCCAATTTTGTATTTATAGCCGTAATGCCACATTTGAGACTCACAATTTTTCCAGTTAACAATTTTCCAACAATGTCTGCACCAATTAACAATTTTATTTCTTTATTAACCCCCAATTTATTATTTTACAAATCATTTAATTTTATTCCGCGTAACTTTAGTTCATGCAACCAAGGACCACATGGAACCTGTTTAATTTCAGAACAAATACGGTTTTGACCAAGTACTTGTAATTTACACTTATTTCTACCATCAATATCACTTAATTCAATTAAATAATTTCTATATACGCTTTCAGGGGTTTCAACACCACCAAACAGAGATTGCTTAATTTTTGTTTCTGCAATGCACTTACATTTCATACTTTGAGCAACATCTTCACAAATATAAGATTTCATACTCCCACTATCATAAACAGCTCGAATAAGCATTTGCTTGGAACCATTCTGAATTCTTACAACAATAGTTTGTAAAAATACATCTGACATATCAACATGATTGTTAAGAGTGCTTGTTTTGTTTTCACTTCCCTCTACGTTAGAGACATTATCAACTTTGTTATTTGTTAAATCTGGACATAAAATCACGAAATGTCGATTTTTGCAAATGGGACACCTATGCTTTGACTTACACTGATTAGCCCTGTGATTTCTTTTCAAGCATACAAAACAAGCATTCTTTTTTCTAACAATATCTTTTTTATAATCCAAACTCATTGAAGATGCTTCATTACAATTTTCTGACGTATGTGATTTCTCACAAAAAATACACTCAAACTTTTTAAACTTATTTAAATTTGCACTAGCGTTACTACTACTCTTAATATTAGCATTAAGCAGTTCACATGTAGTCGGTATACCAAGTTTTTGTTCAGAGTACATATTTTTCTTAACATTAGTTTTTTCTGAACTAAAAGTATCATGAGTCATTTTAATTCTGAACTCCGTTTCCACCTCATTTTTTAGAAAATCCATTAATAAATCTAAATCACTCTTACCTGTTTCAATACAAGTGTTTCTCTGCCTTTCCCATATCGTTATTAAATCCGTGGGGAGTGCTGATTCGATGAGGGGAAAGAGCATATAAGCAAACTTATCTTGAGTGACGCCCAAGGACTCTAATGCACGTAACTGCGTTTGTAGTTTATCGTGTAGTTCCATCAAGTTCATTTGTGTTTTGTCCTTTATAACAAGCTTCAATAGTTCACGCACGTAAATCTGTATTAAAGTACTTTCATTGCCAAATCTCTCCTTTAAGTAGCTGACCGCTTTTCCGTAGTTTGTTTCAGTTGCAGGAAAACTCATGATAATTTGTCTTGCTATTGAATCGGGCTTTGTAGATTGCAATAGATACTGGAACTTGTCACGAACATCAATTCGTTTATCTTCATTAATTTTGCTGAATTGAGTCCAGAAGGTGAGCCAGTTTCTTGGATCTCCATCAAACTTCATAAGCTCAATTTCTGGTAATTTCTGTTTTGCAACAGTCCTTGCTTCTGAAGACTTATCACTTTCGGCGCACATATTTAGGTTTGCTTTAATTCTGTTGCACTTCACTTTGATCTCAGATACCTTTTCGTAATAATCCATGGCTGCTTCGTACTCCTTATCGTATTCATCTTGCGTGCAGCCTTTTAATTGCAATAATTCTAAAAACTTCTCTTGAGCACTTCTTAGCATTTTTTGTTTTTCCAATAATTGATCCAACAGCATTTCCATGTTATCTAAGTCAGGTTTATCTTCAGCAATCAATTCTGCTAACTTATTTACAGTTCTTGTAAATGATGCTCTACATGACTTTCGATGGTGTCTGGCGTTGTCAAAATTCTCATTCGGTTTTGCTGGTTTTGACGTTTTCATTTCTTAATAAAACGTATTTTAGTTCGTATTTAAATTTAACTTAATTTGACTATCGGAATAATACTCGTGTCCCGGCAGGGATGCCAAATGTTGCGTACTTAAATAACAGTCGGTTCGGGAAAGAAATACATCGATAGTCAAACACAACAACTAACTTTATTCATATCTTACAGGCGACGGTAGAACACACACAGCTCTTCTATTTGGTTATGCGCAAGCACAATGCGCATTGCGTAAGGCGAGATCTCTTCTGTTGCCACACTACGTATGTAACTATTGTATGTGTAACTTATTCACGTGAGTATTGTATGAGTAATATTTTAATGAACAGTATATGTATTACAGTTTGTGTAATAGTGTGTGCATGTTGGTATAGTTTGTTCTGTATGTATTATAATGTGTTGAGTATGTTTTGTATTCAAGTCTGTGCACAGAGTTTGATATATTTTGTGTTTCAATAAGGTAGGGCAACCAGGAACAGGCGCGGCTTTAAACAGTGTTGTCCATCCAAACTGGATGAAAAGTTAATTTTAATTTGTAAAGGCTAGTTAGTAGTTTGTTTACCGGCTTGGTAGTGCGAGGATAATTCGTTCACCCCCGAGAATGCGGTTCCCAAACGAGCGGAATGCGGTCGGGACGTCTCGCCATTAGTAATATTGCCTTATAAGCTTCGGCTATGGCCGGCAAAAACCTTTGTACAATTTTTATACTTTATGTAAGTTCAACTAAATAGATTTAAAGATAAATTCCATTTGCTAGATTTCTATTCTTGCACAGTTTTCACTAGAAAAGTCTATTTTCAATACCTTCAATTATTCTCAAGTTGACCTTCTTTTTAATCTTGTTTAACTTACTGTTCCGTCCTGTAGTAGCAGCCCGCGTTCATAGATGGCAGCACTGATCCAGTAATTTCTTATTTTGTAGCGGTGTGTGTAAACATGAACTGTTGTTGTTGACAAAAAAAAATATTCTTATGTACGTGATGCGAGCAGGGCTTCTGCTTGCTTATTCCCTTTTGATGTATTTACCTTAAGTGAAAGGTTTGGAGGACGTCTGGGAAGTGAAGCAATTCTTCCTTTATGTAAGTCAATTCATAATTCAATTCTTTATGCTATTTGGGTTTTTCATTTTCCCAGCGTTGACCCATCCCTTATATTCAATTGTATTCTATTAATCGCAAGTGTATTCTATTAAATGTGCAAGTATTGTAATTATTTTGCTTTAAGTCAAAATAAATCTTTTAAAATCATTTACAGTCCACTAAATCTATAAATCTCACACTTACTTATAAACTGCAGAATTCTTCTGGTACCTCCTTGGTTTATTTTTTCCTTTTTAAAGTTAACTTGTTACATCAAATTCCCTTTATCCGAATCAGCATAAGTGTAAACACAACAAATCATAATGAGTTTTAAAAATTCATCATACCTTGTGATTTTTCTGTTTTTAGAAACGCACTAATTAACATAATTATCAATGCAGTAGACAGGAAATAATTTAATTCACAAGCTCAAATATGCTTTATTTTTTTTGTGTGTAAAGCTATTCATATAAAGGCGTCAACATTTTTCCATAATTTAAGCGGTTTCATCTAACATAAAGTAAATTTTATTTGGAAGAGCAGCGGAAAAACAATTCTATTATTTTGATCCAGTAGGTTTTATTTTCTTGATTTTATATCCATCAGTATTTGTTCCTTTAAGATTATATTTTCACTCTCCACAAAAGGTTTTGATGTTTCTGCCTTTACATTTGTGTAACGACCATTATTTTTAACTGCTGCATCAAATGCATTTTTTTAAATGAAAATCTAATGAAAGCTTAATGATGTTTTCTCGGTCATTTGAAATGTCTAATATTTTTATGATGCATATTTTCTTTTTTTCAACTCTTTCAAAATGAAAAAATCTCACCAGTTATTTCAAGAATTCCTGAAAACTTATAGCATCGTATTTATAGCATTTTTTTAATATCTGAAACAATCTCTCCACAGACATTCTTTGACATAATTTAATGATGAAGCATAAACAAGTTAACAAGAAAAATATTGCTTTAGTTTTTGACAATAAACATCATTCATTAATTCCGCCTAAAAATTGCTGACAAAGTCCGCTAGTTTCTCTGGTTATTCATCGCAAAAAATAATGACTCATTCTAGTTACAGGTAAGGAAAACTGCAGTTGAACGGTGTTGTTGGTGTGGTGCTTAGTATTGAATAGGAAACTGAGAAAAAAATGTAAACTTGTATTTAAAGAACTATGTACAATATTAAGTCACATGAGTTTGCGGTAACATAGGAAAACGTTGCGGTAACAAAGGGAAAGCGTAAGTTGCTTCTAGAGACAAGGGGGTCTGCCAGTTCTGGAGGTCTAGGAACGGAACTGAAGTAAAAAGTCAGCGAGTGGCTCCTACTGGAGACACAGGGAAGTGTGGGGTGAACCACAGCATTGTCAGATTAACAAAACAGTAATTATGACTATATATTTTTAAGGAAACACTAATAATCTAGATATTTATGGATTAAAGGAAACGGGCCTGCCTTAAAGCAAACCCAAGTTTTTGGTCCTATTTGCTGGCAGATGAGACAATGACCTTGTGCTTCTTCTGATAATTCATGACTGGTGGACTTTTCATTGATATCAATACTTCATCCGAGGGCCAGAGGTAGCCTAATGGTAGCGTGTAGCCTTTCGTTACTGAGGGTGCTCGGATTGAATTCCGACAAGTGCCATTAAATACCTTCGTGCGCAGTTCGGATAAGGACACGCTAAATCCGTAGCCCGGAAAATCCATCTTTGAGGTCAGCGGGTGGGGAAAGTACTATTCACCCCAAATGTCACTCCTGGGGGTGCTCGGTCAAAATTGAGGTGGCACCTGGTTAAGTCGGACTCCGACCCTTGTGGCAACCCTCAGCCCGTATGCCTATATCTACCTGATCTGGAATACATTCCAGCAGGGGGCATAAGCCACAACTACTTCATCCGAATTACCTTGCAAAGCGAAACAAAAGAAAATACTTTTTTTGTTTCTTTTCTCACAAAATTTGTCACACTTTTATAAAACTCTCACAAAAGAAATCCCTCACAATATCCGTCACACTCTATGTGTCGAACATTATCCTCCAACGTGTATAAATACGTGTGGGTGTAACAAAACTTTAAAACAAAGCTATACATGATTTAACTGCAAGTCCCTTTATTGACAACTTAAGATACTACCGAAAAAATAGCGAAAATCTTTTCAAATCTTCTAACAAGTCTTAGGGCTCAAAAATTTCAACTCTATCTGAATATTTTTGTGAAAAAAAAAATGTGTCTCTTTTGAAATCTTAGGATAAAACTTCTTGCCATAGAAGAAGCTCTAGCTGTATTTTGTTTACAAACAAACGATTTGGTGAAACTTTGGAAGAACACGTTCCGTTTTGTTTTGTCTTAAACTGAGCTGTGATGTAAAAATTGGATGAGAGAATTTTTTAAAGGTGAAAATTCTGTGAACTAAAACAACAGTTGCTAAGCTCTCTACTGCAAGGATGAGAAGCACGGGTAGGAAGGGAACTTTATATTGACTGATGCAATACAGGAAGAGAAGATGTGGTTTAATTAAAGAATATTCCTCTAGGGAAATGATTAGTAATAGGAAATTAATCAAAAAATAAAAATATATATGCATGTATATGACTATGCTAACGAAATTTAAAACTCTGTTTCTTTAAGCTGCAAGCTAGAGAATTCTCTAGAGCTTGCCTTCTGCCCAAGTTGATCTCTCGGTCCAAATATTACATACCTTTGAGGATTATTGGCAATTGGCTCCTGTCTTTATTTCCCGATGTCTACATTAGGTGTGGAAAATTCAAGAATGTATTATAACCAAGAATCCAATTAAAAGAACCAGGCTTCGAGCGTGATACTCTAATTCGTTCAAGAGTAAAACTAACTACTGTCCGACCACAGTACGAACCACGGTTGGCATAGTGCCAAGACGATTCTATTCACGCTGTAGGTAAGGCTGCTGAGGAAGGAGGGGAAAAGTCTCGTATTCTTTCGACATTCTTTAGAATCGGTTACTAACTGCGCTTGCTTGCTTTTTCCTCGTCTGTTATTTTGATTATTATATTAAAATTAATGGATCCTTTACCCAACACAACTGCTCGGAATAAGCCGTTCTGTAGTGATTGTAAACGTATAATACACAATGTAATAAATTGTGTGATAAAGAAGCACTAGAAGGAAATGTTATTGTTCCACTTTCGCAATCCCTAAAGAGAGCTAGTGAAATGACCGGGATATCAAAGTCCAGAGTAAAAAGAATAAGCAGAGAAGCAAAGGGTGAAGAAACTCCAGAATTTGAATCTCCGAGGAAACGCCAGAAAAAAAGAACCACCGAAAACGTAGCTTTAGATAATTTTGACTTTGATGTAATCCGAAAATATCCATTCCTATAACACTCCTATTTTTTAAATAGATTTGCTTCTTTCATTTTATTATTTTGAAATTATTATTCACATATTCGATCAAAAATAAAGTTTTAAAAAATAACTTTAAAATTGCGAACAAAAAGCAGTCTGAAATACATTCCGTATTTCATAAACAAACACATCCGAAAATATGACGTTTTCCCCTATTTTCTAAGTAGACTAGCTTTTCTCGCCCATGCGTAACAGCTTCCAAGGACCTTGCCTTCGTGGTCGGACAGTACAAATACACGCTTCGCACAGACCGCGTAGCAGCGAAGTGGCTCTACCGGTACGCCAAAACATATATCTTTTCAATTTGCAACATCAAGCCGATTTTTAATTTTAAATTTAATACTTATTATTTTTTCTAAATACTCTTCGCAAACTATTATTTCTCTTTCAAACTCTGAAGGGTCATCAATTTCATTTTCGATTTCGGAATCCAGTTCTTTTAAGGAAATTTCTTTTCCATTTAATTGTTCAAGATATTCTGATAAAGTATTTGTTATTGTTTCTTTTATGTCAGCTTCTAAATACGATTCTGTTTTCGATATTAATTTAGTAGTTCCAGTCCGAATTGTGGAACGTTTGCTTTTCAACTTATCAATTCATTCCATTTCAAGATTCCGAAATCAAATCATGTAAATCGGAAGAAGCTGGGGCGGTTGGCGACTTTTTGGCGATTTTTTTTTAAAGTCGCCAAATTTGCGAGTTTTTTTTTTGCCAAATTCTGAGTCCGCGATTTTTTTTCAACCCCTCATATTCTGTTGTTTTGCTGTTTTTAAAAGTTTAAAACGCCAGAACAACCAAAATATGAAGGAGAAAAAAAAGGAGAACTCAGAAATTCTGGCGACCTTTCAAAAAAATCGCAACATGAAAAGTGTAAGGTATCCGACTACGTTTCATGAAAAATAGTTTAATAATTACATTTAAATTTTAAGTTTTGCTTCGAAGTATCGGAAATTTGTAATGAAAAATACATTTTAATGATTACATTTTGAATAAAATGTAAGTTCTTCAGAAAAAGCAATTAAAATTTACATTTGCATTGAAATTCTGATTATAGTACAGAAAAACATAAAAGTAGATCTAGAAACAGAAATTTACAATCTAAAGAATTTTTTTAATCCTACGCCCTTCTAAAATATAAAAAAATTCATAATTGTAGCCAGAAAAGGGGGTACATCATAACAGGAAGTAAAAAAAATCGCCAAGTTGGCGGCAGCCCCAACTTCTTCCGATTAACCTCAAAGGGTAAAAAGTCATAATATTTAAAAAGCTTAAATTCCTTACCTTCTAGCATCAATAACTAGAATTTTTTCAAGCATACTTCCCATAATCCATTTCCCGGGTTTTGGCCCCATACGGAAAATTCAAGAATGTGTTATAACCAAGAATTCAATTAAAGGAACCATGCTTCGAGCATCACACTTTTATTCGTTCAAGAGTAACACTGCAAATACACTCTTCGCACAAACCTCTAAGCAGCCAGGTGGTGATACGAGTACGCCAAAACATATATCTTTTCAATTTGCAACATTTGGCATTAGACTCTAACTCCCCTTTAATTTTCAATGAATTAAAAAATTTCATTGTGACAAACGTCAGTTTAAAAAAAAAGCATCAAAAGTATCTGTCAAAATTTTTTTTTAGTTGTGGGTTGTGTATTTTTGAAAGCCTTATTATTGCAAAAAAATTAAATTAAGTCTAAAAATTATACAATAATACCATCTTGTTGGGTTCAAATAAACTGCTGTTGTGGCATTCTCAATAATAAAAGCCGATAAGGATTTGTCAAATGTACATACATTACCCTAATCTGCGAAATAATTGCGAAAATTAATAATATGACGGAGAAATCGCATGTATGGATATACAAATACAAGTTTTCTGCGTGTCCATTAAAGAGGTAGAATGCATTTAACATAATCACTTAAAATAACCATGCAAAACTTCACAACACTCTATTCATATTTTTTAAGCCTCAGATTATGGAATAATATCCTTAATTTAAAAGCACAGTCCCACTCCTTTTATGCCGGGGAATATTTAAAACAGAATTCTTTTTTGCTTTAAAATTAGTCTCTTGAGTTAATGTGAGTTCCTAAACGACAAATGCTAACAGACGAAAGTTATTTACTTTTATCAAATTGAAGACTCTAATCTTAGAAACTCTAAAACGCAAAGCAGATATTTACCATTATAAATTTTAGAATTTCCTGGTGAAAATATTCCAGTCTAAAAGTCGCACAGTATATATTTCTTTTACGACGAACTATTAAGCCTTTTGATGCATAAATAAGAAACGGGAAAAATTTCCCTCTTAACTTCGAGAGTTTAAGGGCAATCACTTTCAGAGTAATAGAAATATCCAAATTTCGTTCAAGACTTAGTTATAGCTAGGAAGCCGTACGTACCCATTAAACACTGGGTGCTTATTTTCAGTAAACTCACTTAAAATTTATATGCCTAATGTTTTCTGACTGAAGATTTCTCTCGGTGTACCTTTTAAATTTGTTTCTGTTTTTAAGAAATTACTTTGTTTCAGAAATGTCAGCTATAAATTATTTTGTTGAATTTTGTTCAATTAACGGAAATGTAGGAAACATTTTACCCTAAAAATAATGTTTTAAGCTCGTTTTAAATTATCATAGCATTAAAATTTATCTGACACATAGACGATTTTCCATAAGTATTTGGAATAAAAATATCTTGCGCAAGATCTAAGTCAATAAGGCAATAAAACATCCAAATTGCAAGATTTTAATTGAAACTTTATTATGTATTAAATTCTGCATCTTCGAATTATAATTTTAAATCGAACAGAAAGCACAGTTCTGGCATAATTTATAAAATTAAACTATATGAAGGGCGTACACTAAGTATCTATTGCCAATAGTGTATTTAGAGAAAATGAATACGAGTATTTCAAACAGTCTTGTATTATGACCTGAACAGCTTTGATAAGGATCCAATCAGTATCAACTCCTTATTAGGGGAAACAATTCTCAAAATAACACGTACAGAATCATCCCATGTCTATGATGATTGAATAACTTAGGAGTATTTTGACTGTTCTGATGTCTTTACATGGCCCTACAAAGTATCCCCAGTCACAGTAGCCTCTCTAGGAACTACATAGCAGATAGACTGGCTAAGTCTGGAACATAGTTACCTCAACCCCGTTTGACAATTGACTATCTTACAGTGAAGAGACTTATTAAACCTACCATCAAATCATGTCGGCGGGGCCTCTATGATGAGTCTACCGGTCAAAAGACAGAGCTGTGGGCGTGGCAAACTTTCGACTCAAAACAGTCCATGATTATTTACAAGGCTACCTTTACCGCATTGGTCTGGTGGACTCTCCATTGTGCCCGCTATGTGGCATCAATGATATGACTGGTGCCAGCCTCCTCTGTTGCCCAAAACTCAAAGACGTAGCAGGCTTTTCTGCAGATGATGTTCATACGTATTTTCTTGTTTCGAGACTTTATTGGACTGCCTGAGTCTCTGATGGTGAAACTGATGAGACTGGTTTTGAAACTGGTGGTGTAACTTGGCCAAATCCTGACGTAGGAGGGAAAAAAATGTCTGTTCAAATTTCCATTCCAGATTCCTGTTCGAGACAACAAAGCAATGTTCGATTACTTCAATTTGCGTGAGTCAGTGTACAGAATAGCACAGTCCCTCTCGCAAAGCACTGTTGAAATCATCGAAGGATAAGTCAGCTGTTTCATAAAACAAGATTTATCCCCACTAAAACTTTTACATTCGCTAAATAACCCTATATTATCTAAACATACACGTTTTGAACCCTGTGTTCGTTCTCAATAAATCACTACTCCCTAACTCAGTGATTCCCAGTCTGTGTGTAATCAGATCCCCAGTCGCTGTTTACTTTAGAGTGCCGCCAAATCGGCCAGGATTTTTTTGATGATAAGCAAAAAAAATTACTAGAGCCCACTTAAAATAAATATGAAGTTGATATCAAACATTTCTGCCTAAAGCATCCGTCTTAAATCTCCCATTAATAAAACTAACACGTTTTAACGATTTCCATTGTCATCTGTGGCGATACTTATGCAGAAATGCAAATTTTAATGCAATATGCAAATTTGAACACTAGACACGCCCACGACAAGTGTGCATTTCTAGCGCATAAAAGGGAGCTTCCCGCTCTGAAGAGTAGAGCTGCAGGAAATAGGACTTGCCTATGTTCCTGCCTTTTAACGTTGGGTGATTCGGTCACCTTTATTGTTTACTGCTTCTAGTCATTTATTTATTGTGTAACCGAAGTAGTGTTTTTAGTATTTGACTATAATAAACAAATAATTCTTTTATTAAGTTTCTCTCTATAATTGATATATTGCCATTACTGCACGCCTAGATAAGTTAAACCGGCCTCAAGTCCTATAGTGCAGTGCAATATTGAATGTCTTGGCTATTTTTGAAACTGCATTAATATATTCTGTTCTGGAGTTTGTTACTTTTATCTCTTAATAAATAAATAAAATCAGCAATGGAGTAAGTATTTATTTGAACTTAAATTTAACACGTTCCTGATATATATTTCGCTTCGATTCGATGTTTAAAAATAATTGAAAAACTAATATTCTAATAAGGGTTCCCCAAGAATCTTATCTTATTCCCAAGGGCGCCGCGAACGTAAAAAGGTTGGCCATCTCTGCTCTAACTGCTACCAACGACCTCATATATCCTTCAGAATGTTGTGTAAGTTTATTTTAATTCGATCACACAGCAGCCTCGCCCTAAAGGAACAAGTATTTCGCATGTATTCTAAAATTTTTGAAAGTACCTCAATTAATAATCTGAGCCAGTCTGATCAACCTGATTACAATGATCCGAGATTTTTAAGAGACAACCCACCTTTTCACAAAATATTTGACTGAGATGATTCATCGCTCTGCAGTTCCTCTTTCACATACAAAATGAACCATGAGTAGTTCAGTGGTGACACAAATCTTGAGTTTTCTTGGCGATTATTTTCGATAATAATGTTGCAGAACGGTGAATAATTTTACCTTTATGGTGCGTTAAATATAATTAACAGTATTAAAAATTAAATAATAATCGGACGAATATATATTGGAAAGAAAAGACAAAACCTTTGTGCTCGAGGAATAAATAGGAAATCCAACGTAAATAAAGCACAAATAGCAGTAAGGTGCAATTTTGCATACGGCCGTTTCGAAGCTGCAAAGAAGCTTCTTCATCAGTGCAAAGAACTTAGTGGCAGTTCAAAAAGCCGAAAACTAAGCGACCAGACTGCGACTGCGACTGCGACTGGTTGTGGAGAAGTGCCTGGGTAGAGATATACCCCCAACTTCTAGACGTAGCGTTTCTTTTCCTGGAGTTTACCGGAATAAAATTGTCGACAGATGTTAGTTAAAGAGATAGGAGAGAAGTGTGTTTGTTTCCTCGAATTTCTGTGACCAGAGAAAGATTAAAGGATAGAGAAAAGGAAAAAATTTAATTAAGGAGGGTTAATGTTTATAAATAAATAATTTTTACCTTGGGTTTGAGTACAAACTCAAGTATCAATTTTTAGAATTTTATACATGTTTTTTACCGTAGACCGGGGTCTACGTATCGATTTTCGAAAATTTTATAATTTTTTTTTTTTTTTTTTTTTTTTTAATTTTTTTTTTTTTATTTTTTTTTTTTTTTTTTTTTTTTTTTTTTTTTTTTTTTTGCAAGCGACCAGACACGTGCGCATGCACTTAAGTACCCGCTCGTGTCGAACGCCCGAAGGCGCGAACAACGCAAACAAATCACAAGCGAGCAACGAAGAGACAGACATAGGGCAAGCAGTGCCATCTAGCGGCTGAAAGAGAGGGTAAAAGGGAATAAAGGGAATTAACAGGCCGACACGGCTAAATAAACCCTTTCCACAATTGAGGAAAAACAGGAATGCTAGACAAATCATTAACCAAAGAACCCGAATTTATTAAAATGTGATAAGCTAGCTTCCCAGAAATCAAGATCAGCAGGCGAGCGAGATTTCTGAATAATGGAGGCAGAAGAAAAATCAAACCGATGGTTCAAAGTCCAGGCGTGTTGAGCAATGGACGAACGATTTAACTCCTGGTTTTTAACGTAACTCTCGTGTTCTTTGAATATATATTGCCTGTTTTTCCTCTTAAGTGCACCTAACTGTTACCCCTACCCCCCCCCCATTCCAAAATTTTCTGAAATTATTCAGAAAATCTCCAAATTTCGCGAATAATATGAGATGTTTGCAAATTTTTTCGACATTAATTCTCTAGCCGGATGATTGCCAAATGGCTAGAGTGCTAGCATTTGGTACCAGAGTCCATGGGTTTGAATCCCACTGTTGGCATGGATGTTTGCAGCCGTTCGTAATCGGCTTTAAGCAGTAGCTCCCGGTCTTCTTACCCATAAAAAAGCAAGTAACCTAGCAAAAAAAGACCGTAGTGCTCCAAACCAAACCCTCATTTGGATTAAAACTATTGATAATTTTAATTAATAATTTTAATACCTTAAACTTAAGACAGTTTTTAGAAAAAATATACAATATTCAAAGAAAATCGATCAAAAATAAATTTTATCCTCATCAACTTCAGCTATTTAAAGAGAGTAGGAATTTTTGCATAGAATTTATTCAAATAGATATAATCTAAGACTGAGACAAACCTAGCCAATCAAAACTTTTAAAACGCAAAATTATTTAAGAAAATTTTAAACATTTTTATTAAAAAGAGAAAAAATCATTGTATAGAAAGTATTTTTCATTATATGGGTCTTTGATTCTAAACGACGTTCGGAACCCCAATAAAAATTTCGTTAAATGGAAGTTCAATATATGGTGATTCTACTGTTCTGTATTTGCATAACGCCCTCCATGATTCACTCCGTCGATTAGGTATCACTATATTTACTGAATCCCAGTACTTGGTATCGAAACTGGATCTTCTTATCTCGATCGATGCTATTCTAAATAACAATCCTGGTTGTATTTCAATTTCCTCTTGTGTACACCAAGAATCCGTTCAACGATCATCTATATATATAAAGCAGTTGCGTGACTGACTGACTGACTGACAGATAACGCACAGACCAAACCGCTGGACCTAAAGGACTGAAATTTTGCATGGCGATTCTTTTTATTTTATAGGAGTGTATTAAGAAAGATTTTTGAAAAATTCCTTTTAGATTTTTCAAAATTAAATTTGTAAGCTGTTTTTGTAACATTTTTTAAGTTTCCATTTAAAATAATAATCTGGGGGTTATAAAATTTATATCACGAGAAAGATGACAAAAATTCCTTTAAAATGAAGTCTTTTTCGAATCTTTACCTTTATTTTCTGATTTTTTGGTGAATTTTTAAAGACTGATTTTTATAATTCAATTTATTAAATGCTGATCACGAGATTTATTTTCTTTTTGTGATACTTCAAATTAATTTTGTGTAACGTGCTTAATAACGAGATAAAGTGACAAAAATATTAAAATACGGTAAAAGATCAAATTTAACCACTATACTCATTGAGATGGAAGTTTTTTAAGAATTCAACTCAAATTAGTATGTTTTATGAATATTAAATTAAACCTATATATAAAACAGTTCCGTGACTGACTGACAGACCTCAAGCAGACCAAACCGCTAAACCTAAAGGGCTGAAATTTTGACAGTGCATATAATTACATAGATAACCGCTAAGAAAGGATTTTTTGAAATTCCATCCCTAAGGGGGTAAACTGGGACACTTCAATACGTTTGTGTGGAAAATCGTATTCTCTGCGACTATTCTTGGCGCCTCTTCTTGGCGCCTCTTCTTGGCGCGCTCCGTAAAAAATTGTTGACAAAATTTTGATTATTGACGGGAGGAAATGTTCCTCAAACTATACTATATTCTTTACTATATTCTATTAGATTTAATTTGTATATTTTCTTCTACATTATTTTATCTATAAAAATAACCGTTATAATTTTTATTGTAATTATCCTAAAATGTATTCCGTAGCGAAGCACGAGTATTCAGCTAGTTTTTGTATAATATAAGGGGGTCTGGGAAACATTTTTAAAAAATTTTTATTTATTGAGTTAAAATTAGAATTTTTTGTGATGGTTAACCATATAATTTGAAAGCAAAATCACATCATAAAACTTTTAAAAAAGTTTTTTAAAAATTTTTTAATTTAAAATTTTTAAAATCGTTATAACCCGAAATATTATTTGTCGAATTTTAATTTTTTTTCATTTAATTAAACAGAAATATATAAGTTTTAATTTTGTTTCAGCATTTTTTTAAATATTAATTTTTTTAATTAAAAATGTTTAGATTAAAAATTTAAAAAGAAAAAGATGTAACATTTTTTTAAAAATCATATTTTTAAAAGTAAATAGTTTTCACATTTTCTGAATCAAAATTGAAGTAAAATAGTTGAAAAAGACATGTTCCAAGTTTGAACCCTTTATCTTCAACGGTTCTTGACTTGGAGAAAAAATAACTTGGGGTGCCATCATGAAGAAAACGCACTTACAGGTTTAAACAACGATTGGCTGCTATTAGAATGTTGAAAAAAAATTATTTCTCCTGTTCTAATTAAGATAGAAACATGATTTAAGCGTCATTTTAAGCGTAAAAGAACACATAAATTTTTAGTGCCATAGTTTGTTTTTGAAAATTTTAAGAATTTTGTGTCCTGGACCCCTTTAATTTTGTTAATTTATTATTCATTCAGTATAATTTATGGTTAATTTTTCAATAATATGCATAGTACTTAAAACAATTGTCCTTGTTCATAACAACAGAATTTTCCCCTAAAAAAAAACCCTTTTTGTGAATCTTTAAAACATTGATATCTTGTGAAAGTTAACAGCCAGAAAATACCATGTTCAGACAAATGCGAAAAGACCACTGCCACAAACTTTAAAATCCTGTGACACAAAATAACCATTCAATGCCTAAATTTTATTTCTCCTCGAGAAAATATCCTGGATTTAAAAGCACGCGATGTTTTCTTTGCAGACAAAATATTAAGTGCTGTGAAACACATAAATCAGAAGCGAGAGGAATTTCCCCCAACGTCTCAGATATTAAGAGCAATCGCTTTCAAAGTAACAGCGACGTCGAAATTTGTTTCGAAACGTTGACTTCCAAGACTGCCATGAAGTTGTACACACTCCTTAAAAGCTGGGTGCTTACTTCCGTTAACGTCTCTTAAAATTTATACATCAAAGAGATCTCATGTTTTAAGACTAAAAACTTTCTTTTGGCGTTCCAGAATTTCTTAAATTTTTCTCTTGTTTTGGAGATGCGACTTTGGAAATGCCGGCTGTGAATTACTTCCCCAATTACGGTGTACAACCGAAAAGAAAGTATTCTAAGCCTCAAGATTTTTATTTTCTTTGATATTTCTGTAATTTTAAAAATACCCCCAATTAAAACCAGAAAGAATACTGAACATTAATGTTTTTTGTGTGTGTTAAAAGCGCGATTATGAAGGAAACGTTAACATCATGTTCTCGTAAAGTGAGTTATTAGAAGAACGTGTACTCAATTTGTCAGGCACTTGTTTCCCGTCAGTTTTCAATGGGCGTTAGCACAGTAATTCTTTTAGAACTAATACAACTTTAAGCAACATGACTGGCAGGAACATGTTGTATTACACGAATAATAATCATTTTTCTTCTTTATCTTTAACGAATGGATATATTTTTGATTGAATCGTTACAAAATCAAAAGTTTAGTATTATGATAATTAGCTGAAACCAAACGTGTACAGATATATTAAAGCTTAATAGAAATTTAAGCTAATGCATTCGTTTTTTACGCACGTTAAGTATGACGATTTAGAAAAACTTATTGTCCTTTGATTCATCCTGGAAACATGCCTAAAACTTTAATTGTATGGTTACCTCTAGCGTATGAGCCTCCAATTGCGTAGTTGCATGTAACTTGTAATTTGTATATTTCACTGATTGTTTACTATATTTTAAGGTATATATTTCAAGTAAAGATATTTTCATACAATAGAAATTTCCTTAGTTATTTAAGGGGGTGCGGGACATATTTTAAACAAATTTTTATTTATTGAGTTAAAATTTTGAATTTTTTTGTAATGGTCAACCATATAATTTGTAAACAAAATCACATCATAAAATTTCTCAAAAAGTTTTTTAAAAATTTAAAAATTTAAAATTTTTAATAAAAGTGGGGTAATTTAAAATCTTTATGACTCGAAATATTATTTGTCGAATTTCAAAATTTTTTCATTTAATTAAACAGAAATATATAAGTTTTAATTTATATTCAGCATTTATTGAAATATTAATTTTTAAAGAAATTAAAAATATTTAGATTAAAAATTACAAAAGAAATTATGTAACTTATTTTTAAAAAATCATATTTTCAAAAGTAAATATTTTTTTTCAAATTTGCTGAATCAAAGTTAAAGTAAAGTAGTTGAAAAAGACATGTTCCGAATTTCAACCATTTATCTTTAACGGTTCTTCACTTATAACAATTTAAAGACGGGAAATGGGGAAAAAAACACATCATGCAGAAAAACGCACTTACAGGTTTAAACAACGATTGGCTACTGTTAGAATGTTGCAAAAAAAATAATAATTTATCCTATTCTAATTAAGATAGAAACATGATTTAAACGTCATTTTAAGCATAAAAGAACAAAAAAAAAACTTTAATGCAATAATTTTTTTTTCGAAAATTCGAACAATTTTGTGTCCTGGACCCCCTTAAATGTGAATTGTTTTCAGGTAAATTTTTCATGGACAGAAATTTAAATGCTGATGCCTAAAACATTAAATAGCTTCTAAGACTTAAATCACGACTTTGGTGATATCGAAAACTTAATCGTTGTGGACGACGTCTTGATATGAAAATGTTATTTCTTATGGTGTTGTTTTCATGTACATGAAATATGCACAGCTCAATCAAAAACACAAAATAGGTAAAAAGCCGTGGAGTGGGGCTTTCGACAACTTTGCTGGTGCATTAGAAGTCTATCTCTTTATAATAGCTTGGATAGATGAACTTTCAAATAGGATGTCTGTGGGAAGTTATTCCGTTGGACAGTTTTTGAAGGTGCTGTAGTTTCTTGAATTATCTTGATTTTTATTCTTATTATCTAAGTTTAGCTAGTTTTGCCGTGATTTCCGTGTTGTAAATAATTTCTGCTCTGACATGTAAGTCTCTCTAGCCTGCAACGTATTTTTATGAATACGTTAAGGTAAATCAAGTAAAAAAATTATACAAGAGGATTTTTCCTGTTGTTTCATTTTAATGTTTATTGTCTTCACGAAATACGACTAAACACAGAAGTTTAATTATTTTCATTTCTTTGAAATATGCGCAGTTCAGTCAATCAATAATTGGACCGATGGCTTGGAACATGGCCTTGGTGGTATCGAAAGTTTTGCTCTGGGTATAAGAGTTATTTGGGGAATGGGATGTTTTTTCAATGCAAAGTTGCTAGGATAGATAGACTCTCAAATAGGAGGTCAATGAGAAGCACTGTGTTGAGGCAATTTCTGCAAGTTACATCTTGAGTTATCAAGACTGATTGTTATTCACTTAAAAAGGTTTGTCCTAAATTTAGCCGTTTTTGATGTGATTTCTTTTTAGAAAATTATTTCATCTGTAAAGATTTCACATGGAATGGGTTACAGAAACTGTATTTTTGGTACAGTATTAGCATCTGATAGGATTAGAATGTCGGAAGTCTAGTTTTGAGCACCTCTCCCCTTTGAAAAGAAGGAGGGTTGCTCAAAACTAGACTTCCAACATTCTAATCCTAACCCTCCTCTAGGCTCCCTCCTTTAACCTTCCTCTTTGGCGAGTGTATCTGCACATTCATTTCTACCATTATCGACATGTAGTGGAGGGTGCTTGATTTGTTGCTTTCATAAGTTTTTGAAGGCCGTCATGACTGCATGATTCTAGTGTTACCATTTAGAATAGCTTTAATGACAACTTAGGAATCATAAAAGATGCCATGCCCTATGAAGAATCTGCAAAAGGGTGAAAGAGATAAATGATAAGAACTTCTTTTATGACCAAAATCTTTCTTGCGAAGTTACCGAATATTGCCCGGGTCATTAATTTATGAATTGATTTTGCTCCTTGAAGAAGGACCCTGGGTTAGACCTTTGGAAGTTTTTTGAAAGATCAGTAGGGTATCTGATCTACCACTGTTAAGTTATTTTCAGAAAGATCTTTCTCTATGTACTAAGGGTAAACATAGCTCATTGAGTTTTCTTATAGTATGTTAGCCATTGTGTGTATGTTATCCTTTGTCATTTCTTGCGGATCTTTCTTTAAAAAGGATTTTGAAACAATTTTAAGTACAGGAAAGTGTTGAATGTTGAATTAACAATTGAGCATGACTCTATTAATGTCTATAGGGGAGTGCTCTGGGTAAATTTGTTTTCTGATATTGTGATCGTAATGGAGAGTTGAAGAGTTTACTGATTATTTGTTCAAAATAACCAAGATGAAAATTAAACATTCCAAAGATTTCAACATTCCCAAGGTACTTGCAAGTAGCAGCATAGCCAAATGGTTAAAGCACTGAACTGCTGACCGACTGGTCGTCGATTCGAATCCGGTCAGTAACTTCTGGTTTTGCTCTCATTCTAATTTATGTTGCCTTTCTCAAAATTTCGACAAAAGTTCCTGTTTATGTTAATTTACCTTATGCTAATTTACCTTATTTCTACAAAGTTCTTAAGTTGTGCATAAGAAGGGTATTTCATTGGTGTGATTGCTTCCTGCTCGCATCCTGCTAATACACTTCTTTAACCGTAACAGCGTGTTGGTTTATTCGGCATATCTCACACTTCTACGTGACAATATTTCGGCACTGAAGCTTTCATGTTTAGGCTTTGAAATGAATCTTATTTTTCCTGTTTATTCAATGAATTATTCTTCTTTTAAAGTATCCCCATTAAATATTTTCCTCAAATATTTGCATAATGTAAACATTCAAAACATTTTCTAAGCTGAAGAACTTTCTATTATCTTATGACATTCTCAGGATTTAAACTTTAAGCCAACTTTAAGTTTTTTTTCTAGGAGACATTATTGAATACTAAATTTGAGTTTAAAACATAATTCTCAAAAGCCATTTCACAAAAAAATCTCAATTTTGAGTTCTAAGAGACGCTTCATTATATTTCACGGGGAATTCTCTGCGGTTTTCTGCCTTCTTTCCTTGCTACACACTCAGTAACTCTTAAACTAAAAGCTTGAATTAATATGAAAATACTAGCTAAATACCCGCGATTCACTACGGAGTGCATTCAAATTAAATACAACGGTCAATGTGTGCAATTAATGCGAAAATATATATATACATATATATTTATAATAAATACGACGATCAATGTATACAACTGATGTAAAAAAAATATATATATATTTATAAAAAAATTGTAAGGGATATTTTTATAGACAAAATAATGTCGAAGAAAATATTCAAATTAAATCTAATAGGACATACTAAAGAATATAGTACAGTTAATATAGTACAGTTTGAGGAACATAATATCTTTTACTGTATTTTAATATTTTTTGGACAATGTCCAATCGTCTGCCGCATTAGCAAGAAAAAAGTTTTTTTTTTCTATTTAGTTGTTATGCACGTGACGATAAATTTATTTAAAGTACCAGAAAAAGAAATCATGTGATCAGCATTTAATAAATAAAATTCTAAAAATGAATCTTTAAAAATTCCCCAAAAATCAGAAAAGGGAGGTAAAGATTCGAAAAAGATTTCATTTTAAAGGAATTTTTATGATCTTTCTCGTGATATAAATTTTATAACCCTCAAATTATTATTTTGAATGCAAACTTTAAAAAAGTTACAAAAACAGCTTAAAAATTTAATTTTAAAAAAATCTAAGAAGAATTTTTCAAAAATCTTCCTTAGTGCACCCCTACACCAATAGCAGAATCGCCATGCAAAATTTCAGCCCTTTAGGTCCAGCGGTTTGGTCTGTGCGTTGTATGTCAGTGAGTCAGTCAGTTACGGAACTGTCATCTATACTTATATATAAAGAGAGAGCAGATTTTGTACGTGGAGGGTAATCTCCGGAACCACTGCACCTATTTGAAAAATTCTTTCACTGTTTGAAAGGTACATTATTCCAGATGGACATAGGCTATATATTATGTATATCTGATCAGTAGAAATAAAGTTAGGGGGGATAATCTAGATTTGTGTGCACGGCCGCCATCTTGGATTTTTCCGCCAGGGTTTGGCGCATTTCGCATGGCGATAATTATTGCGTTCTGGTAAAAATAACCCAATGTCTAATTCTCTAATTTTAAGATCAAACAGTTATTTCTGATGTGATCTTTTAATTACAGTATAATAATTTTAGGCCAGATCTTGGCCTTGACCTGGAAATCTGAGTCAAATTGACTAGACTCAAAAGAGTAAATTATTTTTAAAACTAAGAGTCTTTTTGTTGAAACTTTTTGAATCCATTATCAGTTTTTCGTTAACTTTTTAAATTTAAGTTGCTTTTAATTTTGTTTATCGATTGTCAATTAGTATACTATAATGATACACCATTTCATTTATTTGAAGTAAAAATTATCTGCCATCATTTTTTCCTAAAATGTAAAATACAGTATACATTTTAAATACAATATATTTTAAAATATTTTATAATTCCAAGTTGTAGTGGATTACAGATAAATTTAAATAACTGAAGTTCAACTTCTCTCTCCCCAGGAACCTAAGTTAAAAAGTTAGTTAAGGTTAAGTTATTGGTTTAGGAAAAGGGTTTTTTTTTCTTATTTCCAACACAGCAGGATAAATGGTCAAATAATCCTTGTCCCGATTTTATTGTATGCACCAAATATTTGGTTAAGGTCAAATCTGAAGTAAAATTTCATTACCACAATGCCCTAAAAAAAAAAAAGAAGAGGATCTGATTACTCACCATAAATTTATGGGTTCATAATTATTTTACATTTTTCAAAGCTGAATTTTAGATAATTTTTAAATTGCAAGTTATTTAGGTGGTACGAAAATGCTGTATTTTTTTTCTAATTAACAATATATTGGCATAATATTTTGGTGATTCATTGCTATTAGTCAAAGAGTTAGGGCAAACTGAATAGATGGCATTGAAATTTTATCTGTAAGTAAAATTCATTTGACCAAATTTTTCATATGGATCATAATTTCAAAAGGTAGTTTTTAATTAAAAATGACAAAAAGAAAATCTCAGTCCAACGATTAAATGATTTTTCAAAAATATTTCTAAGTTTCACAATTTAAAAAGGTCGTTTTTATTAAAAAAGCTAAAAGAAAAACCCAAAATTTCCAATATTTGAGAATGATTTTTTCAGAACAAAGTGGTTTTTATCAAAAACCCAACAATAAATCTAAGTCCAACGTTTAAATGATTTTTCAAAAAATTTTCTAAGTTTCATAATTTAAAAAGGTGGTTTTTATTAAAAAAGCTAAAAAAATTCAAAGTCCAGCGTTTTGAAAACACCGCTTAAAACACATTGGCGAGAATTTTTCCACTCCTCAAAACACGGTGAAATCGCCAAGTTGGCGCAAAAAAATTCAAGATGGCGGACGTGCACACAATTATTAAGTAACGTAATATTAATTTGAATATTATTTTAGGTGCTTAAAGTAATTAAAAAACATTCTTTACTTAAAATCCTTTTTTTATTTTTGTATTTTTATTTCATCTCTTACTCTAATTTTGAGATACCAATGTGTATCTATAAACGTTTGTCAATTGTAAACGTTTATATTGTAAACGTCTATATTGTAAAAGTTTTGTCAATTAAACGTTTCTCCAAATGACAAACGTTTAATCTATATCTATCTATATATATAAAACAGTTCCGTAACTCACTCATTCATTCACTGACTGACTGACTGACTGACATACAACGCACAGACCAAACCGCTGGACCTAAAGGGCTGAAATTTTGCATGGCGATTCTTCTAATAGTGTAGGTGTGCATTGAGAAAGATTTTTCAAAAATTCTTCTTAGATTTTTTTAAATTAAATTTTTAAGCTGTTTTTTAAATTTTTTTTACGTTTGCATTTAAAATAATACATTGAGGGTTATAAAATTTATATCACGAGAAAGATCATAAAAAATCCTTCAAAATGAAATTTTTTTCGAATTTTTACCTCCATTTCCTGATTTTTCGTGAATTTTTAAAGATTAATTTTTAGAATTTAATTTATTAAATGCTGATCACGTGATTTCTTTTTCTGGTACTTTCAATAAATTTATCGTCACGTGCGTAACAACTAAAAAGACAAAAAATATTTTTTTCTCTTTCTAATGCAGCAGACGATTGGATATTATCCAAAAAAAATGCATATCCCTTACGATTTTTTATAAATATATATACATAGATAGATATATATTTTACATCAATTGTATACATTGATCTTCGCATTTATTATAAATATATATATTTATTTTTTGGCATAAATTGCATACGTTGACCGTTGTATTTAATTTGAATGTACTCCGTAGCGAAGCGCGGGTTTTCAGCTAGTATATATATAAAGATATTGTTCCAGCAGTAATAGGTTTAAATTTTACCTCATTTTTTAATCTTACTTTGCAAAACAAGAGAGTGTTATCACTAAAAGTTTAAATTAAATAGATAAAATAAGAGCTAATTATGACAAATTTAATCCACAAAAGTTATGTCCATTATTGGGATTATATGTATGTACTGAAACTGATATATTAATTTTTTTGCGAGTCAGAATCTTAGAAGGCTCGTTTTGGAAAAACTTAACACAGCACTGGACTGAGCCTTGGCGAACTAGAAACTAGCTCGTGCAGCTAGGGACTGTCCCCGAGATGTTCCGTTGAATCATAAAAGTGAGGGGAATGATAGATGGGAGAAAATTAGTCACAGTTTCAGTGAAACTTTATGAATCCGGATGATTTAAAATTTATAGAATTAAGATGTACCAATGAGTAGATAAGTTTCAACTTTTAAATTAGATAAATGCATTAGAGAAATAAAACAACAGTTCTTAAATTGGATAAATAAAACAAAGGTTTAAAAATATAAGATAACTTTCAATTTTTAAACTAGATAAAATTTAACTCTAAAGATTATTTATATATAAAAGATAAAGTAGATTAAAATATTTATAAAGCAGGAGAAACTATCTCGTTGAAAGGTGACCGTAAAATAGTTAATGAGAAATATTTTAGTTTCAAATAAAAAGAAATATTTTATAAATTTAATTAAAAACTATTACTCATTAATCTGGTGAATTATATATTTAATAATATTTAAAGTATATATTAATTATATATTTAAAATGATGTGATTTTTATGATTTAATAGATTTATTAATATTATAATTATCTAAATCTTAAAATTATAAAAACATAATTATTAATATTGTAATGCTTTAAATATTTTTTCTTTCCAGCAAAAAAATAACGCATTTTTAAATATTTTTTGATTTTCTTTCATTTTTCATTTCTTTAGATCTTTTTTATTTTTGTTCTTACTTTTTTTTAGGGTAGAAGCTATGAAATACAAATATGCAAAGTAAAAAGCAAGGAACTTTTTTTGCACACGTCAGCAACACTTGAATATTCGTATGCTGCAAACAAATATGAACTACCTTGGACGATTTTAAAACAAATACCTATAAAGTATGAAAATTATAAAAATGTAAAACCTCAGAGAGGGTTATATTAGAAATCTCGTGGCACGAAAAAGATAAATATGTAAATAAGAATGCCTTTTAAAGAATATATCTAAATTCAATAAAATACAGTGTTAGAGTGTGTATGACATACTATTAAGAAAATTCCATTTCTTGTGTGACATTATATTGAGGCATTTAAATGAGAAAAATTTCCTCTGAACTTCAAATTAATTTGGAGTAATTACTTTCGGAATATCAGAGGCATTTAATTTCTTTTGAAATGCTGATAACAAAAGCTTTCATGAAATTGCAAAATATCCTTAAATTTTCAATAATACTTGTTAATATTTATCAACAGTCTTACATACTGAAAGGCTAAAAGCGTTAGAACAATTATTTTAATTTAACAAATTTTGGAATATTTGAAATTTTGACCATTAATAGGAAATAGTTATGATGTTGATATAGGCAGAAGGAAATTTATTTGATTACTTTGTTTTGCTAAAGCCAATACAAAGGAAGTACTTAAGACATGAATGTGAACTCTGAACAAACTTTTGGAAGTTTGCATCTTTAAAACTAATTAACTGGCCAACAAAGTTTGCAAAGAAAAAAAAATTGAATTTAAATTTTCATAATATTTGAATTCCATACCACTTTACAATTCAATGCCATTGTTTATTCCCTGTTTAACAGACTTCTTTTAGCACTACGAAGAAAATTTTAATTAGCTAAAATTTAACCATTATTATGCAAACAGCAGATTAAATGATAACTTCCCCATGGTGATTTGAACAATATCTCATTTGATGAACTGACGGTTAGAGATTTAGATATGCAAATTTGTGAGGTTAGACGTCCTCTAAGTACACTTAAAGATAGCCAATACAACGCGTTTTCACTTTTTGGTCAGCTATTGTAACAAAACGGAAGAGTTAATTAATTATGAACGAAATTGTTTCATCTCTAAAATCTATTTTCATCCAACTTTTTGGAAGTCGGACAGAAAGAAAACTGTCAGAGATAAGTAATGGTTCTTATCGCTAGAGGGCGTAGTTCTTTAACCTGCTTTTGTTCTTGAGGGATGATTATTTATCCTTTGAGAAATTTACTTCTTTAATCGTTGGCTTTCTGTCTGCATTCTTTGTTAACATAGTTGAAGAAGTTTGTTTTGAGCATAAAACTCTGTTTAACGATGGTAAGAGGACTGAGTGCCTGTGTTTATGCTGAGAAAATAATGGGAGGTCAAATTTAAATATTGAAAAGTATGACTGTTAAGAGATGATGAAACGTGTACTGAGAATGAAAAATTCTGAAGCTGAAGGAAGTTGAAGCTCAACTGTGAACGAGCTATGGACCATGCAAAACGCGACAATGGACCACGAAAATTTTTTTTTATTTATTAACCAATTGCTATGAAATTTTGTATACTTATACAGTGTTGTTTACAGATGGAAATTCTAAATTTAAAAAAAAATCAGAATGAAATTAATTAAGATATTAATTAAAATCAGCTTGTTAATTACTCTATTTAAAATTGCTCCATGAGCATTAATTTTTGTCTCAGATATCTAATTTTCTCTCTTAAGCTAGGTTTATATAGTTATAATAAAAGTTAGTAGCAATATTTGATTTACAGTGATATTTATAAAAACTAGAAAATAAATCGATAACAATAGGTCATTTTATGCAAAATTTTATCAAAAAAATTTTTTTACTGAAAAAATTTTAAGTTGTTTTAAAATAGTATAAATAATTGATTACTAAGTTTTATTCTAACATGTATAAATAATCATTTTATGAAATTTTATGAAAATTCAAGAAAAATTATGCCGCATGGAACATTTTAAACTTACCGAAATGACATGAAAACTTGTTTTGAGAAAATGGCATTTAAAGTTTTAATTCGACTAACATTTCCATTTTTTACATTTGAAAAAAATACTTATAACTCGGTTAATAATGATCGAATCAACATACATTTTTTTTTTAATTTAAAGCTGATGGGTTGCAGAATCATTTTCTGAAAGAAAAAAAAATCGTTTTGGGGAAATATTTTTGTCAATCTGAAGGTCCATTGTCGCCTTAAGGTATTTCAATTTACTTTCATTTAAATAAAGGGCATAAAAACCTTGTCTCCAACGGCTTTTAAATATAAATTAGAGTTTCAGCATATAAAGCCCATTCCGTCCATCAAAGCTGATTGGATTTACCCGATTGGATTCGTACAATTCAATGTTAACCTAAGGAGAAAATGTGTACAAGGATTGCCCACTTGGTTTTAATTTTTTTTTATCGTACTCCGTAATAGGGTTAAGAAATTTTATACCTTGGGGCATTTTAATTTTTAAAAAAATTCAAATACTATTTTTAAATTTAAATTATTCAGGAGGGGAATCTGGTATGTGTTTTAAAATCTCATAAATTCTTCTGGTGGAACGAAATTTACAAAATGAATCCTGTTGAAAGGTGCAGAAAAGTCCAGGTAATTCTGACAATACCACTATTATTGGATTATCAGCATTTATATAGTTGTAAATAGTAGACAAATTTTCTCCAAAGGTTAACACTGAGGTGAGTGAATCCAACAGGGTTAGTACACAGAAGCCTTAATGATTTGTATTATCACGGATTCTGACCTAAAATGAGTCGTCATCACAGGATACCAATGCAAAGGAAAAAATGATAACTCAATATTTTAAATAAAAACTGCATGGATAGTGGAAAGATATCGGAACCTTTATTCAATTAAGGGGACTCACTACTCTTATCTTTAAAACATTCTATTTTTTGAAAAAAATATATGTTAAAGCCTGATCATTTCTGAACAAAATAAAGCAAACCGCATGAAAATATTCCGCTTAGTTCCGGAGATATTGATATTCTAAATATTTAATTACTGATCAAGTTTATGGTAAGAAAAATTTTAAACTCGTTTTTCTCAAAATGTAATTTTGCATCATTCCACAACTGATATCTCAAAAACTATGAAACGCAATTCCATGAAATTTTTATCACTGCATAGTCATGTTATTTTATTGCGTCTGAACTATAATTATTGCAATCACTGCACATTTTTTTATTTTTTTCAGGGGTAAATTAATGCAAAAATTTAAGGAAATTTAAAGTATATTTTGAGAAGTTTTAAAAAAAATTGAAAAAAATATTTTGAAGTTGAATGTTTTATGTTCAATTGTATTTTGAATTATGTATTTTATATATAAAACAGGAATTATATATTTAAGTGTAATATTAATTTCATAGTTCGGCGCGCAAGCCAGTATACAATAAAAATACTTAAAAAACAAGGTATATCTAAAGCATTAAAAAAAAATTATTTAAAATTATTTTTAGAATTGAAAAATTGTGTATTAAAATAAATATATCAATTTATCATATACATAAAATTGGGAAAAATTGGGAGTAAATTGAAATAGTTACAAAGAGTCAAAAAGTATGAAAATATGCCTTATTTCCTCGACTTAAGGGTCGTGAGTTCCCTTAATGACATCTACTCTATAATCAGTATTAAATACTGCAAGCCAAAACATTCAGAAACTTTATGCTGATCGTTAAAATACATCAAAAGGAATCGCAGGGAAAAGAGTTTAGTATTACCATGATTTCAAAAAGGAAAAGTGGGCGACGGTGCGATCACTGCGTCGTCGTCAGTTCAGTTGCAAAATGCTTCGCAACACGGAAAATCTTTTTTCACTCTACAGATTGGAACTGTCTTCAGTAAATCTACATAGTCCAGTCAATGAATGCATTGTAGAATGCATGGAATATGCGAGAATTTTTGACTTCAGGACTTTGTTAGGAGTAGTTAGTAGGTAAATATACTAAAAGTCCCCGCCCCTGGGGGGTGAGCTAAAGGGGGGAGGGGGTGGAAAGGTCCCATTTTTTGGTTTTTCACTTATATCTCGGAAACGGTGCACTGTAGAAAAAAATGTTAAGTATAAAAATGAAAGCTAATTAAATTGTATATAAAATTGTTAATACACATATATGTCGAATTCCCAACGGGTTTCGAGATATACGTCATTGAAAATCGATAACTTTCGAAAAGATCATTTTTACTTCACTCTTTTTGTCAAACATTTGCTTCTAGTGCCTCCCACATTCGTTTCTCAGAAAAATTGTCCAAGACGAAGTTGTAGAGCATTAAATTTCCTTCAATTTGATATACACTTTTGCCACTTTATCTTCAACCAATCAACAGTTATAGTATTTCTAACATGTACGCTCAATTTCGATGTTCCTCTAGAAATGAGTATGTTGAGAGCCTGTTGCGTGCGTTTTAACTGCTGTAACTTGCTATCATGATGAATAACAACACTTTAGAAATGTAAATAAGATAATTGCCGACAGGCTAGAATGTTCCACCCATCTTCTATTAAGTTCTTATCTTCTTTGAAGGCACAAGCCGCCCGTTCCAGACCCTTCCACCCTTTTATTTCCAGTTATTTTCACTATTTCGTTTTTACAACATTTAAATATAAAATTAATACGTTTAAATTAATTTTAAAAATGTCATTCTTGAAATTCAATGAATCAAAATTATTATTTAAAAACAATTAATAAAAATTAAATTTAATATTATCAAAAATATAATTCTTGAAAATTAATTAAAATAATTATTTAACAACAATGAAGTTATTAGGCTCCTCGATTTGAAGAATTATATGCAATATGAACTGGCTCCCTACCCCCTGGCATTCTTCAACGAAAGTAGAATGAGGAAGTGCAGAAATTCAGCACTATACACTATACAAGAAAGTTTCTTGTTGACGGTCTTCCTTGAACTGTCCAATATTACCTTTCATCATCAGTGTATAATGATTTCCTAATTCCCCTGGGCATATCCTTCTATTCAGTCATATATATAATTAGCAAAGTACTCGAAAAATATAGATCAACAGCTGGTTTGCCGATAAAATGAGTTGACTTGGTTGGCAGTTCTGTATTCTTTTAATCAGCTGCTTTCTTACTATATTTTCTATACATTGTTGATGTACTACTGAAGCCAAATAACTTCTCATTTGCCTCTTGAATTAGTGACTCCTTTAATTTCTTTTAAAAAGTTGCATTTTATCTTTTCAGATCTTTAAAACTCTAAAAAAAGTTACCCCAAATACAGCTGATTCGATTTTCGATTGACAAGTATTTTTTTTCGTTGAAGCGATGCAACAATGTTACAAATTATTTTAACCTCATTGTTTTCATTTTCATAATTACGTAAGTTGAGAATGCAGCATAAAAGAGTTTTCAATTTTGAGGTCTTTAATTTTAAAGAAGAGCCCAGTATAACAAGCATTATACAAAAATTCAAAAATGAAAATAATCTATGACATACTTTTATATTCTGATGATAATATTTCTCTGTTCAACAAAAAATAGCGGATTAAATTCCCCCTAGGGCAACTCCTAGTGAATCATTTTAACTCCATTTTCTAAAAATATGGAAGTTAAGGTTAGCATTTTATTTATTTAAATTGATCCTTAAAAAATCCAAATAACTACTGTTTAACAAGAAGAAATTATTAAATATAAACGAAGGCAATTTTAGCGTTGATGTTTTTGAGCTTCGATAGCTTACAAATTTCATAAAAATATAAATACGTGTCATACATTTAAAAAAATCACTAGCATGTCTTATTTGCACGTTTTGTCTACTTAAAACTTAATTAGGGTTAATTTATTACAATTTTTCTAACTCAAACAAGTGCATTCTAGGATGCTCTTATGTACATTATATCATCATAAGTATTCAGCCCCGAAAGTGTTGCTGGCTTTATTACGGTTTCTTAGTTATTCGGTCTCCCTTTTTCGTTTTCGACATTGTCGATCCATCTGACGACCTAATCATTTAATTTCAGAAGATTGTGACAAATTACACATTCGTGTCTACTACACGAATGTGCAGCAGACAGACGATCTCCTACACATTCGTGTAGCAGACACGAATTGAGCAAATCGTGTTTGCTACATTCTGGTAAACACGATTCGTTCATCGTGTTTGCTACCAGATGTTGTTGTTTTTAATGCCCCCTGGCCGGAATTTATTCCAGACCAGTTCCGTATATGCTAGCGGGATTAGGAGTGCGATTCCGGTTTATATTGGCACCACAAGGGTTGGAGTCTGATTTAGACAGGTGCCCCTAAATTTTGACTGAGCAACCACCAGGGGGCGGCATCTGGGAGGATCTACCCTCTCCCACTCTCTCTGACATAGTAGAGGGACTTTTCGGTCTACGGATTTAACATGGCCATGTCTGGCCTAGACACGTAGGTATTTAATGACGCTTGTCGGAATTCGATCGGACACCCTGAGCAACGAAAGCCGACGCGCTACCTCTAGGCTACCTGGAGCCCGCTACTAGATGCGAAAGCAAAGAAGGTCGTTTTGCCCTATTTCATATCAGCTGCTGCCTGCCTAATCCCAGAAATGTTCTGCAGGATTAATACCCGATCGCTGAGATGATCAATAGATCCATCCTTCTTAATTCAAGAATGAAAATCAGTAATGCACTCACCTTGAAGGGTGGCAGGTAACGAGAGAGAATTGAAAAAGAAAACTGCTTATTCCATTTTGTTACCACATCGTTCGTGAGACCGATTCGTCCAGAACAAAGCGATACACTTGTAAGGTTTACATAAGTTTCGATTCACAAGAATCGAACTTTTAAGTGAATAAATTAAAGAAGCCGCTTGAGATATGCCAATTTCAAGGCATACGCGGTTGGTATAAATACCAAGCAGCTAGATTAAAGAAACGAAGTGTCGACGAAGTGAAAGGAAGTGTTAAGAAAGTGAGACGAAGTGTTAAGGAGGTGAAAGGAAGTGTTGAGGGAGGAGCTAGGTAGCTTCAAACCTACGCGAGTTCTTGTTAGGCCCAAAGTTTACGTGGCAGCACTGCTGGTTGACTTTAAAGTATTGTGAGTATTTCAAACGTGTCTATACTATAATAATATGCCTCGCATGAATGTTATATATATCTCGTACTAGTAGTACGTATGCTTATGTTGAAAAGCAAAGTAATATTTGTCGCTTTTAAATAAATATAATATATTAATTTAGAACTATGTTTGAATCGAATTCATTAGAGTGCCACTTCAAATTATATACCCAAAGTTAGGGTAGAAGTGTTAAAACTCTATACACTTTAGAGCACTGCTTTGAACTTCTGTTGTCTTCCTACTTGAAATAAGTTATTAGGTTGTCCTTTTATCCTATGTAAAACTATAACTGCACAGTAATTCATGCAAGACATGAGAATCGAGATCAGTCAGATATTAGAAGTAAAAAGCATGTTTGATGCAATAATTTTTAAGCATTTTGGTAGAGACGCAAACTGTAGAAATTATTCACTATACTTAAAAAATAGCCTAGATCGTGACCTAGGTGATAATCATAACTTGACTGAGAGAACTGCCACAGCGCCATCATAGTACGAGTAACAATTAATGGCGTAAATTGAGGCATCTTATTTCTCAGGGTTTCTTAAACAGTTCATTTGAGTGATCTTAATGATATATTTCTTTACCTCTACTTTTATCTGTATATATATAAAACAGTTCTATAACTGACTCACTGACATACAACGCACAGGCCAAACCGCTTGACCTAAAGGGCTGAAATTTTGCATGGCGATTCTTCTTATGGTGTAGGGGTGCACTTAGAAAGATTTTTGAAAATTTCTTTTTAGATTTTTTAAATTAAATTTTTAAGCTGATTTAGAAACTTTTTTTAAGTTTGCTTTTAAAATAATAATTTGAGGGTTATAAAATTTATATCACGAGAAAGATCATAAAAATTCCTTTAAAATGAAATCTTTTTTGACCCTTTACCTCGATTTTCCGATTTTTGCTGAATTTTTAAAGATTAATTTTTAGAATTTAATTTATTAAACGCTGATCACGTGATTTCTTTTTCTGGTACTTTAAATAAATTTATCGTCACGTGCATAACAACTAAATAAACAAAAAATTTTTTTTTTCTTTCTAATGCAGCAGACGATTGGATATTATCCAAATAAAATAAATATCCCTTACGATTTATATATATATATATATATATAGATAGATAGATAGATAGATATATAGATATATAGATATAGATATAGATATAGATATATTTATTTTACATCAATTGTATACATTGATCGTCGCATTTATCATAAATATTTATATTTATTTTTTTGGCATTAATAGCATACATTGACCGTTGTATTTAATTTGAATGTACTCCGTAGCGAAGCGCGGGTTTTCAGCTAGTCTTTATATATAAATTTTATATTAAGGGTAGATTTGACAGATGCTTACAGACTAAATCGTATCCAAAATGGCTCTAAATACCCATGCTGACCGTAGAACTCGATGCTGGGTTGCAGGAAGCCAGCGTCCTACCATTTCCGTCGTCGTGCATCAGTGGTGAGCAAACTGTGGGTCAAGACCCCCAGGGGAGTCGTGAAAAAAAATTGGAGGGGTCTGGGATGGTTTGAAATAAGTTTATATCATACTGAATTATTTAATAAAAAATACATAATAATATTTATATCTGAAGTTTTAGTCGCACGAGATTTGCCAAAAAACAAGAGCAGGAGGTCAGCAAATGTTATTATGCTAGTTCAGGTTGAAATATCTGGTAGTTGCCACTACCAGATATCTCAATTTACGCCATTAAGTGTAACTCGTAATATGATGAAGCTGTGGCAGTTCTCTCACTCAAGTTTTGATTATCACCTGGGTCATGACCTAGGCTATTATTTAAATACTATTACGAATTTTGTAAATTAATGTATGTCTTTAGCTTAAGTTACCGTTAAAATTGTTATTCTGCTTGTAAAATAATGCATTAGTATCGTTTGTTCCCTGTAAATAGTCGTATTAGCTAAATTTCTGCAGTACCGTGCATTTAACATAGGTTTTTTTAAGGTATCTCGTCAAATTGGTGAGATATTGGCTTGTTGGCGACACTTTTGGCGACTTTTCCAAGCCTGGAATTTTCTGGAACATTGTGGAATCCCCAGACTCTCGAGGAGCTATAAATACAACCTTGTTTCGGGGGAGATTTCAGATTTCATTTTTTAATTTGTGCTTCGAGCTTGTCAAAAGCGCCGCTGTTAGCTGTGAGATTTTCTTCGGTGGATTGCTGAGATTTATGCCGCGATAAGTGCGACTCCGGGCCGAGTCTTTTGTGTTGAGCTTTCCCGTACTCCTGTGATCTAGAGATTATGTTAGAAGCACTGTAGTCAGTTTCTGATGATCTAAAAGCTGTAGTATTTTGACTTCCTGTAAATAAATCTTTGTTTTTATTCTGTGTTATTCAAAGTCCATTCAATCGGGAATTCGTAACAATATAGTAGCATTTAATTGTTATTATGCAAAGTAAATGTATACGCAAAATTTACAGTTCATTGATTTTTAAAATAGTTTATAAAAATTTTCTTTTTTGGAGGGCTATCGTGGGATTTTTTATTTAAAGATAGTGGGTCGCGGTAGAAAAAAGTTTGAGCATGACTCTCGTACGGTATTTTGTGGATAACGAAGAATAATTTCATCGCCAACTAATCCTCCACAAACTTGTCTACCCAACTCCGTGACGCCGCTCCTAATAGGAAAAAAAGTCATTGAATAATCCTTACATAATTTTATCAAACTACCCCAAAACAGAACCTTTTAGCATATTTAGACTTATTTACCCAGGTTAGAGAAGCACTGCTCTAGAGCCTATTGTTTTTCGTAGAAAAAACAACGAGCGGAAAGACGTGCAGGGAAAATACACTCCTTTTGGTAAACACTGCTTCTGATAGCCATAGTAGGAGCACCATTTCCAAAACATAAATTAGTATTTTATGTACACATACTATACCATGCAACAACATTCGATTTCAAAATAGTGTAATTCAGCTCATCTGAGGCGCCGATTAACGTACCGAGAAAATTGCTTGGCTTCATCATCATTTACAAAGTTCTATGATTTAACGAAAATAATGTTCATTCTATACCGAGTTAAGTGATTTTTAGATTTTATTTGTGTTTCACAGAAAAGTCTAAATCTTTCAAGATATTTACATCAGAATTAAAAATTCTAAACTCATCACCTCAATCTAATGTACTTAACCACATCTACCGATGCAATTGTAATATCTTTGATGTCCTCTGCCTGGGTGAATCCAGAAATACATTCCACATATCAACCATCCAGAAATGAAGCCCTTTCACTTAAATAAATGGTTTAGTCTCCTGTAACTTGCCGTAAACAAGAGGATATTTAGTTTCATGTGTGTGCATCTTGCAAAGTTTTACCAATCCGCAATGATGTGCGGTCAGGGCCCGACTTAGCCTAATTGGGGCCCGGGGCAAAAACTTCGTTTGGGCCCCCCCCCCCCTCTGCTTCACTACTTCAGTAATGAAGAACCGAACTTTATGGAGGTATTTAAATTTTTCACCTCATTATAGATATATAACAAGAAAATTGACTAGAACCTAAAATAGCTATAAAGTCCTCCCCTCCAATGGTCAGACGAAATATCGTTCTGTCCATTTTATTGATTTTCTGACAATTCTATGCCCGTCATTAAAAGGGATATAGCACATCTAAAAAAAGTTCATTAAAGAAGGAAACGTAAAATAAACTTTCTATTCGATTTGGGGGCCCCCTCTAAAGTGGGGGGCCCGGGGCAACTGCCCCGTTTGCCCCTGCCTTAGTCAGGCTCTGTGTGCGGTTAGGTAACGGGCGTTCTATCTATTCCAATATTCTATACCCTAAAATTCCTGGTACATTCCCTAACATATCCCTCTTGTCAGCTCACTGACTCATGTCTACCCTCTAGCATGTTCAGGGTGGCTTCATTATGCAGACTAAGGAAAGAACCAATCATAAAGTAGAAAAGACCTTGCATAAATTAATATAATGACGGAGAACAACCGAAAATTACTGTGAGATATATCCATCAGAACCTGCTTTTTCAACAGAAAATTTTCGATGCGGTAATACAAATTTCCTCTAAAAGTTGCCCTATTGCAGTGGTGCGCAATTTTTTTTAAACTCGACGCACTACCTTTAACGCTTCAAAGGGCGAGCCAATTTTCGGAACACCAGCAGGCGCGCGTGACACAAAGTGCAACGTCTCTTTCAACCTCGATTATTCCTTTTGTAATAAACTTTTTTTTTTCAGATTGAAACTAATAATTCTGCGTTTTATGACAAGATATAAAGAGTTTACAATATTGAGATATATTTATAATTTAAGGCCAAAGAATACAGATACAATCGCCTTATTTCAAAAGTGTCCGGTTTATTGGATCTAGGGACAACTTGCGAATGGATTCCTATTATGTCCAAAATCATAAAAATAAATGAGATTTTCCATCTTCGTGATATGCGGGATACCGTGTAATAGCTGCACATTTGATCGACTATATCAACTCCTGCTTTTGTCGTATTATAATCCAGTATAATCGTTGGTTTACCACGGTTAAATCACGACTAACAATGAATGGAAATTAATATAAGGGTCAGAAAAATCAGACCTGCATTACTAAGGTTGTAGCTATAAATAGAAACTGCTTTGAACATTCAAACCTTACATGTAAAAACAAACCATTCAAAATTACGAAAATGTTGCACTTTGTACACGGGTGCGTCCACTGAAGAGTTAAATAAGTTCCTCGACGCGTAATGAACATTTTACCATGTTTTTATTAACTTGCTTTCTTATGTGTTTGTGTGTGTGTTTGTCTAGTACAAATCTTGCAATCGATTTTTAATTAACTTCCCGACTAGCTAGACATTTGAAACTTTTAGAATAGCTCAGAACACGATGATAATGCATTATTTTAATACTTTTAGCCATCTTTAAGCAGAATTAAATTAATTTTCAATTATTTTCAGTTAATTTGTTTTGTAGACTGGTGCAGCCATCTATTGGCCGGAAAAGGAACTAGTCAAATGCAACAAGTCAAATGCAAGTTAACTTCGAATTAACTTCATTTTCTTTCAAGTTGATGGAATAATTCTTAAAAAAATATTTTTAAAAAGTATTTATTAATACATAGAATTGTCAAGTTTATATGATTCAACAGAAAATTTAAAAACATGGTATATAAAAAGTCTTTTTATCTTGTAATTATTTTCGTAGTAACAATTTGTTTTTCATTAGAAAAGTCTTTACAAAAGGTAGAAAAAAATAGCAAATTTTTACAAACTATTTTAAAAATCAATGACCTGTAGATTATGGGTATATATTAACTTTGCATAATAAAAATAAAAAATGTTTACACTTGTTTTTGACAAATCTCATGAGACCAAAGCTTCATATTTGAATATTAATTTGTATTTGTATTTCATTTAGATAAAAATTAACAAAAATTAAAATTATAAAAAAGAGCATGTTTTTAAAATTATAAGCTATATATTAAACCATCGAAAGTTATAAACTTAGTTTAGTTATATAAAGTTGAAATAGAATGTTGAAATAGAATATTTATATAAAGTTGAAATGAATAAGAAAGGTGAGCCTAGGCCTCGAATAATAATTTGTTCAACATTTGCTGAAATATTCGAGAGTGCTACTCTCGTGTCATATTCCGTGTTACGTCTTAATCGTTGTAAAATGAGTTACTTTGCAATACTGTTTGACACCTTGTATAACAATGTCATATAATATATATTTTTAACATATAAAAATTTTAGAGAAAAGTATTAAATACGCAATTATAGAAAATTCAAAGGATATTTTTAATTAATTTATTCAATAATATAAATTTACTACACGCTTTCCATGACCCTTTTCATTTTTTTGTGACCCCTCTGTGGGTCCAGACCCAGAGTTCGCGCACCAGTGCCCTATCGTATAAAAGTAATCAAAATTATCTATATGAGTATTTTATCAATTAATGTCTGGTAATAACTCTTGCCATTTCTCATACGTAAGACAAATTGAAACAGAACTTTAAAAACGCTAATATAATACTTGAGAAAAGAACCACAGTTTTTGAATAATTAGAAAGACTTAATTAAGTACACGTATGAGAAGAAAGCTACTTTTCTGTTATCCAGGCGCATTTGGCGCAAGCATTGCCATTGGCGAGAATAAAAAGTCGCCAACCGGGTCAAATGGATATAAGATAAATGGTATAACAGTCAAATGGATATAAGATAAATGGTATAACAGTCAAATGGATATAACAGTGAAGTGGATATAAGATATGCTAAATTTATAGATACACTATACTCGGGGCAAAGCTTTGTTGACACTACTATTTATGCTACAGCGGCCAATTTACACCTGCAACGCAATTTTCTTCCCGCCGCTACAAAATGCGGATTGCCATATTTGGCCTTTTATCGCCTACGGAGAATTGATTTTCCATCGGTTGATTTCCAGCAAAGCGGGAGACAGTTTTGTTTTCATATCACCATTTGAACTAATTTTCTAAAGTACACCAACATTTTATATACCATGTTTTTAAATTTTCTGTTGAATCATATAAACTTGACAATTCTAGGTATTAATAAATACTTTTAAAAAAAATTTTTGATGAATTATCCCATCAACTTGAAAGAAAATGAAGTTAATTGGAAGTTAACTTGCGTTTAACTTTTCGTTCCCGTCCCGGCCGATAGATGGCTGCACCAGTGTACAAAACAAAATTAACTGAAAATGGATTCAAGTCTGCTTAAAGATGGCTAAAAGTATTAAAATAATGCACTGTCATCGTGTTCTGAGCTATTCTAAAAGTTTCAAATGTCTAGCTAGTCGGGAAGTTAGTTAAAAATCGATTGCAAGATTTGTACTGGACACACACACAAACAAGAGAGTTAATAAAAACATGGTAAAAAATTAAAATCTAGCAGAAAGTATTAATTGAATTAAGTCAAGTTCAACTGTAAAAAGTTATTGTATCCAAATACAGTCAAAATACATTATATCAAAATAATATACTTTCAAATTTCCTTACATTATTTTATTTTTCGAAAACAGCAAATTTGATCATGCTATAATTCGTCAACTACGTGTATAGATAAGTTAATTCAATAAAAAAATTTTCAGGTAGTCTCTCCTAACGAAACTACCGCGGGTTATTAGAGTAGGATTACTTATCGTTGCTTACCTCTTTTTTATGTATATATGTATGTATGTGTGATGTATACATGCATCATTATATGTGTTCGCATATAGATATTATATATAATATATATATATATATATATATATATATATATATATATATATATATATATATATATATATATATATATGTCAAAATTTTGACACATTTTGGTACTTTTCTGTATAACTGTTTACTGCTTGCCCAAGTGATACAGACTGGATTTGGCGCGCCGCCAAAGTTATAACTCGCGACGAGGGACGGTTTTAGCCTCTGAAATTTTGATTTCTGGAGGACCGTTATGTAGAAAACGTAATCCTACGTAAAAAAATAATTGTTTTTATAATATTTCAACTGTTCGTTACATGTCTATCCTTCCTTGACGTTTTCCCTCATTTTATACAGAGCCATATAACAGATATTTTATTTTACAGGAAATAAATATACTTAAAGATACAATTATTTTTTTAGAGGTAATATCAATTTTGAGACTGACAAATGCTGTAATTCGAATGCGCATTACTCTAGACAGATATAAATCTCATGCCTAATGTGAACTATTAAATAAAAGCTCATTTATAATCCCATAAACTTAAGAAAGGCGAGGTACTGCATCTAAAAATAGCAAAGTGGGAGGAGATGAGTTTTCGCCAAACCAAAGAAATATGATGGATGTAAGGAAAGAATTATGGACGTGATAATTACACGGCCATCTTACCATGGGAAGAAGCTGAATAATATGGTAAGTACGAATGAAATAAATTACATTGGAAAGAGCTATATAAATAAAGACATCACAAGGTCTGAGTATAAAAATAAGTTAAAAAGAGGAAGGAGAGAATGTTTACTATCGGAATCGGTTTAAAATAGATTATTAGGAGAATAGCTTTCATAAAAGCATTACTTATGGTCAATGAATAAACTATTCGCTCTCAAAGCTAAAGGAGAATAAATATTTTTTTTTATAGTCAACAATATTTTTATACTCATGAGATACTTATGGAGAACAAAAAAGTTAATGTTAAAAGCATGTTAGAAGAGCTTCGAAAAATAAAAATAAAAATTCTTGTTGTTTATTTAAAAAGCCTTTATTTTCATTTTATATTCTGCAATTTTTCAGAAAATTTAATATCTAATTTTTTTTTTCTAAAACTCCTCAAATCGTTCACAGAATTGCGGCCCATTCATTTCACCTTGAGATTGAATCCGCTATGTAGACATGGTATAACACATGGATAAACCGACACATGGCTGAAGTTTGGGCAGGCTAGACTTACATACAATAATTACTTAAATATATTCGCTCGCTTAAAATCCTTCTGGCCACTCATTACCTTGACCAATGAGTATTGACGTGCCACAAGGCTTCGGAACAGAGCTTGGCGTACATTGTACAATGTTCCGATTTGCTGTACTGAACCAATAAATTTTACCAACATCAAGAATTGTTTAGAGGATTGAATACAGACTTCACAATAACATAGTACGTTGTAGGTAGATTGCCTCTGTTTTACCTGCTTTGCCTCTGTTTTTTAATGGTGCAGCCTGTACCTATTGAAAATGGCCAGGTGATATCAGCTGTTAAAAAAATAATTACAAGATAAAAACAACTTTTTATATACCATGTTTTTAAATTTTCTGTTGAATCATATAAACTTGACAATTCTGTGTATTAATAAATACTTTTTTAAAAATTTTTTGATGAATTATCCCATCAACTTGAAAGAAAATGAAGTGAATTGGAAGTTAACTTGCGTTTAACTTTTCGTTCCTTTCCCGGCCGACAGATGGCTGCACCAGTCTACAAAACAAAATTAAATGAAAATAACTGAAAATGAATTTAATTCTGCTTAAAGATGGCTAAAAGTATTAAAACAATGCATTGTCATCGTGTTCTGAGCTATTCTAAAAGTTTCCAATGTCTAGCTAGTCGGGAAGTTAGTTAAAAATCGATTGCAAGATTTGTACGGGACAAACACACAAACAAACAAGAAAGCGAGTTAATGAAAACATGGTAATTAACTCTCTTTCCCTATGAATGAACTGCTTGGTTATTATTAAATTCGCAATTAAGTGATTTAGGCACACGAGTAGTTTTCGGTATTATTGGTACAGTACGGAGGTTTATAGATGAGATAAAACATTTAAGTTGGCTTTCATTAACAGATGAAACGTTACTTGATACTTACAAAAGCCCTTAAGAGAGTGACTCTTAAGATCCTTATTAGTGCCCTTACTGCACGTAATACTGCACGCAAATTACGAGCTCGCTGAACTTTTCACTGGTATCCGAACGGGAAGGCAGAGGATATAGAATTGTGGTGCCCGCAATATCTACCGTGAGCCACATCATGTAATTACGCATTGCCTGTTGTTGTTGTTGTTGTTGTTGCTAATGCCCCCCTGGTTGGAGGTTCCATTCACCAGGTCCTGATAGGCTATTGGGCTGAAAGGGGCAATTCCTGCTTTGAATCAGCACCTCAAGGGTCAGAGTCCGACTTGGCTAAATGACCGGTCCCGTAATTTTGAACCAAGTCAAGTAACGAAACCGGAACACTTGACCCCACCCCTCCAGAGGTAAATTTCAGAACTTGGAATACATTGCAGTCACGACCTATTTTACGTGCCCCGACCACCATTAGTGAACACGGCGGTTGATTTGCATCGAACCAGGGACGTTGAAATCACTGGCCCGCTGCTCTGGCCAACTGGGCCACCGCGCCCACATTGCCTGTTGTTCGATTCGGATTTAACGAATTTGTTCGGTTCCGATTTAGCAGTATGCCAAATTACACCTAGCCTATTGTTTTTACTCAATTCAAACCGAACTGTCATGCATTTCTAATTGTCGGGGATCATCTTTGTATTCTCTGAATATGTGAATGTATTTGTATTTTATTTACCGATCTTTACAGTAAAAAAAAAAAAAAAAATCTCTCCCCTTTTTGTGAGGTTTAACTTTTCATTTTGTTTAATTCCGACTTGGTGGCAAATTAGTCATTGCGCTCGTTCTGCGGACTTAGTGCTGGCGGGATTGTTATGGCGAGACCTGCTACCATTCTCTTGCCGATGCGCGAAAGCGTGGGGGGGGCTGATGTGGAGTTTAGTTAGTTACACCTAGACATTGATGCGCATGTCTGGATTTTACTATAAAAAAACCGAGCTAGATAGCAATACCACCAGATGCAAGGTTTTTCACGGCGGCTTTGATATTGCCAGCTAGATAACTTAATTGTATTTTCGTAGCTACGGTTCGGGTTAATTCTTTGAATGTTCCGTTAATTGTTTGTTTTTCATTGTTTGAATTAAATGTTAAGTTTACATGTTAAATGTGTCAGTGGTTTATGATATTTCGACAGCTCGCCGTAGTACAAAGGATAATCACATAAATACTACAATATAAAAAGAATAAATTACATAGCGGGATCTTAAAAGCAGTCAGGAAAGGCAGTTGTAGCAGTGAATACAGCTCGTAAAACTGCATTACAATTAACTATCAAAACAGTCACTCTACGAAACTTATAGTGATAATTATAATTATTATTTGTTGCTTATTATTTGTTATTTATAAAAATTATGAATAATACCCGCTAATTTCATTGGCTATCAGAAATAGTAGTGACACTATCTAACACAGCTTGTAAAATTGCTACACAATTATCTATCAAAATAACAATTTAATAAAAATTATTACATATAAAAACGATAAATTATTCCCTTTAATCTGATCGGCCGTCAAAAGCGGTCGCGATAACATTTAGAAGTGCATAATAATTTAGTATCAAAATAAAAACCGAAAAAAAATTAATTTTAAGAGTTTTTTTTTTTAATTTTCCAACTTTTTTAAAGATTTCGTTGGTTTAAAAAACTCAGGCTTCGAAATATGGAGAAAAATGTACTTCAGATAAGAAAAATCTTAAATTAACAAGAATAATTAGTTTCATGCCGGAAAAAAGTTGCTACTTCCATTAATTAGCCTTTTAAGTAAAAAGCGTATATTTTTATGGAGATATTTTATACATATTTCTCTACCTAATGTCAAGTAGAGTTCTACATTTTTTGCTCGATTGTTTCGCTACGGCGAGGTTTAGGTTTTTTAATTGAGCACATTTCTTTTTAGCTTATGAAAGAGAGAAAATAACACTTTTATCAGACAATATTTGTTAAACGTTTATTTTATAGAACTATGTATCAATTATTATTGTTTTATCATCATTGGAATGACACAGATTTTTCCTGTAAAACAACCAACGTAAAACAGCTAACGAGGAGATATCAGCTTCAAATTTCAGCACGTTAATGTTTATGTATATGTCTATCAATAAGATATTTGCATTTCATCATTTTTACCATGTTTTTATTAACTCGCTTTCTTGTTTGTTTGTTTGTGTGTGTATGTGTTTGTCCGGTACAAATCTTGCAATCGATTTTTAACTAACTTCCCGACTAGCTAGACATTTGAAACTTTTAGAATAGCTCAGAACACGATGACAATGCATTATATTAATACTTTTATCCACATTTAAGCATAATTGAATTCAGTTTCAGTTAATTTTGTTTTGTAGACTGGTGCAGCCATCTATCGGCCGGGACGGGAACGAAATGTTAAATGCATGTTCACTTCCAATTAACTTCATTTTCTTTCAAGTTGATGGGATAATTCATCAAAAAATTTTAAATAAGTATTTATTTATACATAGAATTGTCAAGCTTATATGATTCAACAGAAAGTTTAAAAACATGGTATATAAAAAGTTCTTTTTCAATTCCTAATATTAGTTCACGCTCTCCCTTTATATATCTTGTTCAAATTTTCGATCGTTAATAAGATACTTTTTATTCATCCACTCAAGTTCATATACATTTTTTTAAACTTGTAGTGGTTTGAAACTTGATGTTAATACAGTTTTTTCAAATATTAATTCATTCATTAAATTTAATTAATTAATTTTAATTTTATATGGGAGAAAAAAAATTTCTCAGCAATAATGGTGTTCACAGAATAGAGCCAATATCAGTGCAATTCTCCGCCAAACGCAATTCCCCTCCAAAAAATTAACTAAAATAAAATTTTTCTTTGTTAACCTAAGTAGGAATTGACTTAATTTTTTTTTATATTACTTGTTATCTTGTAATTATTCTTACAATAACACAATCAGTATTACAATGAAAAGATTTGCTCAAATAAAGGTCCACCATTCTCTTAATAGATGTTTAATAAATAATCTATTTTCCGCATGCCTATACCATAGACTAAATCATTTCAGCGTATCCGTATCAAGATTCGTATCATTGTTGTGCCAGTTTGTCGCTGCTCTGTATTCCATCACTGTATAAAACTTTGATATAAATCTACTAAGATTCTCTTAGAGTCAGTCTCTCCGATTCCTCACAAAAAAATATGTTACATTTCTTTACAGTAGTGTTATACTTTCCTTAAATTGGCAGTATGGGTGGTAGCCAAGTGGTAGCGCGTTGGGCTTGGGACTGGGCGTGCTCGGTTCGAATCCCGACGACGCCATTAAATACCTTCGTGTCTAGGCCGGATATGGACGTATTAAAACCGGAAAGTCCTTCTATGATGTCAGAGAGGGTGGGAGTAGGTACGATCTCCTCCCGAAATGTCTCATCTGGGGTTGATCGGTCAAAATTGAGGTGGCACCAAGGAGGGTTGTTGGTTCACCGATACAGTGCCCCCATTGAAAGCTACCAACGATTCTCGAGGATTAAGTGTGAATGTCTTAATGTACAAGTAAGTGTCTGGCATTGGCAAACAAGAACAACAACAACAGGTTCATATATAGATGTGCTCTTGCAAAAACTTAAGAATCAGGAAAATCATATGCAGTATTATTTCGTGTAATATGATCCAGTTCTACACATGACACGATTTTTACCATGTTTTTATTAACTCGCTTTGTTGTTTGTGTGCGTGTGTTTGTCCAGTACAAATCTTGCAATCGATTTTTAACTAACTTCCCGACTAGCTAGGCATTTGAAACTTTTAGAATAGCTCAGAACATGATGACAATGCATTATTAATATACTTTTAGCCATCTTTAAGCAGAATTAAATTCATTTTCAGTCATTTTCAGTTAATTTTGTTTTGTAGACTGGTGCAGCCATCTATCGGCCGGGACGGGAACGAAAATTTAAACGCAAGTTAACTTCCTATTAACTTCATTTTCTTTCAAGTTGATAGGATAATTCATCAAAACAATTTTAAAAAAGTATTTATTAATACATAGAATTGTCAAGTTTATATGATTCAACAAAAAATTTAAAAACATGGTATATAAAAAGTTCTTTTTTTCTTGTAATTATTAAGTAATTGATTTTTAACTAACTTCCCGACTAGCTAGGCATTTGAAACTTTTAGAATAGCTCAGAACATGATGACAGTGCATTATTTTAATACTTTTAGCCATATTTAAGCAGTTTGAATTAATTTTCAGTTAATTTTGTTTTGTAGACTGGTGCAGCCATCTATCGGCCGGGACGGGAACGAAAAGTTAAACGCAACTTCCAATTAACATCATTTTCTTTCAAGTTGATAGGATATTTCATCAAAACAATTTTTAAAAAGTATTTATTAATACATAGAATTGTCAAGTTTATATGATTCAACAGAAAATTTAAAAACATGGTATGTAAAAAGTTCTTTTTATCTTGTAATTATTACTATTTGACGCAAACGCAAAAGTACCATAATTCAATTTAAATTATTCCAATTACCGTGTTGCGCATATACTTTCACTTACTCGTTCTAACTATGCGTAAAACATTTGTTTTTCTTCTATATACTAGTGAACGACACACTAAAGTAAACTCAAACATTTTTTAAGTTAGATACACGGTGGATCGTTTTTACAAGTAAAATATTTAAATTACTCCTAATGAAAACAACGTCTTTCAGCAATAAAAATCTGATTCTGGATGTACCGTGTAATTTAAGCCTTTCATCAGAAAAAAAGGGTTTAGAATTATTTTACTCGCTTTCGCGTATTTTAACTATATACTTTAAAAGCATGCTTTTAGTTACTGTGTAGACACAAAACTAAATTATTAAAGTGGTTCTAATCTCTCCTCATCTAAAAGTAGTAAAATTTCCTTAGACATCAAACAGTTGGAAATGAACTAAACTTTAAACGACTTGAAGTCTGAAGATGAAATAAACCATTGAAATAAACGAAGCATCTATATATATATGAGGGCCATTTTTTTAAGTAAGAACCGTTTTGTAATGTAGTAAGAGAAACTTTAGCTATGAACGTAAATTGTATCATAAACTAAAATATGAACATTTTTTTCACTTTTCGACATAGTCACCATTAATATTTAAACATCTGTCAAGTCGTGTCACCAGCTTTTGGATCCATCATCAAAGAACTCTGCCGCCTGACCGTTAAACCAGTTAGCAACAGTTTCTTTCAACATGTCAGTGGCGTAGCGAGCATAACTGGCGCCCGGGGCACGATACCTTTGTGGCCCCCCCCCCCCCCCGCAAAACATATAGTAATATAATATATAGACCTTATATTGGCGCCCCCCCCCGAAAACATATAATAATATAATATATAGACCTTATATTGGCGCCCCCTGTAAAACCTATATTAATATAATATATAGACATTATATTGGCACCCCCCCGAAAAACATATACTAATATAATATACAGACCTTATATTGGCACCCCCCCCCCGAAAAACATATATAAATATAATATATAGACCTTATATTGGCGCCCCCCCCCCGAAAAACATGTAGTAATATAATATATAGACCTTATATTGGCAACCCCACCCCGAAAAACATATAGTAATGTAATATATAGACCTTATATTGGCGCCCCTGTAAAACCTATATTAATATAATATATAGACATTATATTGGCACCCCCCCGAAAAACATATACTAATATAATATACAGACCTTATATTGGCACCCCCCCCCGAAAAACATATATAAATATAATATATAGACCTTATATATTATATTTATATATGTGGCGTAGTGAGCATAACTGGCGCCCGGGGCACGATACCTTTGTGGCCCCCCCCCCCCCCCGCAAAACATATAGTAATATAATATATAGACCTTATATTGGCGCCCCCCCCGAAAACATATAATAATATAATATATAGCCCTTATATTGGCGCCCCCTGTAAAAACTATATTAATATAATATATAGACATTATATTGGCACCCCCCCGAAAAACATATACTAATATAATATACAGACCTTATATTGGCACCCCCCCCCGAAAAACATATATAAATATAATATATAGACCTTATATTGGCGCCCCCCCCCCGAAAAACATGTAGTAATATAATATATAGACCTTATATTGGCAACCCCACCCCGAAAAACATATAGTAATGTAATATATAGACCTTATATTGGCGCCCCTGTAAAACCTATATTAATATAATATATAGACATTATATTGGCACCCCCCCGAAAAACATATACTAATATAATATACAGACCTTATATTGGCACCCCCCCCCCGAAAAACATATATAAATATAATATATAGACCTTATATTGGCGCGCCCCCCCCCCGAAAAACATGTAGTAATATAATATATAGACCTTATATTGGCAACCCCACCCCGAAAAACATATAGTAATGTAATATATAGACCTTATGAAGCGCCCGGGGCATGATAGACCCCCTTGCCCCCCCCCCCTCGCTACGCCACTGCAACATGTCATCATTTTCCAAGCGCTTTACACCAAGAAATTCCGCTTTACACCAAGCGCTTTACACCAAGCGCTTTACACCAAGAAAGTTTTGGAAACAGATGAAAGTCTGACAGTGCTAAGTCAGGGCTGTATTGTGGATGATCCATTAATTCCCAATAGAAATTGTCCAGTTGCGTCTTTGTTCTTGCCGCAACGTGAGGCCGAGCTTTGTCGTGAAGCAGAACGACGCCGCTAAAGAGCAGTCCCCGCCGTCGATTTTGACAATTTTCATTGGCAATTACTGGATCATCCACCATACAGCCCTGGCTATCATACTTTCATCTGTTTCCAAAACTTAAGAAACTGTTGCTAACTGGTTTAACGGTCCGGCGGCAGAGTTCTTTGACGATGGATCCAAAAGCTGGTGACACGACTTGACAGATATTTAAATGTTAATGGTGACTATGTTGAAAAATGAAAAAATGTTCACATTTTAGTTTGTGATACAGTTTACGTTCATAACTAAAGTTTCTCTTACTCCATTACAAAACGGTTCTTACTTAAAAAATGACCCTCGTATGTATGTATGTATATATATATATATATACACAGGGTTTCCATAATTAAAGTCCCACTTTCAAAAGGCTGCAAAAAAAGAACCACTGATCAGAATAACTTCAAATTTGAACTGAATATACTGGAAGAATGGGGAAACGATTTGGCATTAAAAAAAAGTTCCAACCGCTTACAGCGCCATCTATTGGTACATTTTGGAAGTGTTTTTGTTATTCCAAATCGTTTCCTCCCTTCTTCCAGTATATTCAGTTCAAATTTGAAGTCATTCTGATAAGTGGTCATTTTTTTGAAGCCCTTTGAAAGTGGGACTTTAATTATGGACACCCTGTATATATATAATTATATATATATATATATATATATATATATATATGTGTGTGTGTGTGTGTGTGTGTGTGTACATACATAGATACACATACATACACATTTGTATATATATATATATATATATATATATATATATATATATATAAAGTGCAGTAGCAATGTAATTAATGAAATAATTATACCTGAATGATTGGTTATTATTTTAACTAGTTTTTATCAAACTGTAATTAAGCTCAAGAGAGGTGGAAAGCTGAGTCATTAAAAGTTAATTTATTATACCTAAGTTAATTAAATAAAGAAAATATATGCATTATGCATAAGAATACTGGATGATTAATATAATCATTTATATAGTTAAAATTCTTCAGCAGCATCGTATTACGTTGAAATTTCGCTCAAATGAAGTGGAAAGGTAATTTACCTTACATAATTAATTACGTTAATTTATTAGATTAATGTAATCGAATAAAAATATGCATATAAATTAAAAGCTGCAGTTTGTAACCTTATAGATCTGATGAAAACTTTTTGTTAGCATATCATATTTCCATGAAAAATTACTCGTATCCTCCCAGGCATTTTTTATCCATAATGTGCAGTACCCTTCCATTAATGGTCGAATATTTAACTGATCGTAACAGATATATTGCATACCGGTATAACAGTTTTTTATAATACATAACTAAATTAGGAATATAAATTTGAGGATAAAAATGATTATTTATTCTCAAATACATAACAAAATTATGAAAATTAATTTGAGAATGAATATAATAATTTATTCTGAAATTTTCATATATTTATAATAGTAAAGGATTTAATTTTGGTCGTTTCGGTGGGGGGGGGGGCTTCAACTCTAATAGATGAAGAAATTATTGACGTATTTTTAAGAAACTAATGGGATATTTCTCAATTATTAAAACTTAAGGTCTTTAAACCTATTTTTTAGGCAACAAAATTATTTAACTATTTTTTTAACTATTTTTGGCAACAAAATATAATTACAAAGCTACATATTCACTGCTCTAATATCAGTATCCAAAAGGCCGGTTTTCGATCTGAGAAATTATTTCTTTGCACGTTTAATGTTTGTCTGCTAAAATACATTGAAGTCTATGACGGTACGTACACTTCTTGATGTACACTCCAGTACGTTCTTATAAATATAAAGTGAAATTTTCTATCTCGCTACATTTGACGAAATCTTACTGTTTTTGTTGTTGTTGTTGTTACTAATCCCTCCTGATCAAGCCGGCACTAGGTCAGGTCCATAAATCTATCTATCCTCAGTAGATCCATCAAATGGCGAGGATCGGTAAAAAAAATCTGCCTAGTTAAGTTTAGACCAGTTAGGATGTGACCATGAATGGCCTGCTCATTATTGCACTTTTTACAAGTTTTTTGTTGTTTTTTTTTTAACCTATGCCCGTCTCCGACCTCTCGGACGACCCCCAAGTCGACGAGCAGCCCAATACAAAAAAGAACGAATAAAATAGTCAGTAAAATTAAAACCACCGTCTGTTGTATAAAAATCATTAAAGTTATTAATAATAGTAGGGCAATCGTTGAGGTGCAGTCCAGTCATAGGTGCGCCCTGACCACACAGCGGGCACACATCCGTGTCAGTCACTCCGAGTCTATATAGGTGTCTCTGCAAGTACCAGTGTTGCCAACTTGGGGGTTTCCCCCCTAAATTTGGTGGTAAGTTAGATGAAAAGGGGTGTTTTTAGGGGCCACATTTTTTTAGGGACATTTTCTAGGGGGTACATTTTTTTGGCGCATTTTTTAGAGATTACCTTCTTTTAGGGGAATTCTCTAGGGGGGACATTTTTTATGGGGGGGTTTTGGGGGCGTAGATTTAAAGTTCATTAAACAAAATTAGAATAATCGAAAGTAATGCACAATCGAGACGCGTTGTTTTATTAGATTATAAGTTCCATACATATGTCAAATGTAAATAAACCTTCATTTCATTATGTAAGTGTGTATTTTCTATTTATATCAATTTATCTCTCAAACAGGATGCCTGTTTAGAACCAGAATTTTTTTAGGAAGGTCTGGGGTGATCTCAAGTTGGTGTTAGGGGGGAACAGGGGGATTTCGAGATGGCGCTAGGGGGCGGTGCTTCGTGGAGGTTGGCAACACTGGCAAGTACTCATGGCCTGTAAGGAGTCTGAAACAGGCTACTCTGACAGCTCTTGGCAAGGGAGCTAGGGATTCTTGCTTTCTTTTTAAATAGAGTTCCAACTCTTGCCATCATCTTTCTCTCTATTAATTTTTACAAGTGGAAGAGGTTTTGTTTTGGTGATCAAATTTTAGGCACTTCAAGTGGCCACTTGCAAACCTAGAAATAGGGGTCTGCTCAACTCTATCAAACATTAAAGGCAAGTAATGAAATCTTAATCCAGCTTAGTTCTTACTACACAAGTATCTATGTGTTGAAATGCTAGTAGTTTACAGAATTTCCTGAAAATCTTTCATAATGTTGACAGTGCCTGATTATCCAGGTTGTGCAGGTATATTTCAGTACTCAGGGTTCTGTCGATAATATCTAATTGGCCTAAGACTAATCGGAAATAATAGTTCCATAACATGACACTGCTTACACCAGATTTCATTTTCAGTCGATTTACTTTGAAAGGAACTATTCCGCTGCTAATCCTGCATTCATAATATGACTGATTGATTGCAAACCTTGACTTATTCAGTTATGAAATTCATTTCAACTAATCTAAGGAGCAATATCTGTGGTCGCGACTTTTAGGCCGTCTGCACACGGAGCAACTCAAAAGAAACTGATAAACTCGTCCGACGAGTTTGTAACCAGTTGCGCAGTGTGCGTGGCTCCATTCAATTACATAGGTTACGACTCATCACGGCCTGGTTTGTGACTGGAGTCAGTTATCAATTTCTTTTGAGTTGCTC
>OU015502.1:132467842-132567842 GCA_907164885.2 Dolomedes plantarius
CACAGCCATGAGGAATGTGTATGACATTGTGATGAACAGCATCACTGTATTGTGACCACTGTGGTGTATTGATCAAGGTAGGGTTTGAATCAACAAAAGCCGCAGCCAAGTAAATTTAAAATAGACGAATTTATTAACAATTCAGAAGAGAAAAGAAAATGGAGATTGATGCTCAGTAATCGGTTACAGGATTAATCATGAATACTCTAAGATGTTGACGGAGTCCGTTAGGATGAGTTACTAGATAAAGTCCGTCTAATTAAATAATATCGAGTCCGACAGGACTTCCTGCAAAACTGATGACTGCGATGCAATTTATAAGATCAGGATGATCGGGATTGATGATCTCGTGTTGAGATCTCTTCCAAAAATAACCAAGCTTCCTAACTGAAGCTAAATATTCTCTTCTTGAGATTTAGGGCCTGTTCACATAGGAGTCGGAATCATCGGAATATTTCGAAATACTTAACAGATCATAATATTGAAGGCTTAAGAGCCTGTTCACATAGGAGTCCGTTGCGTTGCGTTGCATTAAGAAAAAGATGACGTTGAGACGAAAATAAACCAATCATATGCCTCCAAACGATTAGCAATGAAATTTTTAACGCCTATGATTAGTTTATTTCCGTCTCAACGTCATCTCTTCCTTAACGAAACGCAACGGACTCCTATGTGAACAGGCCCTTATTCTCCCACTTTATATTGTTCGTCCTGTTAAAACTGTCCTCAGATGACTATCTAGAATCTAGAGACATCCCTGCTACTGACGTTCAGGAGAAACTCAAAAGACTTGAATTCCCTGTTCTCAAAACCACCCAATTAACTCAGAAAGATAAAACTCTCATCCTTCTTTATCAAGTTTAACTTAACCCCTTCTGACAGAACTACAACTATGAAGGACCTAACCTCCCTTTTTCAGATCCGCATAACGGTTGAAAAATATAAATCCCCCTTTTAGGGCCTGTTAACATAGGAGTCCGTTGCGTTGCGTTAAGGGAAAGATGACGTTGAGACTAAAATACACCAATCATAGGCGTTCAAAACTTCATTGCTAATCGTTTGGAGGCATATGATTGGTTTATTTTCGTCTCAACGTCATCTTTTCCTTAACGCAACGCAACGGACTCCTATGTGAACAGGCCCTAAGACCGCTGACTAAGACTTGAGATTAAGACCGCTTAAGGGAACAAGGGACTTTCAACCTGGTTTATTAAAATTTTTCTATATTTTACTCGATATACAAGATGAGAATACTTAATATTCTTTTCTACTACATTGAAGACACTTAAAATTCCCAAATAAGTACTTTCTGGAAGAATAAGACCTGTTTTTCAAATAATTCTCCAAAAATTCTAGAATTTTTCAAAATGCTCCAAGCGGATTCATTTCCTTCTAATTTCTTCCAAATTTCTGTGGACTGTTAATTGAAGTGTTTGGCATAACACTATGCAAAATCCTTTGAACCCTCAAATATTTTTCATATTTATAGACCATGAAATACAGCAAAATCATAAAAAAAACAGGAAAATTTTTTTAAAATAATTATTTATGATTTTAGATTCATACAAAAAAAAATCAATGCATAATTACGTTTATACATATACGGTAAACTTATATTAAAAAATTTAAAGTTTTTAAATGATTTGGAATGCATACTGAGCATTTTGAGAAATGCTAGCATTTTTGAAAAAAAAATTTGAAAAACAGGCGTTATTTCTGCCAAAATCCTTGTTTTGAAATCTAAGAGTCTTTCAATGTAGTAAAAAATAATACAAATCATTCTCATTTTGTATATAGATTTAAAAATGGATAGTAAAAAAATTCGAGATTGAAGGTCCCTTGTCCCTTTAAGACTTGACATTAAGTCCGCGTTATAGCTTACTCGACCGGGATGGTTGGAGTAGTCTCTCAGCTCAGGAGATAGCTAACTCTCCAACTTATTCTTCTATTATCTTCGAACCTCGCGCTTCATCCAGATAATTCTTATCCCTTTTCATTGGCCCTTCAAATGGTGATGATTTGAGGCTTTTTATTTGCTTAAACGCAAGCTCCAAGATGTCCGCAATTTTTGCATGTCCCGGTTCGGGGGTTGCCCTGCGTCATTAATCTGTCGCGCCGGAGCGAAAGGTTTATTCAGCCCAAGTGTCCCTTTTTGGAGACAGACTGGCGTCTCTTTTCTTCCGAGTGTACCATCACCTGCTGCACGTACGATGGGGGCTGGTCCGCCGGTCGTTAACGGCTTGAGCTTTCATGTGCTCGGCTGGGAACGATTTTACTTATTGGGCGAATTAATTTAATTCGTCACACCACCATTTATAGCAGCATCGGGACTTCTAATGTAGTATCTGCGGTTCTGAGAAGGTAATCCAGACAACCTCGTAATCTTGACCTAGAAACAAAAAAAAATGGGTCATTTTGTGATGATGACAAATGTATTTATTTGACATTTTAGCAATTAGCGTCGTAAATTAGTCCATAATGACAGCAAAGTTATATTTAAATAGTTGTAGGATAATTAATGATTTAGTCGATATTTTTAAGCAAAGTTATAATTTCGATTAAAAAATTTCTGATTGAAACTTAATGGAATGTTACTAATTTATATTCTTGTCCGGTATTTTATATCTTGCAGATTCTTATCCTTGTGGCGTTAACCCATACATACAACGATAACTGTTGATTACTTTATTATGGGTTTACTCGGTAGGGGAACTAACGCTACTCCATGCCAACCACAACATATTGTGTGCAGCATTTTTTATTAAATGGTCAATTAATAATCCCTTATTTTGAAAGAATTATACAGCGCATGCGCTTAGACTCAATCTGGACTGTTTGACATTTCTTTTACAACACGAAGCATCTTTTTGCTAATTACTATGATGATTCAAAACTTTATACGCAATTTGAAATACTTATATACAAAAGGGCTTTCAAATTATCTACTTTAGAGTGCTAAATAAATTCAAAAGTAAAGGAAAGAAAGTAACTAGTTTTCTTCTGCAAATAACCGATATAGACTACGCAAAAATATAGTTATACACATATAAGCTTAAAGAGAATTTATGATTATCTACAGGGTGTTTCGAAAAGAACCACCCGACTTGAAATGAGCATATTATGAAAAACACTGGACATAGAAACTTAAAATTAATTTTATATTACGTGGCTAATCATAAAGTTTTTTTACAAACCAAATTAAAGGTGATGAATATGCCCGCCTTTCGATGGACGACATATGTATGCAAACGGTAGGCAAATACGGTATATACGGTAGGCAAATTCGTCCCAAACTTTTGCGAGCATGTCTGCATACACTGCTTACACGGTTGTTATGCATACACAGACAACCGTGTCTTGGAATTGTTTATACTATCGCCTAATGCTCTGAGAGGTAGGAACTTCCATCTACCACGGTTTTGTCGACGAAAATCACGCTGAACAGTTGTTATGGACTCACACTTCGCAAAGCGTAGAACACAAAATGATTTCTGTTGTGCAGTCGTAATCTTTACAAACACTGAAGTGGCGGGCGAAGGAAGAGCGTTAGCGCTATTTGTCGGCAACTGCGTGAAACTCGATATTTCCCTCTTTCTGCCTATACATTATTCGATCACAACGGATTAAAAGATGAATAGTTATGATTTTTTTCAAATTGGATGAATCTTTTTTAAACACCCTGTATTTGAACGTTTCGTACGCATAAGAATGTGTAAACTCACTATGATGTAAGTTTTATACAACTTAGGAATAATGCACAGTCCTGATCCAGATGAAAATTCCTGGGTAGTAGTTTTAAACCGGGACTGAAATGTGAATTTGCTCAATCGCTGTAACTATTACTGCAATAATTTTAGTGAATTAACAATTTTCAGGATGATTTGATTAGACAGGAAAAAATCGTGCATTCCTTGAGACGCAACTAGAACATTGTTCTAGGGCACACATTATGAGGAACTACTGAGCAACAGAATTTCTTACGGTATTTGATAATATATTCCAACAACTCAACTACTTTTCTCAGAGGATTATTTTTTTACGTCCAATAAGGAGGATTACAACGCTAACTACCCCTCCAAGGAACGCAAACTAATGCATTTTCTATGTAAAAAAAAAGAGCCTATCTCAAGCAATGCATAATAAGAATCAATTTGAGTTTAATAACAGAAATATATTTGTGAACACTCTGGGTCTATGTCTACCGTAAAAAAAGGAACTTGCAACGGTTTTCTGCCATACATTTTGAGGGTATAAAACCGTAATTTTTAAATACGATATTCTATCGTTAATGCATTGTAAATTGCTTCCGTAATTCTAGTGAAGCAGATATAACAACCTCTCTCGTAGTTTGCGTTATAGCTGAAGCAGTAGATACTAATGGAATTACATTAAGAATAGCCTTTTTGGAATCACTTGGATCAGAGTCAGTAACAGGGATATTATGACTAATATAACTTGGATCAGAGTCAGTAACAGGGATATTATGACTAATATAACTTGGATCAGAGTCAGTAACAGGGATATTATGACTAATATAACTTGGATCAGAGTCAGTAACAGGGATATTATGACTAATATAACTTGGATCAGAGTCAGTAACAGGGATATTATGACTAATATAACTTGGATCATCATCAGAATCTGTAAATTCTAAACTATCTTCCCTATCAGAAGGTAAACTCTTCCAAAGTTCAGCAATTTCTTCATCATTCAAATATTTTTCCCTACATTTTGTAAAATTTTTATCCATTATAAAAAAATTATTTTTTAAAAAAGGCCTACGTAAAGGAAATATAATTAAAAAAATAATCGTGATTCTATAACATGCATTTGTAAAATTTAGATTTTAGTATTATACAAATAATTTTGGGAATAAATGTATCGAAACAAAGAGTATTATGTTACTTTAGAATTAGGCCTTTTACAATGCATGCTGATACATATTGAAATCAATCATGAAAAATAGTTTTAAAACACGATTAATTTTTTTAAAGAAAAATATTGATATAAAATTGAAACTACATACCTTGATCAACTAAGGAAAAGATTTCTTGGTTTCAGCGCTAAAAAATACAGGCAGAATGTATAATGCAAATATAGCAAAATGGTGAACACGTGCAACACCCAATTAAAGTTTGCTTTCAACGATATAATACTCTACTACTGCCATCTAGTGAAGAAAATCCGAATGAAATGGATAAAAGGATTAATTGATATATGAACCAGTGTGCAATAAATGCAAATTCATTTTTCCTATATTAAATATAGGATGAAATTTTAATTAATTCACATATACATCAGTATGCAGTGTAGGGACTCTAAGAGGAAAAAAAATTGCAAATTAAAATTTTTTTTCGAACGCGGATGCTCTTGTCGCTTGACATTCGCCTGTATGTACACCGCGAGACTGCCGGCCATTCATTTAAGGGGGCACCGTATAGGTGGCCAACACTACCCCCTACAAGCAGGTCTCGTAATTTAGAACCGAGTCAAGCGACGAGACCGGTACACTTGACCCCGCACCTCCAGAGGTAAATTTGAGAACTTGGAGGACATTGCAGCCGCGACAGATTTTTCGTCAACCAGCCACCATTGGTATAGACGGCGGTGGATTTGTCAGCGATGGGCATAGAACCAGTGACGTCCAGTTCACTAGCTCGTTGCTCTTGTGAACTGGACCACCTCGGCCAACGTTTCAAAAATACAAACGGAATATTATTATAATTTTTCAATATTATGTAAAATATTGAAATAAAATTTTGACGTGTTTTCACACATGATATCAAAATATTTACGTCATTTGAACGAGTATCGGTAAAGTTATTAGATCGTAAAATTGTGTTAAATTTTCTGAAACACCGTATACTTAAATTTCCTTATTTCTGTAAACTTTCAAGTCTGGCTATTAATAATTTATTGATTTCGGGCTAACATAGATTAAATACTAGTTATTTTTCCCTGCATTATCTTATATATGGAAATAAAAGGGAAATTTCATACCCTTTAGGGGACTTAATATGCATACAGCAGTTCTTTCGGCAGTTCTTTCAGAGGACAAAACTGCGAGGACTTGTCAATTCGATTGGGTAATTAGCGTTAATGAACAATTAACGAAATTACTGTTATCACCCAATAACTGATGCAAATAATTTAATAAATTATGTAGATGCTTACTTTAGGAATTCAAAAAACTTTTTCATGACAATTACAAAATGTTATTTTGCAATGCCATATTGCAAATAAAACAAACATAGATAACAAAATGCGCCTTTGATATTTAACTAGAACACAATTATATCGCCTCTGTGATGTAAACTGACATCCGTGAAAGTTAACCATAAACAACGAGATAATTTCCTAAAAGGTTCTCTGTCTTAAATAGTTACTTAATTGAAACAAAGTGTAATATTTCCAGCATTATTCAGATACTATGTACATCACGGTACCATTTTTACATCAGAAATGAGCGTCTGAGCTACAACGGAGTTCATTTTGTTGGCGCAATTTTTCATTAAACATTGTTTTAGTATCTTTCACCATTTAATTCGGCGGAAAGTAAATTAATTCGGAAAAGAGGAGGAAAAAATAGTTTCTTTATTTAATTTAGAAATGCGTTTACTTTTTTTTTTCCTCATCTAAATGATACAGACATATAACCCTAGGCGAATATTTTATTTTGCTCTCAAAGCTTTTGATGTCACTTCATAAAGAATGTAAATTTTTAGGGCTGCGCCCGAGGCATTCTTCTTAAATGCGAAACTAATGAAATCCTAGATTTTTTTTTTCGCAATCATTGACAATGCTTAATGTGTTTATGATGCATGTTTAGAGAAGGGAAATTTTGCAGAAACTCTTTCATTTCCCTCCTGGTTACTCATTTTTATTTTTAGAAACTCTTTTAGTATTTTGACTAAATTAATCTTCTTTCTTTAAAATGGCAGTATTCAGTCATGAGTGTTTATTTTTAGTGTTCAACTTCCACATGAGCTAATTTCAAAAATTATTTTAAAATTATTTTTAGGGAAACTAAGTCTGTTACAGAATGTCGTAGCAATTATTTGCTTTTAAATTCAGATAAGTTAATAAATATACGAGATGCACCCATAAAGTAACCGGACAATTTTTTATAAATAAGAAGAATATTACTCGCCTTCAAATAAATCTATCTCCTTCAAAATAATCGCAAAGGAGTCTGTTGTGAAGCCGAGAACTACGACTCCAAAATGGGAAACCGTATCGGAACAAGTGGTAGCAAATGAGCGAATAGTTAAGCCAGTCAAAAAAGGTGGAACATGAAATGCGTTGTGTATTAAGTTACAGAATTAATTTCAAGTAACAAAGCAACATGAAAGATAACCCAGATAGTTTGTCTCAGGTAACATGGATTAAGTAGAATATTTACTTTAGGTTAACAGCACTTAGCTTAGCAAGAAAATACTTAACCCTACATATAGCCTGACCCACGTGCTAAGCATATTACAATACTCAAATTATTCATACCTAGGAAACAATATCTACTACAGTAAATTAAATTACAGACAAGGGGTTTAAGGAGCAAATAAGAAGTTTATTTTAACTAAACATAATGAAAAAAAAGTAAATACTTATACTAGGCCATGCCACGCACCCCCACTCTCGATCCTCAACACACGTTCCCAAAGGTCACCAACCTCCTACACGTCCAAGGGCTGTCTCTCGCTACTTTTCGAAGCTAGCCTCACATGCGCCAAACTCTACTTCGCGCCTGCGCAATACAGGCTCAATACACCAGATTTGGCGTGCATCGCCTTTTTTGGCAATAAATCATTTCTTTTCTGCCAATGTATGGCAGTTATGAGAGACAGTTATAAAGACCTGAATATTAATAGATATACTCCATGAGTCTTTATAACAGAGTCTATGCAATTTTTCCAACGTTTCTTCAAGTCATCGAACTAACCGTTTGCAAAATACGCGCAACATTTGATTTAATACGAGACTTTTCAAATCTCTGTCCTTTCATGGTTTTTGCATTTTTTGATTACAAAAGACTTATTCACCACGAATTTGTTCCTGAAAATCAAACAATAAATCCGTATTTTTCCGAGGAGGTGCTTTTTCGATTAAGAAACAGGATAAGGCGAGTTAGGAAGGAACTGTTTGATTATGGGCAATGGTTTCTTTTACACGATAATGCTAGGCCCCCGTACAGCAATTTCTGTACACCAATATCTTTCTAAGCATTCAATTACAGCGATAAATCCCCCACCATTTTCTTCCGACTTATCGCCAGCTGATTTTTTTCCTTTTTCCGAAGCTTAAAATGGCCATGTTAGGACAGACATTTGAAAACGTCTCGGATATTAAATCAAACTAGTTGGTACCCGTCAAAACATGGCGGCTAAATAGTAAATAAATTAACTAATACACAAATTGTACTCAGCACCTCATTGCCAAATGTTGAAAATCATAAAAATGCGCAGAAACAAATTAATGTGTTTAAGCGGCCTCGTGCTTACTAAAGCCAGATTTAAACATGTCACTGAGCATGCGCAGAAAGCAATTTTTTTTTTTTTAATTGTAAATTATCGCTCATTAAACAGCGCAAAATAAACAATTTCCATCAGGTTTAATCTTATATTTCACAAACATAATTATCATAAAAAATGGCAGATATCTAGAGAGACTCCTTGGAATAAACGTGTTTATCATTAAAACATGTCACTGAGCATGCGGAGAAATAAATTTTTAATTGCCGATTATCGCCAATTAATAGAAATTGCGGTTACAAAAACAAAATTTGACAAATCTACAGGTTATAATCTCTCGTTTAAGACCAAAATGAAGCAAATTGATGCAGTAGTTTTCTCTCACGGACTGCCCAAATAGTCGGCTTAGCAACTTAAATATATAGATGTTACGCATATTTTGAGAACGGTTAGTTCCAACGCCTATAAACTGTGTTTCGATGACTTGAAGAAACGTTGGGAAAATTGCATAGACTCCTTCGGCGATTATTTTGAAGGAGATAAATTTATTTGAAGGTGAGTAATATTTTTCTTATTTATAAAAAATTGTCTGGTTACTTTATGGGCGCACCTTGTAATTTTAAAGTCTATAGTGAAGCATTTTGTACTCATAATACAAAGCAAGAAATTCAGGAGCTCAGAATAGAAAGGGCGAATATGATATTCATGGTGTTGGGAAATCGCGTCTAAAGCTTCAGAATACTCTCTGAATAGAAAGGGCGAATAGGGATTTTAGTATTGAAACCCATAAATTCAGAGTAGAGTATTTTATACTTTTATTAATATATGATCAAAATTAAATAATTATTAACGAATTTATTTGAAGGTGAGTAATATTTTTCTTATTTATAAAAAATTGTCTGGTTACTTTATGGGCGCACCTTGTAATTTTAAAGTCTATAGTGAAGCATTTTGTACTCATAATACAAAGCAAGAAATTCAGGAGCTCAGAATAGAAAGGGCGAATATGATATTCATGGTGTTGGGAAATTGCGTCTAAAGCTTCAGAATGCTCTCTGAATAGAAAGGGCGAATAGGGATTTTAGTATTGAAACCCATAAATTCAGAGTAGAGTATTTTATACTTTTATTAATATATGATCAAAATTAAATAATTATTAACGAATTTATTTGAAGGTGAGTAATATTTTTCTTATTTATAAAAAATAAGAAAAATTATTATAATTATAAGAAAAATTATTATAATTATAAGAAAATTATAATAATTTTTATAATTATAAGAAAAATTATTATAATTATAAGAAAAATTATTCGTTAATAATTATTTAATTTTGATCATATATTAATAAAAGTATAAAATACTCTACTCTGAATTTATGGGTTTCAATACTAAAATCCCTATTCGCCCTTTCTATTCAGAGAGCATTCTGAAGCTTTTGTATATGTACATAATATATATGTACATATACAGGGTGATTCAAAATTCATGGTACAAATTTTAAGGGTTGGTACAAGACACTATAATAATCATTTATTGTAAGGAGTGTGTGGGCGCAAGTGACGCGTTGAGGCACAAACACAAGATAGGGACATGAAAGAAAAATTGTTTATTGACAGCGTCGTTGACAAGTGCTATGTTTACAATAAGTGTTCGAAATTGCTTCCAGCAACAGTAATGCATGCTTGGCAGCGTCGATGGAGCGATCGGCCTACAGTTTCAAAGATGCCAGGTATTTCTAGCACACGTGCATCAGCAACGGATATTCGAGCGACGAGGTCCTCAACAGAGTCAACTGGAGTCGCATAAACGACACTCTTCAAATGTGTAAGGTATACACAAGATTCGATTCACAAGAATCGAACTTTTGAGTGAATTAAAGAAGCTGCTTCAGATATGCTAATTTTGGCATACGCGCTTAGTATAAATACCACGCAGCGTCATTAATGAAGAGGGAGTTGTTGTTAAGGTTGAAAAGGTGTTATCCTGCGCTAGTGCTTTACGGGCCAGAAGTTTACGTGGCAGTACTGCTGGTTTGACTTACTGTTCGTGAGTATAAAAATATATTGTCCTTAAAAGCTGTATTTACATTCCGTACAAGTAGTACGCATGCTTATTGCTGTAAAAGCCAATTATATGTGCAGCGAATTCAATAAACATTATTTCATGTATAAACTGTGTTTGTATATAATTCAAATAGAGTGCCACTTCAAATTATATACACCCAAGTCTGGGTAGAAGTGAGCATAGATTCTCTATACTGGCGCCCGAAAAATATATATACCCTGGTAGTTAGCGTTAAATTTGTAACGAAGAACATAATTGAAATTAAAAACTGTGTACTGTGTACGTATATTGATAAAATTGTTGCAAGTACTTATATACTATTTAAAAAAAATGAGTGTTGTAGAACAAAATCCTGCTGGAAATTTTCCTCGGGTAATTATGGTTCAGCAAATCGCGCCATTCGAAGCCACCTTCAATGGCGGCCCCTCAAGCCAATTCCTAAAGAAAATTGAGCATTACTTTCAGCAACAATGCACCCCAGAGGGGGATAAACTTAAAATTGCTCTAGCCGCTTTAAGAGGTAGTGCATATCAGTGGTACACGTGTATGCAAAGCAGTAATCTGATTTTTGACTATTCGTCATTCAAGCAACAGTTTCTTAGCGTTTTTCCAAACACCTTTAATCAAAGTGAAATTGAAGCGGAAATTTATTCGCTAAGGCAACGTGAAGGTCAGTCTGCATTAGATTTTGCTATGGAAAAGATTTCCAAGTGTGAGGAATATTTAGAGGGAATGACGGAAGCGATAATCTTAAAAATAGTTATCCAACGTTTGAAGCCAAGTGTTCAAGATTTTTAGATAATCAAACAATTACAAGCAAGGTTACCCTCCTTCAAGCTTTAGCTAAATATGACAATAGACATTTCTTCGCTACCCCTCACCGTCATTCAGGTACGAGAAGTTTTATACAGCCGCGCCAAAATTTTTCGCGAGTTTCAAACCAGCAGCGTAAGCAGTACCGCAGGCAAAATAATAGAAGCGCACGGCGTTATAATGAAATTAGTGCACTTAAAGAAAATAAGATGCAAGCACCTTACTTGCACTGGCAAGTTGATTCACATGATATGGTTCAACCTGTTGAAACTGTGTGGTCAAATGTATTATTTTGTCCGAGTAGTAATCATTATTTTGAGAATAGTGAAAGTCAGGGTATTTTTGTGGCTTATAAAGAAAGTGAGTCTAGCTGGAATAATGCGGTAATTCCAGTACAAATTTCTGAAAATAGGGCCGATACTAATGCTAGTGGTTTAGAAAATAAATCATCGGACACTTCTATTAATGCTATACCTGATATTATTAATGCTATACCTGATATTATTGATGCTATACCTGATATTTTAGATGATATTCACACATCTGTTAATGAAGGAAATTTAGTAGATGACGAAGTATGCGTTACGGAAGTTAGTGAATACTTATTAGTTGACGACAATAAAAATCCTTTAAACGATAGTAGGAACTTGCTAGGTGATGATATTATTTCAAGTTTCCAGCCGAATGGGGATTGTGTAGGCCAGGTTGATAATATGGTTTTAAATAAAGTACATGAAAACCAGACTGAGAATCAGGATGAAAAGTTGACACAGAGTTATACTGTAGGTAGTTTAGCTGATGCTTCGGAAGTTATAGAGAAAGTTTGCAATAAAACGCACGAGTACGAAAAGCTTAATCTTCCTAAAACTGAAGCAGTGTTAAAGAATTTAAATGATAACGATTCTGATGTCGCAAGTTTCAAAGAAACTTTTTCGTCAAAAGAGGATAAAACTAAAGTTAAGGGGGATAAAAAACGTGAAAAAGAGCCTTCAGGTTCCAGCATTAAAACTGCTAATACTGAAGTAATTAAGGCGGTAAACAAGAAGTCGTATAAGCACAAATACGAAAAACAGAGTCAGGTTGTTGAAAAACATGACACAAGCAGCGAGATAAATCCAGTTACTAAACACGTTGGTGCGGCGTATAAGTTTAAAAAAATAGAATCTGCATTAAAATCTAATGTCTATACTCTAAAAAGTACGGAGAAAAGTAAAGTGTGCACTACAAAACCTCCATCTAAGGATGAACGTGGCACACATAAGGTACACAAGGTTGTAAAAAGGAAGAATGACAATTTTAAAGCTCCTTTGCATAAGCACAGGGAACGCAAGATATCAGCCGCCCAGCAAGGTTGGCCTCCTCCCAAGAGACCTCCTGTCCATCGTCAAGCCGGACCAGCGCCTCAGGACCTACGACCTGCTGCACGAAGGATGCCCACACGGTCAACGAACCCCTTTACTAGGACTGCGACCATCAAGAGAGGTTCAGCGGATTGGACAAACTGGTGCAAGAAAGTTGCTGAATTCATGAGGAACAAGTCTTGTATCAACTTTCTTATTCTAACTCCCACCCTTTAATAAAATCGAACCAAATTGGTTTGAAGTTCCCCATTGTATATACTGTGTAAACATTTTGAGGGGAAGGAGTGAGCCACTGAAAAAAAAAAAAAAACGGCATACTGTTTTATAAATTTTTGAAGGGGACATGTAGTGAAAAAAAATACATACTAACTACAGATAAACAACTAACATACTAACTTCGCAAATCATAACACATGTACATTATAAATTGGGGGAGAGCAGATACAGTCAAGAAATGTCATGCTGTGCAATTGTGTTGTCACTTTTAATTAAAATAGATATTTTAGGGCGCAGTTGGCCAGCCCAGTATCCGCAACTCTGCAAATCCACTGTGTAATGGTGTCACCTGGACCCTTCGGGGTTAGTTTTGTAAAATGGTAGTGGCGTTTTTCCCCCACACAACGTGTGGAAGGTTTTTTGGCTTTGCCACCCATTATGTAAAAAGTCAGACCAGCACGCGTTTTCAATTAGTTAACTGAAGCCGTTCAGACCTCAGTTACCTAATTTTTTTTTTCGAGGGAGGCCAGTGTAAGGTATACACAAGATTCGATTCACAAGAATCGAACTTTTGAGTGAATTAAAGAAGCTGCTTCAGATATGCTAATTTTGGCATACGCGCTTAGTATAAATACCACGCAGCGTCATTAATGAAGAGGGAGTTGTTGTTAAGGTTGAAAAGGTGTTATCCTGCGCTAGTGCTTTACGGGCCAGAAGTTTACGTGGCAGTACTGCTGGTTTGACTTACTGTTCGTGAGTATAAAAATATATTGTCCTTAAAAGCTGTATTTACATTCCGTACAAGTAGTACGCATGCTTATTGCTGTAAAAGCCAATTATATGTGCAGCGAATTCAATAAACATTATTTCATGTATAAACTGTGTTTGTATATAATTCAAATAGAGTGCCACTTCAAATTATATACACCCAAGTCTGGGTAGAAGTGAGCATAGATTCTCTATAAATGTCTACATAAGAAGTAATCGAGGTTTGACAAATCGAGAGATCAGGGTAGCCAAGGGACTGGTACAGCACGCCCCAAAAGTGATGTCCATGTAATTGCGCTCAATGGTGGTGAAATGGGCTGGCGGCCCGAACATCTTGAAGCAGATCTGATAAAACGTCTTCCAGAAAAATTCGATAACAAGGAATTGGGTGAAATCAAAAAAGAATTGGCGGACATTAAGCCTTTTCACAAACTTTTGCCTTTAAACAGCTTAGTGATAAATGTTCACCAAGACAAATTCTTCATTTTCAATTTATTGGCCAATTTTCTACTGATATACAGTATGTTCTCGGATCCGACAATTGTGTAGCACATGCATTTTCTAGAATTAATGAAATTGAGCTATATAGTCCTATTGATTATGAAGCGCTTGCTCTGGCTCAAGCGTCCGATGAGGAATTAAAATCGCTGTTGAATTACGGTACATCTTTGAATTTGAAGCCTATGTTACTTAGGTAAAAAGTTTCATTGTATTGTGATGTTACGGATAACCAAGTATGTACATTCCAATTGAGTTCCATCGAAAAGTTTTTTTAACTCGTGCATGGATTGTCTCACCCTGCGGTAAAGGCAACAGCTAAGCTGGTTAGAGAAAGATTCATTTGGCCTTGTATAGATAAGGATGTTCGAGACTGGTGTGCTACATGTCTATCATGCCAAAGTTCTAAGGTTAACCGGCATGTTAAGTCGGCCCCTTTCGTCGTTTCACTTACCAAGCGTACGATTTGCGGAGGTGCATTTAGACATACTTGGTCCCTATCCCCCTTCTAAAGGATTTACATATTTGCTTACTTCTGAAGATCGTTTTACGCGCTGGCCAGAGGCTTTCCCTATAGTTAACCAAACTGCTGAAACATGTGCTGAGGCATTTGTTAGTGGTTGGTTAAGCCCTTTTGGTGTACCGGTTTCCGCTACCACTGATCGGGGCAGGCAATTTGAAAGTGAGCTACTAATGGAAACTCTTAGATTCCTTGAAATTAAGAAGGCTCGCACTTGTGCATATAATCCCAAGTGTAATTGTCAAGTTGAACGCTTTCATCGGCAGCTCAAGGTCTCACTGATGTGTGTACTTGAAAACACCGAGAAATGGGTGAAAAAGCTCCCAAGTGTTTTACTAGGTATACGTTCGTCATTCAAGGAGGATCTTAATGCAACCACTGCCGAAATGGTGTACGGTACGACATTACGTCTACCGAGTGAATTTTTCCATGACTCTATGGACACAAGAAGTTACGCCAGAGTTGATCTTTTACAGAATTTGAAAGCAGCTATGATTGAAATCAGACCAGTTCTCGCATCTAACTATTCTAAGCGCAACACATTCATTCACAAAGACTTATTTACAGTTCCTTTTGTCTTTGTTAGGGTTTTTTGTTAAAAAACGTTACAAAAGCCCTACGAAGGTCCTTTTAAAGGAATCAAGCCGTAAAAGAAGCCCTTTTTTTTTGGAAATTAAGGGAAGCGAAAAATGCATATCCATTGACAGATTAAAACCCGCTTTTATGTTAAATACTAATTCTGATTCTACTTGCAGTAAGGATTCTTTTGCAGGTATGGTTCTACGTTCTGGAAGGAGAGTGCATTTTAACCTGCCTTAAGTTTTAGTGTCAAGCACTTGAGGGGGAGTGGTGTGGCGTAGAAAACGCTACTACGCAAAGACCTCTGCCTCGGAAGCAGCGCTAAAGGGAGAGATACTGTACCAGAATGAGATCTGCCGAAGAAGAACACTTTGCCGTGCAGAAACCTGGAGAGAATATGCAAATTCGCGACTTGCCTATTCACCTTCTACCGACCTTCACCTATAAAGCAGAGAGAGAGTGTGCAGGTGGAAGTATGATACGGGACTGTAACCTCACTGTGCCCCGGTATGCAATCCTGATCGCCCTGCGGTGTTGATGGGCTAATGTTAAAGCCAGGAGGTTTATTCTTGTTATCTAAAACGTTGTTTTTGAGTTTTAATAAACTGTTAGTTTTATAAAGGTTGCATCTTTATTTTATATGGAATCAGCGCTGCAATATGCCGACATCACCAGCCAAAGTTTAACCTTCTCTCGAGTAATTGTGAGTCACACAATTACGCGATGTGTAACAGCTCTTGTACTTCAGTCGGGTAAGTCATCAACAAGGTTCAAGATGCTTTCTTCTAGGCCTGGACTGCGTACAGGTCTCGGTCGACCCGCTTCGTGTCTGGTGACGTGGAAAGAACCTCTTTCAGAATGTTGGCTGTGTTACTGCTCAAAAATTCTGTTTTCCGGTATTCGTCTCAGGAAAGCGCCCCAGAAACATTCGTAGCGCAGCCCTGCCGTTACCATTTGCACGGCCGTGCATGAGATGCATGTCTGCTTTTTCGACATACTTAAAGTCTCCCATCACGGCCGACAGCACAATTGAGAATGGCGTGTGTCCCGCAGATGCATAATGTTGATGGGCAACAAGTTACCTACTGCTCTTTACAGGCAACGGAACCAACCAATCACTCCATTTTTCATTCCTTTAACCCTTCAGCGGCGCGCCCGTGTACAAGGTGCAACATTTCCGTAATTTTGAATGGTTTGTTTTTACATGTAAGATTTGAATGCTTTAAGCAGTTTCTATTTATAGTTACACCCTTCTAATGCAGGTCTGATTTTCTGACCCTTGTATTCCTTTCCATTCATTGTAGTCGTGATTTAAAACCGTGGTAAACCAGCGATTATAATGGATTACAATACGACAAAAGCAGGAGTTGGTGTAGTCGATCCAATGTGCGGATATCACACGGTATCCCGCATATCACGAAGATGGACAATCTCATTGTTTTTTAGGTTTTTGGACATAATAGGAATCCATTCGCAAGTTGTCCTTATATGCATTTAACCAGACTGTTTTGAAATAAGGCGATTGCATCTGCATTCTTTGGCCTTTAATTATAAATATATCTCAATGTTATAAACATTTTATATCTTGTCATAAAACGCAGAATTATTATTTTCGATTTGAAAAAAAAAATGTTTATCACAAAAGGAATAATTAAGGTTGAAAGAGATGTTGCACTTTGTGCCACGCGCGCCTGCTGGTGTTCCAAAAATTAGCGCGCCCGCTGAAGGGTTAATGCCTCTTTCCTGTGTTTGTGCATCACCACGTCACTTGCGCCCGTACATTCTCATACAATAAATGATTGTTACAGTGTACTGTACCAACCCTTAACGTTTGTACCATGAATTTGGAATCACCTTGTATGTACATACATAGGTTTGAGCTGTTTTCATGAAATCCGCAAATTAAACGCTATTTACAAGATACAAAGGTAGGAAGTAAGCGTAAAAGTGGCAATATGGCGTTCTTAACATATCAATAAATAGATTTATGTTTAAAAAACACTATTTATTTTTTAATTCGTCATTTCTCCTCCAAGCTCCTGAATTGTAATTATCCGGAAAGCTGTGCACGGGGAGATTTAACTATATCAAACCAATGCCAAATTTTATTCATAATATTGTTTTAAACATGCCGAGGACTTTTATAGGTTCTCTGACGAGGCTGAATATTTTTCTAAATAAATATATTTTTAATATTTTTTTTCTGACGTTTATTTCTCAAAAGAATACATATATGGATTACATAACCAACTCAAGAGTACTGCTTTCAAAAGTATAACCCTTCAAACTTTCGTGGAACCCAAGAGCACCAAATGATAAAGATTTCCTAATAAACTTTGTAGTTTTAGCTATTTTCCAATTCTTGATTACTCTCAAGAATGGGAAACAGGTTTAGCGGTTGAAATCTGCAATAATATTTGAAATTATTTTTCAAACTTATTAAACTCGTAAAATTTCCAAATTTAGGGGGACAAAAGTAATTATTAGGTTCATGATATAATGAAAGAGACGCTTACGGGACTTCTGGCTGTGGATTATGAAATTCAACTTCCAGTCTCCCAGTTATGGTTAAGGAGGTACAGTTTCTTTCAGCTTGTCGAAACTGCTGAAAACATAATCATGTTCGAACTAATCAAACTTTAATAAAATTACAAAGGGAAATGTCGTTTTCAATTGCTATTTGATTGATGCCTTTTTAATTATATACTATGCAAAAATGAAAGTTTTTCTTTGAAAGTTAATATTTTTATTACATGTTTAGAAAACGTCTAAGAGGCGAAATGTCTTAAATCACTGTGCGCAGCATAAAGCAGAAATATATACACTCAGGAATAAAATGGTCATAATATATTAACAATACACTTATCTTTAGTTTAAAACTAAAGTACTGGTAAAGAGTATAGATTAAAGTTTTAAATACTCATAAATTGTAAAAATCTCGCATTAGAAAAATTATTTTACAAGTTTTCCGTTGTAAAACTATGAGTTCCAATGAGTTCCAGTCATAATTTTCTGATTCAGCCTACTACACGAATATCTGTCTTAATAAAAACGGATAGGCAAAGTTCTATTACTGTTCACAACAACACATTTGTAAAGTTTTTCTAAATATGCTCGCACTAAAGATAAGTATCACAAAAGACTGGTCTCCTTCATTGATATTCTAGCTCAATTAAACAATATGAAACCAAATTTTCAGCGAATACTGGAAACCAAGGATAAAATAATTTTCGATATTGAATATGTTAAAATTTTTTTTTCACATTCTTGTCTTAAATCCAGTGAGTTGAAAACACTGTCAGCTTAAATTATTCACCTATATTGGTATACTAGCTGAAGTACCCGGCGTTGCCCGGAATTTTAAGAAGGTTTGTTAACCAAAATCAATTTAAAAAATTAACACAGTATAAATTAGCCAAAAAAAAGCATGTGAAATGTTATACATATATCAGTATTTTGGTAGATGCAGTCTTTCATCATTGTACCACTAAAAGCTGTAAAGTAAAAATGTCAAATTGTGGAATGTTTGTTAACCAAAATCAATTTAAAAACTTAACACAGTATAAATTACATAACCAAAAAAAAGCATGTGAAATGTTATACATATCTCAGTATTTTGGTAGATGCAGTCTTTCATCATTGTACCACTAAAAGCTGTAAAGTAAAAATGTCAAATTGTGGAATGTTTGTTAACCAAAATCAATTTAAAAACTTAACACAGTATAAATTACATAGCCAAAAAAAAAAAAGCATGTGAAATGTTATACATATCTCAGTATTTTGGTTAGATGCAGTCTTTCATCATTGTACCACTAAAAGCTGTAAAGTAAAAATGTCAAATTGTGGAATGTTTGTTATCCAAAATCAATTTAAAATCTAAACAATTTAGCAAGATTTAACCTTCTATGTTTGGAGCAAAAGAAGCTGATAAGTAAAACATAAAATATACATACATTTATAATAAACCACTAAAAGCTGAAAAGGAAAAATGTCAAATTGTCTTTTGGAAAGTAAAGCTGAAAAGTAAAAATGTCAATTTGTCGAATGTTTGTTAACCAAAATCAATTTAAAGACTAAACACAGTATAAATAACATAGAAAAATAAGCATGTGAAATGTTATACACCCAAATAATTTTTAAAAAATCCAATATAAAAATATATAAATTTATAATTAACTCCTCAGAATTCATCTAGATTTAACCTTTCATCTTTGGAGCAAAAGAAGCTGAAAAGTAAAACATAAAATATATACATTTATAATAAACCATTAAAAGCTGAAAAGGAAAAAATATCAAATTGTCTCTTGGAAAGTTAAGAGTTTTAAAAAGTAAAGCTGAAAAGTAAAAATGTCATTTTGTCGAATGTTTGTTAAACAAAATTGATTAAAAAAGTAAACACAGCATAAATAACATTTAAAAAAAACATGTGAAATGTTATACATATCTCAGAATTTTAGTAGATTCAGCCTTTCATTTTTCAAGTTTAAATTAAAAATGTCAAATTGTCTAATGTTTGTTAACAAACAGTAATTTAAAAACTAAACACAGTATAAATAACATAGATTTAATAACAGTATAAATATCATAAAATATATACATTTATAATAAATCACTAAAAGCTTAAAAGTAAAAATGTCTAATTGTCCATATAAATACCTCCATAAATGCAGGATTCTGTAGCCAAAAAAATATATAAATAAAGTATTAAAGTATTTGTTAAAGGCACTGACTGATGAAAAAATTAACAGAAATCTGCAGTTTGGGCTACACGCACCATAAATGCAAGATTCTGTAGCAATAATAGAAACATTTTGTCCTTATTAAACTCCATATAAATCTCTGTTCAATTAAACTGATCCTGAAGTACCTTCATAAACTATGTTTCTCGTTTCTTGATTCGGGGTTCAATATGAATGTTTGTTAACCAAAGTCAACTTAAAAACTAAACACAGTATAAATAGCATAGGAAAAAAACATGTGAAATGTTATACACATCTCAGAATTTAGATAGATTCAGCCTTTCATCACTAAAAGCTGAAAAGTAAAATTGTCAAATTGTCTTTTGCCTTGTGAACTCTGCATGAAAAATTAAACATAGTATAAAAAAGGGATGGGAAATGTCATACACATCAATACTAAAAAACAACGAATAAATTTTGGCTGGAATTTGACTCTTAGTGTGCTTCAAAATAGTTGAAACTCTTGAAAATAGTTGTTCTCAGATGTACGTGCTTCCAAACGTTGATGACCAGAATAACGCTTGACTATGCAGTGAAGGATATTTATATCTGGGCAGGTATGATTTATGAGTACAACAAATAGACTCGATTGAATTTCTCTTTAAGTTAAATGTCAGATTGCAACTCTATGCATTCCATTTGACAATTTGCTAGCATTATATCTATATCGACTGTAAATAGAATAGAAAACATGCAAAAACAAAAATTGTTTATTTTCCCCGAAGTCCTGAAATCAATTTTAAATTCTTGTACTAAATCGGAAAGTAGGGCTGCGTATTTTATAACATTTTTAGAATTGTGCTTGGGAAATTAAAATAGTAGCATTAAGATTTTTATGCAGTTATAGGCATTTTAGCTAAATTTCAATAAAAATTACTTCAAATTGACAAATTTATAGAAAAAGTATGCTATTTATAGTTAAGTTTTTCTTTCTTTTTTTTAATTTTTAAGTGCTATTTTACCATAAAGCACCAAAAAAAAACCTTTAAAAAATCATTTTTTAAAACAAACAAATGGAATAGCTAAACACAAACATAGTTAACCGTAAATAAATCGCAAAACTGTGCTTAAGTTTAGACTGATTCTTTTTAGTTAAGATATACTAATTTTTATGCTTTTAAAAGTACATCGTGAATTATAAAATTAAGAACAATATAAAATACAGTAACGGATTATTGCTTCTTTTAGGAAACAACAAAACAATGTTTCAAATTCAAACTTGTGTAACTACTGCCACTCGCTGCTACTGTCGTCTGATGAGCAAAAAAAAAAATTAAATAATTCAATATTATTCTGATTTTTCACGCTAGTGGAAAAAATGCCACGCCCACTTTAGAGTCACTTGAAATAATTAAACACACACAAATATATAAATTACACAAAAGGTTTTTTTTTTTTAAATTCTGTAATGTGTCTAAATCTCCACTATGGAAATATATCGGAGAATTCCATCATTTTAATAAGAAATTTCTAAAATGAAAATAGCAACAAATAACGTCTGTTTATAATCTGAAGACGATGTTAATTTCACTGAAATGTTTTAAAATATAAATTTTAGATAAGAAATATTTAACGCATTTACTACGCATTACATCGTTTCAATAAGAAATGTCTCAAATGAAAATGGCAACAGAGAACGTTTGTTTACAAAATAACACGGCGAAAATAAACGACGATCGTTAATCGAAATGTCTTAAAGTATAAAATCTGACTTGAAAGATTATTATTTTCATTTATTATTCTGGTTTAATATATAACTTGAAACTTTTTGATTTTATTTATTTTTATCTTTTCGCTCGCTGTCAGCTAACCCTAACGTGGACGCCATATTCAGAGGGATGATGCCACAAAGTGTAACAGCTTACATTTAGTTTCAAAATTGTGGTTTTTTATTAATTAAAAATCAACGGTAATTAATTTCGATTTTTGAAGTTCTTCAGACCCTCGGCTGTTTTTAAAGACGCCTGTATGTAAAATTTCACAATCGTTGCTCCTAAACTGTGGATTTCTATACAATTACAGAGATACAAACATTCATTTTTATATATTAGATGGCGTCACTGTAAGTAGGTAAGGCTATTCTCTCTGAGGCGTTGCTAAAAATTACTACCATGGGATCCATAACAAAGAAAGACAGAGTTCTAACTAACAAACGAATGCCAAATTTTTAAAACAAAAACTCAACAATTTATTAACAAAAAAAATTAACATTTAAACAGTGCAACATATTCAATTAAAATCCCGTGCAGATTCACAACGAACGGAGCCTAAAACACACATCCGCACAGGCCGCGTTCTCTAGCGTCTCTCCCTAAGCGAGGGGGTCGGCAAGTGTTCATGGCAGTTTCTTCGTAGACGCCGAACTTTATTACATTGCAGAAACGTTAGGACGACAGCTTTACTGGCTGCGTCTGTGGGAAAAACGTTTTTTAATCTCCCCACGTGTTCCGAACTGGTGGGAACGAGCAACGCATTCCTTGAAAAACACGCAGCTGTGTTTCAAGCTCTTGTGGGGTCTCGGGAAAAAATAAGACCATATTTCCTACGCTACAGTATATAGTACTTAAGGAATGATCAAGAATGCCTTACAAATGATTATTGGAGGATAATTTTAATTCCAACAATTGTTCAGAGAGAGAAGACGGAAATGTTGGCCACACACCACTCCTCACGTGTCTCCTTGAAGGGTGTAAGGGCCTGTTCATTAGAATCCGTCAGCGTCAGCATTACTCGTATTGACATATTCTTAACCTATCACAGGACTTAACAATTTCGTGGCTAATCTTTTGGAGGTTTGTAATTGGTTAAACATATTGCAATACGAGTTACGCTGACGCTGACGGACGCTATGTCAACAAGCCCTAAATGTAAAATCGCAATTACACGTCCCTTCATACCCCAAATTTCCAAAGTGGACCCTCTCTGTGGTAAGCATTGTCATTAGGTCAGCAAATTTTGAAGTTAAGCTTTACCTTATGCATTCAACAGTCTCTACTCTTAAAACTCTATACTGTCTACTTTCTAACGAGTCATTTTTAGATAAGAGAGCCTGCCTGGGGGTAAATATAAAAGTTACGAAAAGTTTAAAAAGGATTAGTAAAATTAGTAACATATCGGTCAGATTCAGGTAGGGAATGAATTTATTTTAGTAAGGGAATGAGGAAAACTTTTTACCATAACAAATATATATATATATATATATATATATATATATATATATATATATATATATGTCAAAACATTAATTGAGAAAATTACAGGGGGCCTTAGAATAGCAAAACTTAACATTAAAATCATTGTCAAAACGCGTTGAAATAGGGTTTTTCCCCGTTTTCGGATGTGACCTCGATTCGCGAAAGTAAGTTGAAGTTCCACCGAGGGAATCTATTTTAGATGTACAGGTTTAGCACGCGAAGATATTGCTGACATAAACAAAAGATGATTCTGGAAGTTTCCATGTGGTGTGTTGAGCATGCGCGATAGGGGGGGGGGGGGCGCTCTGAGAAGAATAATAGAAGTAGTAGCAGATTAAGCTGAAAGATCGTGTATAACGGACACGCGCTGCTCAGCGCCGCGGAGCTTTTGAAAATGGCGATGTTAGGTTATAGACTTTGAGCGTGGTTCTCTCGAAGAAAAAGAATAAAGTGAGTGACTTGAATTATGGACTGTTAATTGATCAAGGTCCCTTCCACTCGTCAACCATGTTTACGGCCACGATGACTGCAGGTATATTTATTATAGCGGGTGTAAATCCAACGTCCGTCATATATATATATATATATATATAATTTACAAAAGATCAAAATATGTTAATGAAAAAAGAATAAAGAAAAAAAGAAAAAATGTGGAGCAATGTCCAAAAATGGCCAGACAGGGGTTGCGACCTGTCTTGCCCCGGTTGAACTAGTTTCAAATGCCAGGCAAACACTCCCGGTAGCCAGGACATCGCACAACCATACATACTACTCAATTGTAATACAAATGAAACAAAATAGAGAAAGAACACTGGAAATATAATATAATACAGCTAGTTTTTGAAAATATTAATCAACACAACAAAACATACACTATTACATACCTCTTTTACAATCCACAATAGACACTAATCACATTACCAAAAACGATACATCATCCTCCCTGATTTTAGTAATATACGATAGATGTTAAATCGCAGTAACTCTAAGTCTGTATATATATATATATATATATATATAGTAAGTATATATATAGTAAGTATATATATATAAATATGTATATATATATATATATATATATATATATATATATATATATATATATATATATATATATATATATATATATGTATGTATGTCACGGCACTTCACCACGTACCCTTTAACAAACTAATTACTCTAATTGGCAGTCATTAAACAATAGTCTGGTGAAAGAACTAATGCTTAGTTACATTTAACGAACTTTATTAATTAACATTAATTGAATACCCAGTTAATCCAGCTGAGTCGCCATTAGCAATTATCTCCGCTCTCGACAGGCGCGCGTCCTACCTATCTGAAAAATATCCCTAATACCTGCTTTGTTATCCGAAAACGCGCTGCACTTTTCGCGAGCGAAAAACACCAAGTGATGTTGCCTCATCACATGATTTCATAGTCAGGCACTGCCCGCCTGTACACCTTTGTCGACGAACTTCTGAGCGCGTGGGAGCAATGAATTATCGATGACCGTGAAATCTCAGCTGCGAAAAATAACCTACTTCCTGAATTGGAAAACACACTAGATTCTTTCAAGGTAAATGACCGTTTAACGCAAATTAATATAATTAAATATAGTTTATGCTCCTAATTGTTACATCATATATATATATATATGTATATATATACAGTCGGGCATCATATATATATATATATATATATATATATATATATATATATATATATATATATATATATATATATATGTATGTATGTATGTATGTATGTATATATATACAGTATATATATATATATATGTATGTATATATATACAGTTTAACGAAGTCGCGAAATCCCAAAAAAAAGTTCGTTATATGGAAAATTCGTTAAATAGAGATTCACCTTTTAAGATTATTTAAACTATACAAAACAGATTTTAAATTCATAAACACTAAATAATATTAATAAAAGTAATTGATCACACCTTTATTTTGTAAATTTATGTCTATTTATTTTCTATATCTTACCCATCAAACAGAAATCTGCAAGGAAAACAAGAATAAAACAAAACATTTTCCAGGAATACACTGTATTTTCAATTTAAAAAAATTATATTAAAATTAATAAATTTTAATGACATTATCGCATTTATTATAGCAAGTAATTTTAAGCATACATTACCACATGCGTCCTTAAATTTAAAAGTCTTAATTTTGTCCGAGTTTTTTGTTTGAAAAAGTGATTTCTGTCATAATACGTCTCGTATCTTTGCAATGCACCAAAGACCCCTTCAGGCGTACTTTCTTCAAACTGTAATCCGCGTCGGAATATGTTAAAAGAAAGTTAATGTGTTAAATGTGTTAAAAGAAAGATGAAGTTTGAAATGTTCAGAAATATTTTGAGAAATATGGAGAAAAAAATATTGGATCGCAAGAAAAAGTTCGTTAAATAGAGAATGCACTTCTCTATTCGGAGGTTATTTTACGAAGAAATTCGCAAAATGGTCTTGGTTCAAAGAAAAAGTTCGCAAAATAGAGATATTCGCAAAATAGAGGTTCGTTAAATAGAGGTCCGACTGTATATATATACAGAGGCTGTTCGCACATTTTTTAGACGATTTTGGTAAGCGGTAATAAAAAAGCGTTTGCTGCAAAGGAAATAATTGCAATTGTACTATGTTTTTAAAAGTCAAAATTATCGTCAGCGGCTTGAAAGTTTTGTTTTTATTCAAAATGGCGTTTTTAACAAAGCAGTGGTTCGAAGGCTACATTCATGCTCTTTCCGAAGAGAAATATGCATACTCCGTTATCCAAAAACGATGTGAGAGTCATGGCTTTGTGATATCTAAAGCGTCGATATGTAATATCGTCAACAAGAAAGGGAAAAAACGTCAAATTGGAGCCTCAAGTGGGACAAAAATTCCAAACAAGTATCCAAGGAAAAAACGGACATCTTCGACTATTGCAAAGGTACGTTGTTTAATGTTAAAAGAAAATCCCCCTAGTCAAAGGACAGTTGTAAAATCATTAAAATGCTCGGTGTCCACTGTAAACAAAATGATAAACGTTGATTTAAATCTTAAGAAAGCGAAAAAAACGCAATGTGCATCGTCTTCTTCCAAATCATATCGCTGAACGCAGGACACGCTGCAGAATTCTATATGAGAAACACTTATCCAAAGAAAAATGGAAAACAATTGTCACAATAGATGAATCATGGGTGTATTTAAATGATTGCAATAAAAAAAGAGCCATTTATTATCATAAAAGGGGAGAAGAAAATTTAAGTGCATGGTTCAAAGAATCGAAAGAAAGTTTTTCTAAGGGATTCATGATTGTTGCTGGTTTTTCTTATAATGGCAAGTTAAAAATAAAGAGAGTGTAAAAAAATGTCAAGATTAACTCCAAATACTATCAGGAACATATTTTATCGCCAATTTTTCTGAATGAAATACCATCGCTTTACCCACAGTGCCATCAATCTGTGAGACTCCATCAGGACAAAGCTAGCAGACATCAAAATCCACTGTAAATTTCCTAAAAGAAATGGAACAAAAAACTGGTATCAAGGCCATACCCTTCACCGATATCCCTACTAAATCTCCCGATGTATCACCTATGGATTTTTGTGCTTTCGGACTTTTAAAATCTGCATTATCCAAACGTCGTCCCAAAACCCTTACAGGACTCTGGAAAGCTGTTCAGGAGGAATGGGATAGAATACCTCTTCTGACACTTCAAAAGGCATTATTATCCTGGAAATTGCGGTGTCGAAAGAGAGTTGAGAATAAGGGATGTCAAATAGAACATTTAAAACACAAGAATTTTATGTAATTTAGTTTTGTGAATACAATATACATCGTCTAAAAAATGTGTGAACAGCCTCTGTATATATTTATATATGAAACATCACGACCGCGGCGAGGGCATGGGAGGAAACTGATAGTCGGCTGTGCGTCTTATTTAAAGTTCCTTTCTTTACCCGCATCAACTCAGTTGTGTGGCCGGTGGGGCTCACTGTCACCCTGGGGTAATCGAGGGCTCCGTCCAAAGCTTACTCTGGTCCCTACAACGTCGGACACTCGAAATCACTCCAGATGTAACGGACAAAAACTTTTATTTCTCACACAGCTATTAGCGAGGTACATAGGGGTGATTCTCGGGTAATGTAACAGCTTTCATCCATTTACTGTTGTCACCCTTAAGGGGGTCCAGGGCACAAAATTGTTCGAATTTTCGAAAAAAAATTTATTGCATTAAAAATTTCTGTGTTCTTTTACGCTTAAAATTACGTTTAAATAATGTTTCTATCTTAATTAGAACAGGAGAAATTATTATTTTTTTTTTTTTGCAACATTCTAATAGCAGCCAATCGTTGTTAAAACCTGTAAGTGCGTTTTACTGCATGATGGGTTTTTTCCCCATTTCTCGTTTTTAAATTGTTATAAGTCAAGAACCGTTAAAGATAAATGGTTCAAACCTGAGACATGTCTTTTTCAACTATTTTACTTTAATTCTGATTCAGAAAATTTGAAAACAATATTTACTTTTGAAAATATGATTTTTTAAAAATAAGTTACATCATTTTTTTTGAAATTTTTAATATAAATATTTTTAATTTTTTTTTAAATTAATATTTTTGAAAATGCTGAATCACAATTAAAGTTTATATATTTATGTTTAATTAAATGAAAAAATTTTGAAATTAGACAAATAATATTTTGAGTTATAAAGATTTTAAATTACCCCACTTTTTTTTTAATTTTTAAATTTTAAAATTTTTTAAAAACTTTATGAGAAGTTTTATGATGTGATTTTCTTTACAAATTATATGGTTAACCTTCACAAAAAATTTCAAAATTTTAACTCAATAAATAAAAAAATTTTCAAAATGTGCCGCGGACCCCCTTAATGCGAAGGGCGTTTCATCACTGCTGAATTATCAGCTTTAAAATCCAATTAAAAATCGAAAATTTAAGATATAGACTTGAAATGAGGTTTATATGAATGAGAAAGCTTTCAGCTTCCGGATGAAGTAAATATTTTCTTTGTAAGATAAACACTCGAGGAGCATCGATATTACATCCACATAGGAGACGATATTTCTTGAAAAACTGTGTTTGATTTTTTGATGAAAATATTAGTCTCTTTTAAAATATTTTTAAACAAATGAGGTTTAGTTTCAAAGACAAATGTCTGTAGTCTTAGATTGTAGAAAGATCAAAATTCTACGATCATTTTTTTGGCGAGTTATCGTAATCTGGAGATGAAAAAGTCAATATTTCTCGAAAAACTGTGTTTCATTTTTTGATGAAAATATTAGTCTGTTTTAAAATATTTTTAAACAAATGAGGTTTAGTTTCAAAGACAAATGTCTGTAGTCTTAGATTGTAGAAAGATCAAAATTCTACGATCATTTTTTGGCGAGTTATCGTAATCTGAAGATGAAAAAGTCAATATTTTCCCACAAAACATAAAATTAAAAAAACTTAAAGTCCGACGAAGATGAGACATGTCTAACTTTGTTCCCCACATTTTTCTGCATCTATTGGTATCGGTCTCGACCCCATACCCCCAGCGATTTCGGAGAAGACAGCGTGACAAGCTTTTGACAGCGGCGGCAGCGGCAGTTACTTTTTTTTTTAGAATTGAGAGATTTCTACAAGTTATCAGGGCAATGACAAATCCCAAAATCACCGCATGTAGATTGAGGCGCGCCTATTTGTAACCTAATAGAGGTATAGTCATGTGACCCTGAACTCTTGCACTGATCGGATGGAACCCTGAAATCTGGGTTCTGACAAAATAGAAAACAACAGGGGTTGTATAAGAGGTTACAGGGGTTATATAAAAGATGCCTGATTTAAGTCAATTCCTTTGTTCTTGAAATCGAAATGCGGAATGAATAATCAACGCGTTACACCCAAGCATTTTTGAATGAAATTTGGAATTTTGAAAGGGCTTTGGGGTTTTATATGTTACATATACATATACATATACATATATATCAGCTTGTTCTTTAGAAAATCCATCGTTTAATGAAATGTCTGGCACGGTTGACAAAAAGATTTAAACTATTTTTTATACACTATTTTACTCTGGTATCTTGATTTGGATTATCTGGGCATTGATTTTTAGTTTCAACTTTTATACTTTTTTCTCCTTTAATAGGAAAGTTCTGCGACTAACGCTTTAAGTGCAAGTATTTTTATTAAAAACCAATACATTTCTCTGTAGTTTTAGTTGTTTAAAAAGTAAATATGTACCTTCTTTTTTGCAAAGCCTGTCTCATATTATTACTACATATATATATATATATATATATATATATATATATATATATGTATATATGTATATATATATATATATATATATATATATATATATATATATATATATACCATTTTTCTTCTACCTTTAAAGTAAAATTGTGTAACACATGTTCTATTTTCATTTCTAGCAGAAAGTTTTTCACTCAGAATTACATACATTTCTATGAAATCATATATTTCTTTTCTATGAGTAAAGATAAATATCAGTGAAACCATTTGTAATTTTTTAACGTTTGTGACACAGAAATTGATATTTATTTTTATATATTTCACCATCTAATAGATTGGAAAGTGTTTTATTTTTTAGTCGGACAAAGTAACATTGGCCAAATAGTTTTCATATACTTTTGCCAAAATAGTTCGAAAAAGACTATATGCCTGCAGCGTTGAAAAAAAAATTTAGCTGCATTAATATATATATATATATATATATATATATATATATGCAATGAAACTTCACTATTACAGCCCGTAATGGATCCGAAAACAAGTGAACGTTTAGAAGGATAGCCGGCTAAAGAAGTTTCCCTAATATATATATATATATATAGACTCATGGACAAAAAAATTAGCGCACCAAGAAATAATTGCGGGATCGTAACGAAACTTGCAATGAAGGTACATGTCGGGGAGATATGCAAATGATTAGAAATGCAGCGAGATTGCGCATTACGTATAGCCGGTAGAGGGCGCTGAACATCGTACTCCGTGGAGTATAAAACAGGTAACCAAAGCTTGTTTGAGTGTTCTGAATCATTTACAAAGGAAGAGCTGAGATAGACATGCCATTACGCCGTGTTCGAAGACAATATAAGCAGTTGTCGCAGTTTGAGAGGGGGAGAATCGTCGGGATGATGGAAGCTGGGTGGTCAGCTAGGCGAGTAGCTCGTCAATTAGGCCGCTCTGATTGTGTTGTGAGGAGGTGTTGGGACCAGTGGACCCGAGAGATGTCATGTACACGAAGACCAGGCTCAGGACGCCCTCGACAGACCATTCGTCGAGAAGACCGCCACATCGTAAGAAATGCACTCGTACAGCCAACTGCTTCATCGGCCGCCATCCAGGCACAGGTAGCACCTTCACTAGGGATCTCTGTGTCTTCTCAAACCATACGAAGGCGCCTGGCTGAAGGACAGTTGGTATCGCGGCGCCCATTACGTGTGCTGCCCTTGACGCCCACCCATCGACGCCTCCTGTAACCACAGGAGGCGTCCTGAAATCCTGTAACCACATGTGTTGCCACTCATGCAACGGCTCCCAGGAGCCATTTTTCAACAAGAGAATGCTCGGCCTCATACGGCAAGGGTGCCACAAGACTGTCTCCGCACTGTTACTACCCTTCCTTGGCCTGCCCGATCCCCAGATTTGTCTCCAATCGAGCATATCTGGGATCATTTGGGACGACGAGTTGGGCATCCCACGAGTTTGAACGAACTAGAGGCAAGGTTTCAGCAAATATGGAACGACATGTCTCAAGACATCATACAGAACTTGTATGACTCAATGCCCGATCGTATCGCATCGTGCATTCGCGCTAGAGGGGGTCCAACGGAGTATTAACTCCTCCGTTCTTTTGCCTTTTTCTCTGAAATAAATTATCCTTTTTCTTTGATTTTCTTATCATTTACTTATATCAAAGTAGTCATTACGTATGTAAAATTTCGTTTCATTTTGACGACTCCTTCTTGGTTTTTTTTCCTTTTTTACCTCCCTAATTTTTTTGTCCATGAGTGTATATATATATACAGGGTGATTATAATTAAAGTTTAAGTTTCAAAACGGTATAAAAAAAAGAACCACTGATGAGAATGACGTCAAATTTGAACGGCATGTTATTGAAGAAGGCGGAAAGCGTATGGCAGAAGAAAAAATTTTGTTTCAAATTTTAGCAACAGATGGTGCTGTAAGCGGCAGAATCAGGACGATAAATGAAAAATGATTCGTAAAACAACGACTAAGGTGTAAGTTACACATTAAAACGCATTGACAAATTAGAATTGTTGAGTAATTTTATTTGCATGACTGTACGTATCACATCGAAAGGGACAAATCGGTTTCAAGAGTTTTGCGGCGACATACCGCATAAGAACCATTCATCAAAGAAGTTCGGAAATGTCGCGAGACTGGCGCAAAACATGTTTAATATGGTGTCCACCGTTCTGTGCAACAAGTTGAAAGCGACAAACAGCATGTTCCACAACGGATCGCAGTGTCTCCGGGGTTATGTTCAGAATGTGTTGCGAAATGCGTGCCTTTAATTCCGCTAAATTTGCAATTGGAGCACGGAACACAACATCTTTGAGATAACCCCACAGCCAGAAGTCACGCGGAGTAAGATCAGGTGATCGGGACGGCCAGGCTGTAAGGAAATGACGGCTGATAATTCGAGCATTTCCGAAATGGCGCCTCGGCAGCTACTTCACGGGATGTGCAATGTGCGGAGGAGCGCCATCTTGCATAAAAATGATTTCATCCACACATCCACGCTGTTGCAGAGCTGGAATGACGTGGTTGCGCAAAAGAGACGCGTAGCGCTGACCAGTGACGGTGGCGGTAACAGTACCGGAAGCACCCGTCTGCTCGAAAAAATATGGCTGTAGGATGAATGATGCCGTAAAGCCGCACCACACCGTGACCTTTTCAGGATGAAGTGGTACGGGTTTGCGTTGCCAGTGGATTTTCTGTTGCCCATATTCGACAATTCTGGGTATTGACGTACACTGTCAGGTGGAAATGGGCTTCATCTGTCCACAAAATTTTAAACGGCCATTCATTATCCACTTCCATGCGACCAAGAAATTCTAACGCAAACGTCTCCCTTGCTAGCAGGTCAGACAGAAGCAACTCCTCCACATGGCCAATTTTGTACGGATAGCATTGCAGGGTGTTTCGTACAATTTTCAGCACCGTGCTCTTAGGCCTGTCCAATGTTAAGGCAATTCCTCGTGCACTGCACGGTTGCACACCACCGGCCGACCCCTCCTGTAATGCTGTGGCCACTTCTTCAACTACCTTCGAATGCACTCGTTTTCTCCCTCTACCAAATTGGACATCAAACGAACATGTCGTTTCGAATTTTTGCATCATTTTCTTCAGACCCACGACACTCATTGGACCAATGCCTTCTTTTATACCCTTGAGTGTCCTGAACTTTTGCAGAGCTACTCTTGCACAATCATCGTTCTTGTAATACAGCTTTACCAGCAGAGCGCGGTCCTGCAGTGGGACACCCATGGCGAACGTCTGAGACGAGAAATGAGGAACAGCCGTGTACCTGGCGGTTTTATAACACTGAAATGTGTCGTGCGCATGACAGCTATTTTAATTTACATCTTCTGCCGCTGTTGCTAACTTTTGAAACTAAATTTTTTCTTCTGCCATACGCTTTCCGCCTTCAATAACATGCCGTTCAAATTTGACGTCATTCTCATCAGTGGTTCTTTTTTTATAGCATTTTGAATCTTAAACTTTAATTATAATCACCCTGTATATATACACATATATATACATATATATATATATATATATATATATATATATATATATATACACACACACACACATATATATATATATATTAGGGTGGTCCAAAAAAATTAACTTTCGAAATATATTGCTTCACAAGGTTTATTTTATTATTTTACATGAAAATAATGAGCACAATTTTTTTTCCTTCAAAATAATAATATTTACAGGTCGTTCAAGCTCAAACTTTAAAAGTTCAGATTAACAAAGATCTCTTGGAAGTCGTGGGAAAACTCTTTTGGTGGTTTGCTACTAGACGAAGCAGGAATTGTTTTTGTTCTTCATCTTTTGTAAGGGTTTCATTATATTTTTGTATTAGGCTTATAGTTCTTTCAGCATTGTCATTTATAACTTTCATTTTTAAGCACCTTTCTCGAAAGTCACAAAAGCAAGGATCACTTTCCTACTGAGATTGTGATTTTTCTATGAAAGCTTGTGATTTAATTTTACCTCCTTTAACCATGGCATCAAAGAATTTTTTTGTCTTTTTAGTCACAAGTTCTTCGATCTTTACATTTTGCTCTTCATTTTTTCAGTTCCAGTCGATCATCACGGGTAGGTTTTGGTGGACGATAGAGATTTTGTATCATTTTCATTTTTGTGTCAATGCTGACTCTGTTATCAAAAAAAGCTAATGAAACTAAGTGCTCGGATAAATACCATAGGTGTCTGGAAAATGACGATAATGCTATATTTGCTACAGAAGGTTTTTGATATTTCTTCAGGTCACTTAAAAACTAAATATCATTGTAAGGTGCCTTAATGGCATGCGGTGCTTCATTCCAATATTTAATATACACTCATAGACAAAAAAATTAGCGCACCAAGAAATAATTGCGGGATCGTAACGAAACTTGCTATGAAGGTACATGTCGGGGAGATATGCAAATGATTAGAAATGCAGCGTGATTGCGCATTACGTATAGCCAGTAGAGGGCGTTGAACATCGTACTCTGTGGAGTATAAAACAGGTAACCAAAGCTTGTTTGAGTGTGCTGAATCATTTACAAAGGAAGAGCTGACATAGACATGCCATTACGCCGTGTTCGAAGACAATATAAGCAGTTGTCGCAGTTTGAGAGGGGGAGAATCGCCGGGATGATGGAAGCTGGGTGGTCAGCTCGTCAATTAGGCCGCTCTGATTGTGTTGTGAGGAGGTGTTGGTACCAGTGGACTCGAGAGATGTCATGTACACGAAGACCAGGCTCAGGACGCCCTCGACAGACCAGTCGTCGAGAAGACCGCCACATCGTAAGAAATGCACGCTTACAGCCAACTACTTCATCGGCCGCCATCCAGGCACAGGTAGCACCTTCACTAGGGGCCTCTGTGTCTTCTCGAACCATACGAAGGCGCCTGGCTGAAGGACAGTTGGTATCGCGACACCCATTAAGTGTGCTGCCCTTGACGCCCACCCATCGACGCCTCCGTTTGGAGTTTTGCCGCGCACGAGGAAACTGGACTGCAGCCGAATGGAACCAGGTCGTCTTTAGCGACGAATCCAGATTCAATCTCGGCAGTGATGACAATCGTGTTCGTGTGTGGAGAGCCCGTGGTGAACGCTACAATCCTGCCTTTGCTGTACAGCGACACATCGCTCCCACAGCTGGTGTGATGGTATGGGGTGCCATTGCCTACAATACACGGTCACCCCTAGTATTGTTCCGTGGCACCATGACAGCCCAGCGGTATGTTCATCAAATCCTGCAACCACATGTGTTGCCACTCATGCAACGGCTCCCAGGAGCCATTTTTCAACAAGACAATGCTCGGCCTCATACGGCGAGGGTGTCACAAGACTGTCTCCGCACTGTTACTACCCTTCCTTGGCCTGCCCGATCCCCAGATTTGTCTCCAATCGAGCATATCTGGGATCATTTGGGACGACGAGTTGGGCATCCCACGAGTTTGAACGAACTAGAGGCAAGGTTACAGCAAATATGGAACGAAATGTCTCAAGACATCATACAGAACTTGTATGACTCAATGCCCGATCGTATCGCATCGTGCATTCGCGCTAGAGGGGGTCCAACGGAGTATTAACTCCTCCGTTCTTTTGCCTTTTTCTCTGAAATAAATTATCCTTTTTCTTTGATTTTCTTATCATTTACTTATATCTTATACTTTCACATATTATACTTTCATACTTATCACATCTTATACTTTCTTATCATTTACTTATAAGTAGTCATTACGTATGTAAAATTTCGTTTCATTTTGACGACTCCTTCTTGGTGCGCTAATTTTTTGTCCATGAGTGTATATTAGGCTCATAAAAAGGCACAATTCTGTAATTTTACCAGATTCTTCAGATGACAGCTTAAATTGTACCTTTAAAATAGTAATAGTACCTTTAAAATAGTCTCTGATTTTTCCCGTTCATTTAGCGGGTGAAGTAAAGTATCAGATATGAAATTATCAGATATGAAATCAGACCCTTTCCCAGTAAACAATGACACAAATAAAATAAACGCTATTCTCGAAAGTCGTAGCTTCACTTTTCCTAATAAAGCAAATAAAAATCATTTGTCATGCTTCTGAATAAATTACAATAAGGACAGTTAATACAGAGAAATAAATCCTGGAGATTAAATTTCGACAATAAAGAAATTATGATAGCGTATAAAGGTTATGCTACTACCATGCATTTATTTAATGAACCCTAACATATTGAAAGAGGAGTCAATATTTGCGCCACAGATAGTAAATTTTAATTCATTTTTTTAACATAAAAGTTATGTTTGCAGCTAAGAATCAGAGGTTCCTTTCAATATAACTCAAAAGAATCGAAAGGATTAACAGAAAAATAATTCTATTTTATTCAAGGATTTATTCTCTAATTGAAATCCGTTTGCGATTCTTCATTACTTTCACCAGACGTTTTAACGTTAAAGTCACAGCATTTAACGACAATTTTTAAAGCTTCCCCAGAGGCCTGAAAACTGAAATCAACCGTGTCATTGTTTTTTTTTTGTTCAATTACAATGCTTGATATAGCTGTGACTTACGTGTAAAGAGATGATTCGAGGGTAATTTGTAAAAGTGGAAATTGAATAGGAAAAAAATCCTTTTACTTTGTGTTCTAATTATTTTATGTCTGATTTATTTTTTGGTGTAACAGAAATTTTGTCTAACGTTCAGTAGTGGTTGGATAGAAATGTTTTATGTTATTCGTATCTGCGATTTGTTCTTCGAGATAAATCACATCTAATGCTGTTTGGCCTGAAGAAGTGTTACTGCAAATTGTCTGAACGTAAATAGCCACATTCTTTTTAAATATGCCGATTTTTAACACTCTTTCAAATACAAAGTTATTTATATGATTGTGTTACAAGTGAGCCATTCACAAGCCAAATCCATTGAGTCCACCTTTTGAAATATTTGAAATTTTAGTGTCAAAGCATTTGATTGACTCCTAACTTTTTATATTCATTTCCCTAATAACAAGGATTAAAACTTAAAACTCACGGCGCAACAGTCCGATGTGGACCAGGGCCAGCGTTACCCATCTCCGCTTTCGTGACCGTGGGCTTGGGGGACCATATAGCATATGTCTCCGTCAGGTGGTCAACTTGACGTGGAACCCCAGAGTCTAGTTCCCAAGCATGCTTGGTCCTCATTTTATCGACCCACAGAAGGGATGAAACGCTTAGTTGACCTTGTCCAGTCACAGGGGTGAACCCTGGACCTGTGGGATGGCAGCTTGACGCTTTTAACCACTACGCCACCGGGCTTCAATAACAAGGATTAAAAACACTAAATATCAGCCTTGGAAGCTGTAAGAATTGGGGAAACTTCCTTAATCCAAATCATAAGTGATCTTTCTTTGTTAGCATCATTCTAAAGGAAAGTCCTGTACCCTTCAATGGATAACCGCGCGTGTCAATATTGAAGGAAATGAGTGTGCTGACTCGCTGGCCAAAGAAGCTCGGAACTTTGACCAGACCTCTTCCTCCATCACACTAGCAGATGTTCCCGCAGTGGCCAGGTGCAGATTATCCAACTAGCCCCTAAAGAAACCACTCATTTCGGTCATTAACTGTTCCCAGAACAATTGCTTCCACAAGTAGCTAGACTAAGAACTAATCACTTTAAGGGTATGAAAATCCACGCTGACTGTTACACCGTGATAGCATAGGCATACAAGTGTTAAGCAGTGACCGCAGTGGCCTAAAATACATTGCGTTAAATTTAGAAATTAGAATTAATTGATAAAGGAGCAATATAATAATATAGTAGTATAATGGAAGTGTCTAAAGTGGTACTAGTTATCCTGGAGCCACTCGGTAGCAACTCTCGACGTCGCATTGTCCTGCTGTAATTGTCGAAGTCCGTCGTTCGGCACAATGGACATGAATGGGTGTAGATGATCGTCTGATAGGATGCTTATGTACCCGTCACCTGTCAGAGCCGTCTCTAGACGTATCAGGGGTCCCATATCACGCCAACTGCACACGCCCCATATCATCACAGAGGCTATACCAGCTTGAACATTCCCCTGTTGACATGTACGGTCCATGGATTCATGAGGTTGTCTCCACACCCGCACACGTCCATCCACTCGATACAATTGGAAGAGAGACTCGTCAGACCAGGCAACGTGTTTCAAGTCATCAGCAGTCCAATGGAGGTTTTGCCGGGCCCAGGCGAGGCTTAAAGCTTTGTGCCATGCAGTCAACAACGTCACACGAGTAGACTTGCGGCTCCGAAAGCCCATATCAATGACGGTCCGTCGAACAGTTTGCACGCTGACAATTATTGGTGCCCCAGCAATGAAATCCGCAGCAATTTGAGGAAATGTTTCACGTCTATCTCGTTTAAAGATTCTGGTCAGTCATCGACGGTCCCGTTCATCCAAGGTCTTTTACCGGCCTCACCGGTGTCGGAGATTTGATGTTTTACCGGATACCTGATATTCACGGTACACTCGTGAAATAGTCCTGCACGAAAATCCAAATTGCATCGCTACCTCGGAGATGCTACGTACCATCTCTCATGCGCCGGTTATAACGCCAAATTCAAAGTCCCATAAATCGTGATAACCTGCCATTGTAGCTGCAGAAACCGATCTAACAGCTTCGCCAGACACCTTTTGTCTTATATAGGCACGAACACCTGTACCAATTTTTTGGCTCTTCAGTGTACAATAGAACAGGCATCATAGACTTAGAACGTAGAAAGCCAAGAAAGGATGATGGTTTTTTTTTAAAGACGAGATTGTTTAAACTTACAAAAACACCCTTCTGTTGTTTGTAGATTTCCAATCCATTATATTTTCTGAAACGCTATTTAAAGTTCCAAAACGAAGTTTACTTTAAGAACAATTTCCATAACAGCCATCTAGCCTCAAACCCTAAAGGAAAAACTGCTAAAACTTTCTATAGTGTGAAAAATGACAAAAATTTCAAACCGTGAAGATTAAATTATTTTATCTTCTGGGTAAAATATTTAACTTTCTTAATTCTTAAAACATATAGATTCTAAAGAAACTTATTGTTTCTTGAAAAAAATCGTGTTTCTTAATTCGAATATAATTGAAGAAATTCTCACTTCAGACTTGTTTCCTTAGGATCTGTTTAAATCGCATGTTTTAACCTTATTTTATTTCCTTTGACTATTATTCAATACTGTAATTTTAAGTTATGAGAAAATTCCATGACAGATGTAAATTTTAAAACAAAGGACCATGCACACAACCACTTTTTTATACTAAACTAGCTGAAAACCCGCACTTCGCTACGGAGCACATTCAAATTAAATACAATGGTCAATGTATGCAATTAATGCCTATATATATATATATATATATATATATATATATATATATATATATATATATATTATAATAAATACGACGATCTATATATACAATTGATGTAGAAAAAATATATATATTTATAAAAAAAAAATCATAAGGGATATTTTTATAGACAAAATAATGTCCAATCGTCTGCGCATTAGCAAGAAAAAAACTATTTTTTTATCTATTTAGTTGTTATGCACGTTTATTTAAAGTACCAGAAAAAGAAATCACGTGATCAGCATTTAATAAATTAAATTGTAAAAATTAATCTTTAAAAATTCACCAAAAATCAGAAAATAGAGGTAAAGATTCGAAAAAGATTTCATTTTAAAGGAATTTTTATGATCTTTCTCATGATATAAATTTTATAACCCTCAAATTATTATTTTAAATGTAAACTTAAAAAAAAGTTACTAAAACAGCTTAAAAATTTAAATTAAAAAAATCTAAGAAGAATTTTTCAAAAATCTCTCTTAGTGCACCCCTACACTATAAGAAGAATCGCTATGCAAAATTTCAGCCCTTTAGGTCCAGCGGTTTGGTCTGTGCGTTGTATGTCAGTCAGTGAGTCAGTTACGGAACTGTTTTATATACAGAGATTGATTAATAACATAATGTTATTTTTTAGTTTATTATTTGATAATTTTACAACATAAAAATTTAACACTTTTCCTACAAATATGTCCATCTTAGAATGCTTCCAGGAATTTTCAAAATCATTAATAAAGCATTGATCAGAATTCTAAATGCATTTTTAATATGATAGCGTCACTCTCTCACCTATTTGAATAATAAACTTTATCAAAATTAGACTTTTGCAATACACCTAATTCTGATTTTATACGATAGATACATTCCTGAAAAAAACTTGTAAAAAAATCGTGTAAAAAAAGACATTGTATCTATGGAAGAAAAAAAGATTTGTTCCGGATCTAAAAAATCAGTAAAAAATAATTTTAAAAAAGCCATATGATAATAATCGTTTTAAACTTATTTTATTCTAACAAAATACACATGCAATAACATGTAATGAAAATGACAAAAAAATTCTTCATGAATAATTTTAAAAAAAATTGTTTTACACATAAAAGTTTTTTATTCATTTCCACCTTCTGACAATAAACGGCGCATACGTTTGCGCAAGAATGGAATAACATTTAACTGTTGTAAATATATGTAAATAAGTTATATGTGATAGAATAAAAGAAGAAAATGTTTTTGCGGACTGAATTCCTGAATCAAAACAGAACTGGATACACTTTCGCCAAAAATAATACGTGACAAATAAAATTTTGTTTTCTTAGAATTTAGGCAAAAAAAAATAAAAAATTGGATTGAACTGATCGTGTTAAGTCAAAATGACTCGTAAAAAAAGAAAGAAAATTTTTTTTTTGAATTCGTGTTAAATCAAATTCTTGTAAAAAAAGTTCGTGCAAAAACAGAATTAGGTGAAATTAATAATGTATTAGAAATTATTAAAAATAATTTTAATATATAATTTATAATTATAATTTATATTTAAAATTATAATTAATTCTTAGAACTGCCAATGTATTATTAACTATTACACATAATTTTAATACGTAATTTCTAATTATAATTTATATTTAAAATTATAATTAGTACTTAGAAATGCCAATGTATTATTAACTATTACACATAATTTTGATACGTAATTTCTAATTATAATTTATATTTATAATTATAATTAACACGTAATTTGTAATTTATAGTTTTTTCTGAAGATACAGTACTTATTTCTTATGGAGAGAAGTCACAAGACATTTATACAAAAATGAATACAGTACGGAATTATAAAGACACCACAAGTGCTCGTTGGCAGCATTTTTCCGCTATACAAACTCAACCCCAGAATTTCTGTTCGTGTACGATCTGTTTCATTAAATCTACGAGCGATACGAGAGATACCATGGTTTAGCAGCACCTGCCCATCTCACCTCAGCATTTTGTATTTTCGTCACGATAGCTCTGAGTACCACTTCTGAAATATTCCATGTCCATAAAAATAAAGGGAAAATATCCCCTTCCGCATTTTTATTGAATAAATTCAAAAAGCGTACGCTGTGTAGTTCTGTCATCTATTCAGTCGATTCAGTTTCGCATTTTACTTGAATTGTAGATCCTTCGACAAGTCTCCGGGAATGTCAACTGCATTTTTCTTTTGCCTCCCTGTTTCTGTCTAAAGAAGAAGAAAAAAAGCTGAAACAAGGACGAAAAAATGCCTGCCTGACATTTTTAACTACTCTGAAAAAAAAAATGATACTGCGTAACTTAAAGGAGTTGAATAAAATTTGAGAAGTAAACTCACTTTTTTTTAAATAAGCAGACGTATTTTGCATTTTTCTTTTCGTTTATATTATCGTCAGCGTTTCTATTTCGTTTTAGCATAATACAAAATAGGACTGACGTTCTCGAGATTTCAAGGTTTTGCTTTTTTGATTTTGGCATAAATATTCAAACGAAGTAAGATACTGATATATATATATATATATATATATATATATATACAGTGGAATCTCGATCTATCGTTTTCCGAATCATCGTTTTTCCGTATGTATCGTTTATTTCACTCAGTCCCGACGATCATATTTTCTTTGTTATGTTCCCGCATCTATCGTTTTTCCGCATTTATCGTTCAATTCAGTCGTTCAATCAACTCAAAACTTCATTTCAAGTCTCTATCTTAAAATTTCGATTTTTAATTGAATTTTAAAGAAATACTTCAAAAAAAATCTTCTCATTCGCTTCCTTTGAAAGAAGATCCAATTTTTCACCCATTCATCCATTTCGCCGGGCTTCATCCATTTCGCCGGGCTTCATCCATTTCGTCGGGAGGGGGGGGGAAGCTTCAACTGTAAACAAAATGAATGACTCAATCGCTGTAAACAACTATTGAGTCATTCATTCACTTGATTCACCAGAGGAGCGAGCGTAGCGAGCCTAGGGGCGAAGCCCCTAGTATATATATATATATATATATATATATATATATATATATATATATATATATATATATATATATATATATATATATATATATATATATATATATATATATATAGTGTGTGTGTGTGTTTGTTTTAGCATACGTATAACGTATTATTTAAATACGCATGCTTTGATATTGCAATTTTTCATTGGGATTTAATTTGTCCATTTTGATGCTACGGTTATAACAGTAAAAATTATATTATATATATATATATATATATATATATATATATATATATATATATATATATATATATATATATACCACCAATATATCCAGATAAATGAGAAATTATAACTCTCTTTTTGAACACCGGATAAGTGAATATACAATATCAAAATAATCGAAAGTTTCAGAGACCAAAGTCAAAATTGAACTGAAGTAGCTACAAAAATGAAAGGTTAGAACAACGTCATCTCTTGAGGATGCAATGCCAAGTATGTGAAGAAGTTTACTGTTGGAGGGCTATGGAAAGCAGGCCTACAAAATTCAGTTGAAGTTACAAAGCCGTTGTCAAAAGATAAAGGCATGAGATTTAGATAGGCGATGATGTATTAAGTTTGGAGTGTGCTGTGGACACACTAGTGTTTCGAAATCGTGGAATCTAAGCGTTGTTTATGCATCGCATTTATACATCATAAAAAAGGGTGATTGTTCCCAGTGTATAGTTTCAGTGGTGATACACTGTGCGGTTAGCCTACTGGAATAGCAGGTAATTGTATTATTTTGTCCTAGAATTTCTGTTATATATTCTAAGCCACTAAAACAACAATGTGCAGATTTGCTTTTTTTTTGTTAGTTTTTTTTTTAGAATCTTGTGTTCCAGACACCTTCAAGATATTAGTCTGCACTAAATAATTCCTCTATCAAAATTATTCCCATTGCAGACAGATTACTCCCTTACATGATCCAGCAAGAATAATTTCGTCGTATACACGCCCACGTGACACGAAAAATAGTAAGTCAAAGATAGTTTTAAACTAACAATATACTTTATTCTAGTATATTTTATTCTTATATTCCGTCTTTCAAATCCTGCTTAAATTTAACTACTTACACAATTAAAAGCATAATTTTTCCCCTTCAATAGAAAGCCTTTTATAAGAGTCTTCCTGTGCCAGATATAAGCCATTTATAACCGACTACAAAAAGCAATGCGGCTCATACAAGAAAGAAGTTTTGACACTCAGAATGAATGAAGCTAGCTGTAATGAGCTTTTCATGCTTTTCTATAGAGTCCCCTAAAAAATCGGCCAATAAATTACATAGCAGTTCTTAATGTTCATATCGGCGTAATAAATTTCTAGATTACGTCATAAGTGTCATTACCTTTCTTTATACATATGCACCGATAAAAATGCTTTATCGGCTGCTAACAAGGTTGTAATAAACATACAAATGTTAAAAATGTATATTAGTTAATGATGGAAACAAATAATTCTAGAGAATATCTCGAACGCAAGTTTGATACCAACAGAAACGGATATTCACTGGAGTTAGCTTGTACATTAGTTTGGGATATACCATACTATTCTCACAGCATAGAGCAAAGATACCCTTTAACACATCTTTCCGACAACAAAAATAGGATACCAGATTTAAAAAAATATTAAATTAATTTTGTCGTGAACCCTCTTTCTTACACCGGTTCACTTAGGTTGTTTCTATGGCATAGGGACAAATGAGGTAGTGCACAAATGAGTCATCACTGAACAAGACGAACATAAATTTATTTACACATTTAACATTTAAACAGTTTCACACATAACATAAAAATTGCAGAAGACTGAGCACGAGGTGGGAAAGCCTACAATATCTTACCAGACCTCGGCTATCCTACACTCTAATCTAGTTACCGATAAATTAATTAACTAGAGGCGAGACGAGCCTGCTATAATCTTGCCAGGCCTCCTGAAACTACTCTCGATATTATCTCTCTCTATCGTAACTTCTAATTACCAAGTAATTACCTAACCAGAGGTGAGACGAACCTTGCTTACATCTCGCCAGACCTCCGACTCCTAGCATAGACGCTCTCCTTCTCTTTTCTATTCTAACTGACTGCCCGACGATCCCCTCCACTCTCTTGGGGTTCAACGCCCCCGCAGCCAACCTTCTGATTGGTAGAGGGGTGGGGGAATCGCGGGGCACAACATTTTCGCTTTAACCAGCGCTCCGTTTCAAACATTACACTACAAATTTGTTAATTTGTTTAACTTTACACCCTATCAGTTTGAAAGATCATAAGTAGTATTTCAATAGAGAAAATTGCGTACAATCTTTCCTAAAAGAAAAAACAGATAATGAAACTCACAGGAAAATCATAAATAATCTAATCTTATGAAAAGCATGAACAAATCTAACGCACATGAAAAACATAAACACACGAAAAATATGAACAATTTAAGGCACGTGAAAAGCATGCAAAAGTTGAAAACACGTGAAAAGTTGAAACTGTCTAACGGCCATGAGAAGTAGAAGAAGAAAGTTCTGGGGCTCATAAAACGCCTGAACACAGATCTGTAATACAGCAAAGCGTTACAATATTTTCCTATATATCGAAACAGTAAAAAAGAAAGTCCTCTTTCTCCAAGGTAACACCTCCATTAGTGAAGATTGGACCGGCATAATAAATGCTGTTTAACTTTAACTGCCCCTTCTGTGATCTAAGAGAAGTAGAATCTGTTTCAATGTACAAAGGTTTTGAAGAGATATAATGAAGATAGTGTTTTTGGTTTTTTTTTTTTGTCATAAAGCAGACTGATGCAAGTTTAAGCCAAATAATTTCAATCATGGTGGTTTGTACCAGCCCTTGAATCAAAGACTCAATTTTTTTATAACCAGATTTAGAATTTTTTACACGAGGCCAGGGTAATTAGTTTTACGAAGTACCTAGCAGTCGTGCAAGCACCTGCTTTAAGGAGACAAGGGACCTTCAAATTCGAATTTTTTTAATTTTCAATTTTAAACTCCATATACAAAATGAGAATAATTAATTTTCTATTTTACTACATTGAAAACCCTTAGAATTCAAAATAAGAAATTTTTGGAAAAATCATGTCCGTTTTTCAAAAAAAAATTTCAAAAATGCTATGTTTTTCAAAATGCTCTATGCGCATTATATATCAATTAAAATTCTTAAATTTTGAATTATAAGTTTACCATATGTATATAAATATAAATGTGCATTTAATTTTTTTATATGAATCTAACGTCTTAAATCATTTTTTTTTCTATTCTGTCTGTTATTTTTTTACTAGAAGATAACCCGTCATTTTGACGTCATAATACTAATAATGACGGCATGATGGAAAAAGTATATGAAAGTTAAAAAATATCCCGAATTATCTAACAATATTGCATTTAATCGACACCTTGGAAAAGCAAACCCTTTCATTATTTTTTATTTATTTAGTTTTCCATGCGATTGGAGTAGTAGACTGCCATCCAACCCGTCATTTTGACGTCATAATACTAATAATGATGTCATAATGGAAAAAAGTATATGAAAGTTAAAAAATATCCCGAATTATCTAAAAATATTGCATTTAATCGACACCTTGGAAAAGCAAACCCTTTCATTATTTTTTATTTATTTAGTTTTTCATGCGATTGGAGTAGCAGACTGCCATCCAGTTTTTTACAGCTCACTACGCGATATGAAGACTTGAGCTACTTGATTCATTCACATTGAAGTTTGTGTACTTTCAGAATTCATCGCAAAAGTAAACAGATTTTTAAAAACTGTTAAATATACAGCTAAGAGCATCCAATTTTTTAGTTCTGAATGTTTTATAGAAAAATAGGCTGAACAAACGTGATTTGATGGAGAAGATATTAGTTTTCACGTAAAAAAAATTCTGATCCACATCTGAAATTGAAATTAAGCCTAACCGGCTGTTTGTTTACTGAGGGCTTCAATTGAAAGATGAGTACAGCCCGGAAGTGATATACAGAGACAACGGCTATTATATATATAATGTTTTTACTTTATTTTTTTATCTATAAATTTGAAAAATATTTGTGATTTCAAAGAATTATGCACAGTTTTGTGACAAACACTCCACATAACAATTCTGAGAAAATTGAAAGATATCAGAGGAAAATGAATACGCATGGAGCCTTTTGAAAAATTCTATTATTTTTGAAGAACTTTTTGGTAAGCAGGTCCTATTCCTCCACAAAATACTAATTTCTGAATTCTAAGTATCTTCAATGCAATAGAAAAGAATATCAATTATGTTCATGGGGTATAATATAGAGAAAAATATTGAATATTAAAGAAGACCTTCAAGGGACCTTCAAATTCGAATTTTTTAATTTTTAGTTTTTAACTCTGTATACAAAATGAGAAAAATTAATTTCCTATTTTACTACATTTAAAACCCTTAGAATTCCAAATTAGGAATTTTTAGCAGAATAATGCCTGTTTTTCAAAATAAAAATCAAATAAATAATAAAAAAAAAAATCAAAACTGTTAACGTTTTTCAAAAGGCTCCATGCGCATTCTATATTAATTAAAATTCTTAAATTTTATATTATAAGTCTACCATATGTATATAAATATAAATGTGCATTTAATTCTTTTTGTGTGTGTGAATCAGTCTTAAATATTTTTTTTCTATTCTTCCTGTTATTTTTTTATGTTTTTGCATTATTTTATGGTCTATAAATTTGAAAAATATTTGTGATTTCAAGGAATTATGCACAGTTTTGTGACAAACACTTTCATTATCAATTCTGAGAAATTTTGAAGATATTTGAAGAAAATGAATACGCATGGAGCCTTTTGAATAATTCTAGCATTTTTGAAGAATTTTTTGATAAACGGGTCTTATTCCTCCACAAAATACTTGTTTGTGAATTCTAAGTATCTTCAATGAAGTAGGAAAGAATATAAATTATGCTCATGGGATTTATAGAGTAAAATATTGAAAATTAAAGAAGAATGAGATTGAAAGCCCCTTGTCCCCTTAAACTTCGAACGGATAATCAAAAATTTACATGTAGTGGGATTTCGAAATAATATTGGCCAAGAAGCAAAGGAATTTCGAAGAAGCGCTCGGTAGCCGCCTAGATCAGTATTCTGTCCTGGCTTAGATCGGCGTGACAGATCCCTTACTTCAAACAGAGAGGAATGCTTTACAGAAGTGTGATGATTTTTTTTTTGTTTACATTTGAGACAAGAAATAAGAAGTATTTTTTTTATTGATCAGATTCATAAAAGTTAAGTGTGTTAAACATACCGTGATCAATCTAATTCCCAATAATAATTTACCGATTTAAAAAGTCCATTTTTTTATTGTTAGCAGCTTTATAAATACTGCAGTGAAGAGTTATAAATCTTCTTTTATTTTTGTTCTAGTAAATCTCTTTTTCTTCTAGTATATCTAAAATTTTTTATTCTAGTTAACCTTTAACTTACGGGGCACATTTTTCCAATTCCTTCTTTAGAACAGGAAATCTCATAGCCCCTTTGTGATAACGGACATTAAGGGGTTTATGTATATATATATATATATATACATACATACATACATACATACATATATATATATATTTATATATATATATATATATATATATATATATATATATATATATATATATATATATATATATATATAAGCAATGAAAATACTAAACCGATGAAGAAGAAAGAAGTGACCATACCTACACGGATTTAAGAATAAGAGAATGAAATTCACAACAGAAACCGTCTGTTCCGAAACTGCCTGTAGGACAGACCGGGGGGAGTCCCCCCCGGTCATTAACTACAAAACTTCCATTTCTGTTGTGAATTTCATTCTCTTATTCTTAAATCCGTGTAGGTATGGTCACTTCTTTCTTCTTCATCGGTTTAGTATTTTCATTGCTTATTTTGTAACTAATTTGTTAGCAGCTTAGCGCTATAGATTACGCTTACGGTTCTAAATGTTGTTCATGTTTTTTAGAAAAACTTATTAGCTTTAGACACTTATATATATATATATATATATATATATATATATATATATATATATATATATATATATATATATATATATATATATATATATATATATATATATATATATACATATATATATATATATACATACATATACATAGATATATATATATGTATATATATATATATATACATACATACATATACACATACATATACACGTACATATACATATGTATATATATACATACATATATATATATATATATATATATATATATATATATATATATATATATATATATATATATATATATATATATATATATATATATATATTCATTCTTGGGATACATGCTACCCCACCCCGTAAGGAAAAGGTTAATCTGTTCCATGTATCCTGAATTACGGACATTCAAAAGGTTGATTCTTTTCATATCTGGATATCTTTAAAAATTAAATGGAGAATCTTATAATGATCTTCTAATACATTTAAAACGGGTCAAACTGCAAGAAGTATTTTTTATATCACTTTCAGAAGACTCTACCAACCCTAGCAAAGTGAAGTAACACAAGAATAAAATGAAAGCATGTCTAACGAAATAAATCTGAAATTTCTTTCAAAAATAGTCTGACATATTTCTACTCCGATGGTTATCTGACAAAAAATTTAATTTTAAGAGCACTCATCTATTTAAAAACTTCTACGAACTGCATATACTTCCTTCGGCACAACCAAATATTATTATTTTTTGCTATTTGAATAAGAGGGACACTTCTTCAAACCGTTTTATTCTGCGCTGCTGAAATGTAGTACCATCTATCAAAATCGTATCCGAATACGTTCTATTCTTCAGAACTTTTTATGCTTAAAGGAGTCAGTGCGATTCTTCCGGGTGAGTAAATTTGAAAAGATCAAATCTTTCCGTGTTACATAAAGAAGTGAAATTTATCGAAATTTTGGATGTTTCAGATATTAGAATTTTATCATGAAATAAAACGCTTTTCAAAAAAATGGAGGACATGATCCAGTCAATAAGACTTATAATTAAAAAACTTTTATAAAAAAAAAATTCTCCAAAATAAAATTATCAAAAGTTGAAATTTTGTTATTCAAATTCACAACTTTCTCATGAAGAAAGGGACCTATAGAAATATTTTATTTAAGTATGCTGATTTTTTGTTAGTCTAGAGAAACCAGTAGATCTTCTTTTAAGATTTTTCTTAACTATAGTCTCTCTTCTTGAAGATGAAGAAATTCCTCAATATTTATCGTAATTTTTTTGCGGGTTGCAGATTCTATTAGATTTTATAGAGGAACTCATAATTTTTTCAGCAAACTATGTGAAAAACTCTTCTGAAAGTTGTTTCTATTTTTTTTTTTTAAATTCTATGAACAAACAAGTAATCCTATATAAAGGGTAAAAAAAAACAAGAATTTATCTTCTTGAAGAATAGCACATACTAAGCATAGTCTGTCGTTTCAACACATTACCTAGAAATTTAATACTCTTAAACGCAAATACATAAAAATGCACTTTATCAGGCTGGTAACATAAATTTTTCAAAAATGTTTAGGAGTTTCTAAGGGAAAAAAAACTTTGTTGTATCACGTATATAATTTTTCAACAGAACGTAAAAGAGAAAACTCTTTTCATAATCTTGAATTTAACATGACATGGATGATACAGTCGAATTTATAATTCCCCTAATTTTATTAAATATTTAAATTTTAAATATTTTATGAAATCAGTTTTCCCAAAACGGTTCTAAACTAAAATTTTCTTATCTGAAATGCCTTTAAAATTACTTTTTTTTGTTAAATCAAGATGTTGAATAATCACTCTAATTTAAGTAACGAACGCAATGGCCCAGTGGCCAAAGGCAGCGAGTCAGTGATCTGAACGTCTATGGTTCGATGCCGGTCGCTGACAAATCTACTGCCGTGTACATTAACGGCGGCTGGTGCACAAAAAATCTGTCATGGTTGCAATGTCCTCCAAGTTCTCAAATTTACCTCTGGAAGTGTGGGGTCAAGGGTTCCGGTCTCGTCAGTTGACTCGGTTCAAATTACGGGACCGGTTCTTTAGCCAAGTCGGACTCCGACCCTTGTGGTGCTGTTAAAAACCGGAGCCGCACCACTTTGTCCAATAGCCGTTATGAACTTGAACTGACAATATACTGTCGGTCAAGGGGCATCAGTCACAACAACAACACAATTTAAGTAACTGCGTTGACGAACTTTAAAAATAAGCACCACGTTTAAGTTGTTGAAAATTGTATTTTAAGTTAAGGAAAATCGTTGAAAATAAACCCTCCACACATAAACGAGGTAATTCAGGCAGTAGAAGACCCGGTAAGTTATTGTTACAGCACAAGCGGTTGTTGGTATACTACAGGTTGACGACCTTGGAGATTATTCTTTATGCAGGCAATTAAGGTTTCAACTCATTTTAATTCAAATTAAGGGGACAGTAGACCTTCAAACCTAACTTTTTGTTTTGAATGGATTTGCTTGAAATTTGAATATGTGATTAGTACCATAGATATGTAAAAGTGGTTAAAATTTAAAGATGAAATATTAATAATTTATGAATTATGAATTATATCAAAAATTAGCCTAATTAAAAATGTTCCATGCGCATTTCTTTTGCATATAATATGGTAATTTTTATTTACAGGATTCCTTATAGAACTAACAATGAAACTTAATTGGATATTTTAAGCATTCATTAAAAATATAAAGAGAAAAAAATAATAATAGTGAAAACACCCTTTTTATTACGCAAAATACCTATAAATCATCTTTTCGAGTACAAATTTTAGAAATTCTGAGCTACGAGGCATAATTTTTTTCAATAAGATTTATTTGATATACAGTTAAGTCTATAAAACTTAAATTTCAAAGCAATACGATAATTAGAAATGCGCCTGGAGCAGTTTGAATATTCGTATGACATGAAAATTTTTATTTTGAGAAAAACACATTTAAATTTATTGCTATTAGTAACCACATAATATCTAAATTAAATACAAATGCCTAGAGCTAGGAGAGTAATCACAGAAATTAAAAATTCTTTTTGCAACACGTTCCTACTCGTCCGTAGTTTCACAATTCAATAAAAAATTTTAAAAATCAAATTTTTGGACAAATTTCACAATTTTGAAAGTCCACTGTCCCCTTAAGTAAAGATAGGATGTTCATTTTGCTAAGGGTATTAAATTCCTTTTTTGATTAACGATGGGTACCGCCCACGTTAAATAGAGGTTTATGACGCAAGCTACCACAGCGTAAGCCTGGATTTGATTCTCGCACAAGACTTGCATGTTTTTCTGTACTGTCCTATCACAAATAGTACCGTTCGTTCATCCACTGGGTGTTTTCATAATGTAGTAGCCAATTTGTCAGTCGAATAATGAGCTTGCCGCATTGGGGAAAAAAAATGATGTTGGTTTTATAAATTTATAGCTGCTGTTCATTGCAAATACCACATACATTAGCTGATAAGCCATTAGTCTATCCATCTACGAGCTGTCCAATATTTGTCGATTATATACAGCGACTAAGCTGTAGCAGATTTAGCGTTATCCGGGGTGCACCACTTATCAATACTAATCTCCGTACTATGTCAAAAGGGCATACGTCTTACGGTATGAAATGTACAGTAAATACAATGCAATATATACAGTATTTATGTACAAATGTTTAAAAACCCGCGCACTCAATTATTTGTAAGAGTTTTATTTTGTGTGTTTGTGTGTTTGTCCAGTTCAAACCTTGCAATCGATTTTTAACTAACTTCCCGACTAGCTAGACTGTTGAAACTTTTAGAATAGCTCAGAACACGATGACAATGCATTATTTTAATACTTTTAGCCATCTTTAAGCAGAATTAAATTAATTTTCAATTATTTTCAGTTAATTTTGTTTTTATGACTGGTGCAGCCATCTATCGGCCGGTACGGGACCGAAAAGTTAAACGTAAGTTAACTTCCAATTAACTTCATTTTCTTTCAAGTTGATGGGATAATTCATCAAAAAATTTTAAAAAAGTATTTATTAATACATAGAATTGTCAAATTTATATGATTCAACAGAAAATTTAAAAACATGGTATATAAAAAGTTCTTTTTATCTTGTAATTATTAAATTTCCTATGCTTGAAAATTCACCTTGATCAATTATGGTGTATTTTCATTAATAGTCTTTCTGAAAATCTACCTTTCCTGATCAAATCAGAATTAGATCGGCTACTGTTTTTAGAATTTATGTAATTTTCATAAATGTATTATAATTAACGTAAAGTAAAAAAAAGAACAATATGACATCATCTTTCCGTGAGAACTATTAAATTCAAAACCGCACAAATGCAGCATTTTTCTTTATGCAACGTATTAATAAAAAAGGCAAACTACTTTCTAGTAGAATGGCAAAATAATTTTGAACCAAGTTTCAATATTTATTTTCAAAATGCCTTCAATCGATTTATGTAACGCTTTACATTTATTTGTCTGTAATTGAAGGCAGCAAAATAACGTGCAAGATGACTCTATGTCTGTAAGAATATTTATGATAGGATAAACTCCTACAACAATTTTATAAGAAATTTTACACTAATGCTAGTGTAAAATCAGATAATAGAAAAGCTTTAGCTAAATCCTAACAATTAACTTTGGAATAGGACCATCTCGAATCTCTAAAGCAAACTCAATTTTCTTCCTCGGGAGCACAGTAATAGAACACCAATACCGTAAACCAAAGCAGGCAAATGGCCTACCTGGCTGAAGTATTCTTCAGCATCATGTAACTAAGAAACGCAACACCGGAATAAAATATCCGATGTTACGATGACGACAGGCTGTCAAACTGAGTCAAAATAATCCAGAAACAAGTACTGGGGGAGCAGGGTATCCTAATGTGTTGCATTCCGCTATACCTGGCCTAACTCGTCATGTAATAACATGCATTAAATATAAGTGTTCTGCGCTTGAACTGATGTATACAAATAATTTGGAAAAAAAATTAATTTTCTGCCACTCAGACATGGAAGGAAGTTTAATTAATTGGAAAATCTGTGCAGCTTCTAACACCGCATTTACACAGTCGTGATAGCGGTGAGTCGAATCGCGAGGGGGGGGGGCGAATGTGTAAACGATGTTCTTGCAGTTTTTTCATCGCCAATCATGGCGCTCGCTTCGGGAGCGGTTTTCCGGCACGAGTCAAAGGGGCGAATGGCGCCGTTGCGACGGGAAGTCTTGTTCACAGCAAGAGGCGTGAATGTGAGAACGGTCACTCGCATCGATGAAGAAACGTGACTAATGTCTCGCGAATGTCTTGCGGGTGGCACGATAGCGAATGTGTAAACGCGGCATAATATCAGATTTGCACTTGCGTGCAAATCTGATATTATGCCGCGTTTACTGCCTCTACCAATGTAGATGTAGATCAAGCAAGAATAAACTGCAAACCTGTAGGATGGATACAAAGGTCGAGGTTTGTCTAGGTCTGCTTTTGCCCGTAAAAGTTGATTTTGACCTATTGACAAAGATGAATAATTTCAAGAAATAAAATTGCTCTAATTAGGAGAGAATTTTTCGCAGAAAATTTGCTATAAATTTGATTTTAAAAAAAAAACCTTTATGACATGAAAAATAACTCTACAAATATTTTCAAAATAGCTGTGAAGCATATATTCAATGTATTATTTTCACTTAAGTATCTTAAATTGGGGAATTCTAATTGCAAATTTTGCATATGTATTAACATTAATTTTTTATACGTTCAGCAAAACACTAGTAATCGTAAGGTTTTGTAAATTATACTAATGAATTAAGAAGCACTTTGAATAAATAATTAAAGCCCGAATTTTTAGTGAGTCGTTTTGGTCCCAAGAAACAAAGTACTACACGAAACAAATTAGGAGCGAATTTTCCACAGAAAAATTGCTAGAAATTTTGATTTAAAAAAACCTTGATTACATGCAAAATAACTCTAGAAATATTTTCAAAATAGCTGTGAAGCAAAAATTTAATGTATTATTTTCACTTAAGTATCTAAAATTGTGGAATTCTAATTGCAAATTTTGCATATGTATTAACACTAATTCTTTATACGTTCAGCAAAACACTAGTAACTTTAAAGTTTTGTAAATTATACTAATGAATTAAGAAGCACTTTAAATAAATAATTAAAGCACGAATTTTAAGTGAGTCGTTTTGGTCCCAAGTAACAAAGTTACTACGCAAAAGAAATTTAGAGGGATAAGAAGATAAACCAGAACTCGGTACCATTTTCAAAGATTTAATTCAGTGCAACTTAAAAAGCATTTAAAAAAAATTCGTTGAACTGAATTCATACTTTGAAAAGAAAAGGGAGCTTTATTTTGAAAAGATATTAAACAAAAACTCAGAGTACAGTGCATAAAGAGAAATAATCTTTCTTTCACACTCAGTTTCGCACAGTATGAAAGAATGCATAAGATCAACACAAAACCTAAATGAGGAGTTTTCTTTCAGAGAAAAAGTGCTCACGCAAATTTTATGTGTATTGAGGATTTTCGTTATCACACGCCAATCTATCTAAAAAATCCTTTCCGAAACCTCCTAAGAAAGCATTACCCTCACAGCCGATTTTCTTTTAATATTCCTAGTGACTGTCATTCATCTTGATAATCTTTCTTTGTTCAGGTGTAAAATGTCCATATCTATGCAAAACATCGGTGTTGATGGCTCGAGTAACAAAAACCTTAATCTTTGAAGTGATAAGGGATAACTAAAGCCTGAACGAGGTATTTGTCAAAGTAAATAATGCACCTGTCACAGGAATTTGTTTTTTCTCCGCTTCATCGGTAAGGTTTGGCTGGTATTCTACGTATTATATAATATTACGCGGCGCGTGTTTTCGAGGCCTATTTTTTTCACATGTTCTGATTTTAAATCTCTAGGAATAAGTAAATGTATTAACATGTTATTAAAATTTCTCTGTGAAAGGACACAATCTAAGAACCGAAATATTGAAAGATATCCTTTCTGTATAGCATTGCCAGTACATGTAACTCATACATATATCCTAAACTGATAAATATATGAAACTTAGACAATCTGAGCATATAATCATATGCATATAGTGGCACCCAATAAACCAAAATACTTCACAGTTATTGGCTATGATTATGAAAATATAATCTCCTATTGAACTAAATGTATAACATAAATTCGTGTAATGATGATCAACGACATCCGATAGCAGTTCAGCAGGTAGAATATCGGCACTTTATGCCAAAGGTTGTTATTCGTGATCTAACCATAATTGTTTTCACGGTTTAACCCTTTGAGGGGCAACAACCTGCACTGTTTGCACGGTGTAGATTTTTTCTCGATTCATTTTAACCTAAAATATCTTCAAAAGTTTTCCAATTAAAGGTTGTAATAGGATTTTACTTCTTCAAACTGATACCAGATGGCTGCACAAGTCATTTTTTCTGCTCATTTAACTGGAATACATTGAATGCAAGTGAAAAAAAGGACTAGATTTAGGCGTTTGCACTGTGCAAATGGCGCCCCTCAAAGGGTTAATTTCATTCCGGCATAAAATGGAGACACTTTTTGCTTCTCTTGACTTAAAGACATTTGTATGGCTATTTTTCATGGTATCCATGGATGGGATCCCAACATTAGATTTTTTTTCTTAGGGATCGTAGTTTAAGTATGTAAATACTATAATACAATCACCCACTACGCTAAGACAAAAAGAAATGTAAAGGAGAAAGCTTCCATCATGTAGGCCTCGATACTAATCCCGGGTAAGGCTTAGGGGCTTCTAAGCTATCCCCTCATTGGGAGCAACACATAGGCTCACCTGTTGAGTAATCCCCTAATAAAGTAGCCTACAAAACTTGCCATATTCATAGTCAAATATCTTCAGAATATGTGCCTGCTGCATTGAAATAAAGATAATTACAAGATAAAAAAGAACTTTTTATATACCATGCTTTTATATTTTCTGTTGAATCATATAAACTTGACAATTCTATGTATTAATAAATACTTTTTTTAAAAATTTTGATGAATTATCCCATCAACTTGAAAGAAAATGAAGTCAATTGGAAGTTAACTTGCATTTAACTTTTCGTTCCCATTCCGGCCGATAGATGGCTGCACCAGTCTACAAAACAAAATTAACTGAAAGAAACTTAAAATTAATTTAATTCTGCTTAAAGATGTCTGCTTAAAGATGGCTAAAAGTATTTAAAAATGCATTGTCTTCGTGTTCTGAGCTATTCTAAAAGTTTCAAGTGTCTAGCTAGTCGGGAAGTTACAATCGATTGCAAGATTTGTAAGGGACAAACACACATACAAACAAGAAAGCAAGTTAACCTTTTCCTTACGGGGTGGGATAGCATGTACCCCAAGAATACGGGCCCATGAATGAATGAATATATATATATATATATATATATATATATATATATATATATATATATATATATTCATGGGGTCGTATTCTTGGGATACATGCTATCCCACCCCGTAAGGAAAAGGTTAATAAAAACATGGTAAAATAATTTAAGGGTTTGGTATGGCATTTGTTGCCAAAGTTTGTAGATCAGTACTTAGTTCAGTATCAAAGTAGAACACCCTGAGAACATGAATTTAATTTTTCTTGTATAGATCACTGTATTACTGTAGCTTTCGTAATCGAGCAAAGACTTTTCTCTTACCATTTTAAAAGTTCATTTGAAAAATTCAGCCCACTGTAGATCATGGTATACTTCGGTCTGATGGAAGATGGTGGCTCTTCTACCCCTTGCTAGGTACCCCGTAGAGTAATATGACTTTGAATTGTAGAGGAGAAGGCGGGAAATATTTGTATGTCCAGATGTTACTACAATGGCCACTCAACTTGGCGTAAGAGATGGGAATTTTACCCAGAGTTCATATTTCAATATATATCTGGGAAAACCGGACACCGCCTACAAGTAAACACCTGGAGATGGCAGGTCGCATAATGAGTGAAGCTACCGCTTTAACTACAACGCCATGTTGCTTTGTCCAAAACAAAACCTTTAACTCTGTCAGCATGTTGTATGATTGTTTCATGATTTTTAATTTTCGTCAAAATTATTTTCCATAAAAATAATGTTCCATGTTGCATATAAATTTACAAACGGGTCATCAGTGTGTTTACATTAAATATATAAATGCACAATACGCAACGCAGCAAAAACCTTTAAACATGATAGGTCATTCTCTGTAAAATAGAATAAATTTTTTTTTTGTTTTTTTAAGAGAATTTTCATAGCAATTTGTTGGATATTTAGTAGCCTTTTAGAAAGCTATTCCTTTCACCACGGATTTAATTAGCTTTTTTTGCTTACATGATTTTGTTTCATTCATCGTACAGCAATTGACTTAAATTGTTCAAGAAATGCATTGTCACCGATTTTTAGATTACAGTTCCATCCAAAAAAAAATTCTATGAGTTCGTGAAGAATGAGAAGGTGCTCTTTCTTATTGCTGTGGCCTTATTAGGAACAACAAAATGACAAGAAAACAATGGCAGGAATTCGTAAATTAAGTTTCTGTTACGTTTCGTTTACTGCTCGTTAGGCGTCAGAGAGTTAACAGTTTGACGATAAGCAACACTTTTATATCACATTTCTAAAACGTTACAAGGTTACGTATTTTTGCAATGCCTTGAGCTTTATGAATGTTTTATCAAATGATCAAATGATTCAAATTTAAAGGTAACGTTCTTTTCTTTTCTTCAGACATCTGAATGGGACGACACTCACATATGAAATATATACATAGATAAATATATGCATGTATATTTATGTATATATATGTATGTATGTTTGTATGTTGTCGCAGCGTAGGCGACAGTTTTGGAAAATTAAACAGGTGCAAAGTTGGGCACAAAGAATAGGAGGAGAAGATATATTCCAAACAGCGGATAAATGGTGTACAGATGCAGTTTACGATCTGCTTATGTCAAAAAGGGAGACGATAATTGACATGTAAAAGGGGAACGGTCGAAAAATTGATGGCAAGGAGCGGCGGCCAGCTGCAGTTAATGATCTGGACAGGCAGAAATAGGAAACGAAGGGGTCCGAAATTTGATGTTAGTGAAGGACGAGTTAAGACTTTACGAGCTTCAATGCGTTAGGAGGTCAGTAGGGGGTCCGAATAGAAGCGTGTGAATGTAGGGGCGTGAGAATTCTCCAGAAGGGTGCAACGACTGACGCTCCCTTCAATTTTGAGTGGAGGAGATAGTAATATAAAAAAAGAGTTGGAACCAATAAAGGGTATCCATATTTACCCATTGGTCAGGAGGTGGCTACCAATGGAAAGCCTAGAATGAAGTGGGGGAGTTAAGTAAAAGATAGAGATGGAGAGAAATAATCAGACAGAAGAGAGAGAGAGAGATAGAGTTGAAAAGCAATGAGCAGATGAGTTTTAGAATCCGCTGAGGAGAAGTCGGAGTCAAGAAAGACGGAAAGGGCCGCAGACGAATAAAGAAGATAGAGGTGTAAGCCCAGGGCCCGATTAACAACGCTGGGGGCCCCTGGGCAGATGATATTTGGGGGGCCCCCCTTACAAATATTTATAAAAATAAGAACTATCCATGGGCTATACATACTATTAGAAGTACTAGGTGCGTACACCAAGGGGGTTTTGGGGCCCCCTAGAATCAGGGGGCCCTGGGCAAAGTCCCGATTTGCCCATGCGATAAAAAGGCCCTGTGTAAGCCCTCAAGTGCCGATGAATATATGCCTGCCGATTGAAGGATCAACGAGCCGAAAGCCTACCGCGCCGACCCTAACTCAATGCGCACGCCTAATGACTCCAGGAGCGAAGTCGATCTGACTACTAGCCGATAGCGTAGCCCTAGAAGGAGACACCTGCCCAGGAGCCCAGAACTCTCCCATGCCGCACCCCTTCGTCGAGCGAGCGCCCGCTACCAAGAGGTTGTAAAGCACCGGAGCCCCGTATGCATAGATGACCAGGAGCGAAGTCGATCCGACTACCAGCCGATAACTTAGCCCTAGAAGGAGACACCTGTCCAGGCGCCCAGAACTCTCCCATGCCGCACCCCCTTCACCGAGCGAGGGCCAGCTACCAAGAGGTTGTAGAGTATCGGAGCCCCGTATGCATAGATGATTGCCACCAGTCACAATCGCCCCGAGTGTAAAGTCCTTGTACCACAGATGACCGCCGCAAGCCTCCCATCGTCCCTCACGATTCCCCGAGCCGTGCAAGTATCAGGTACGGGATTTTGTTTATTTGGTGATCTTGTGCCGATGCTCAATTAGGTTAAGAGGATGATAGTAGCCGCACTTAAGATTGCATGTTGTCATAGATATATGTTACCGAATATTTGTGGTTTTGTATATATATTATATATATATATATATTGTATTAACATGTTAAATGAGTAGTGATAGAAAGGCAAGAAGGAGTAATATTAATGGTATAGGATAAGTGATAGGGTATATATATATATATATATATGTGTGTGTTGTATTAACATGTTAAAGGATTAATGATAAGAAGTCGATAATGAGTAATGTGAACTGTATAAATAGTGTGTTGATAGTTAATAAATTGATTTGTGATCATACACCTGAGTAATCATTAATCCATTGGGCCAAGCAATGTACTAACCACAATTAAATACTCCACAATAAATATCATAATAACTAAATAAAACTAATTACGGTGACATATGCGTGTACACACACACGTACACACATGTACGCACACACACACACACACACACATATATATATATATATATATATATATATACAGGATGAATCTGAACAAGTGGGCAAAACTTTACGGGGTGATAGAACGCACCTACATGAGCAATATTCGTCATAGAAAGTATGGGCGGGACGCAAACAGCGAAGCGCTAGGTGGCGCTGTAAATGGTACCCGCATGCCACACGTCCTCATTCGTTCCAGCGGCGGCTTTCCGTAAATGTTTGGGCAGGATCCTCCATGACCATTTCGTTGGCCCATACCTCCTGCCAGACAGTCATGACGGCGAATCGTATCACACATTGCTACGAGAGGTGTTGCCGGAGCTGCTGCGACCGATTCCAACCCCCATCAGATCGAGAATGCGGTTCCAGCACGACGGTGCGCCTGCACACTTCAGCTTGGATGTGCGGAACGATTTTGATGCAACATTCCCAGGGCGATGGATTGGTCGAGTTGGTCCCATAGCTTGGCCACCAAGATCGCCGAATCTCTCGTGCTTGGACTGTTTCCTATGCGGACATATGAAAAGCCTAATCTACGAGTACCCCATTGAAACCAATACGGAAATAGTCGCCAGGATCGCCGTTGTTGCCGGCGATATTCAGAAAATGCCTCGTGTCTTCGCAAAAGTGCGTCAGTCCCTATCCCGCAGGTGTGAAGCCTGCATTACAGCTGGCGGAAGCTCTTTTGAGCAATTTCTGTGACCCTGTAAATCAATTGCATTCCTGTTAATAAAATGTTTTCTTCAGTATCTACTCTCATTCTTGTGTTAATTCTTTAAATGTGATAGTGGAAAATTACCTTTTAACTTCTCACCGCTTGCGTTCCGACCATACGTTCTATGACGAATATTGCTAGTATAGCTGCGTTCTATCACCCCGTAAAGTTTTGCCTACTTGTTGAGATTCACCCTGTATATATACACTGGTGTAAAAAATTAAGAAAATTTGCAGACTTGTTCGATTATCTCTAGAACTACTGTACCGATTTTAATGAAATTCGATATGTACATACATTGATACTGTTGTGATGATAATTAATAGTTTAGAAATAATTAACGTTAATATTAATATCGGGTATTCAGATAATTAAATTAGTAAAGTAAGTAAATTTTAGTAACGATTGTGCTTTGTTTTAATCAATTTATTAAGCCTCTGCTAAATATATGTAAGGGTTATACTTGTGGTGATCAGATATTAATTGATTTGATTAATGTCATCGCATTTGGAGAAGGTGCGCAAGTTTCTCTAAATGTTTTGACATTGAGAAGAATTAAGTTTGAAATAGATCATCACAGGTTATACCTTATTATTGTCAATATTGATAAATTAATAAGTCTTATTTTGAAATAATTGTGAGGTGGCTGGTACGCTGGTGAGTTTTTGGGGTTTTTTTATTTAATGAATGAATGCAAAATTATAGTGTGGCCTTTTCTTTTAAAGTTAAATCCTTCCTTTTGAGAACCCCTTTTTGTCAGTTGATCGTAAACTGAGACATCCGATAGCGACTGGTCACGGACACCCTCCCCTTCGGGACGTTTGGAATGTTGATGAGCCAAGCAGATACGAATGCGCTCCCTACGCGGTTGAATACAGTGATTCGTAGAGGCCCTGTAAGTTTTCAAGGAGGAAATAAGTCACCAACAATTATGTGAAATAAGAAAATGAAAAAATCAACAATGAGTCGGAGAGGAGATTCCTTCGGCTAATTCCGAATTTCAGCGTTTTCCTCGTCCGGGATTGACGGAGCGGATTGGACCTTCTTACTTTCCGCGGAATACAAAGTGAAAAAAGGAGCGTCAACTCGGGGGCGGAGGGTGCAAGTGGACACAGAGGGGGAGAGGCGAGCGAAGAGGCTGGGAGCTGACCCCAGTGCCTTGATAAAAAGATGATGGCGGTACGGAAAGGTCCGACGACGTTCATGTCTTGGCGTCATGCACGCTTTAGAAAATGGCGTTAAGGCTCCCCTCATGACTTCTTTAAATAATAGTGTGTTTTTTTTTGTGCTGCAGCATTTTAACGGGGTAATATGATTTTAATTTCCTTTTTTGTTTACTGAATTTTTCTATAGTTTTTCTTTTGTTTTTTTTTCATCACTTTTTCATTTAGAAGGTTTTTTTTCTCACCTGCCACTATGTTAATAACTGTTAAACTAATAATAAATTGTACTGTAAGCAAGCAAGATTTTTGTGATATTTATAAGTTTATCGGGAGGAGATAGGGAATCCTCAAGTGTTATAACATTTTTTTGTTAAGGTATTTGTGTAATATTGTGAATGAAATCGGAAGGAATAAATTTGATATGTTAGTTTGTAAAGTGGTGTCATGTCGGTCCTTGCCTTTTTAGTAAATTTGCTGATTTTCAGCGTTAGGTTTTATTTTTATTTCAGCAGATATGAAGCTTTTTCTTTTAGGTGAGATAATTTTATTTCTAGGTGTTCTCCAAGGTTAAGTAAATTTATTAGATTTAATTTCATTTTTCTTTTGGCTCATTATTCACCACAGTGAAGCATTCAGTGCGAACCAGTGTTAATTATAATATTAATTATGATGGGTTATTGCATTTAAAAATAACACAACGCAACTTTACCATCTATCTTAAAATGTACTAACCACTAACGGCCAAATGGCAAATATTGTTGTATTTAAATTTAACTGAGGCCCACCTTAATTAGTAAGAGTAATTCCTACCTTCATTAATTAATTTATTAATTAGCAATATAAAATAATAAACTTTAAAATAAACCCCATAACTACACCATCTTAGTTGCCACAATACAATTCAAAACAAATAACCATTCAATAATTGTAATACACACGCATGATCGTGCTTAACACTCGTGGAAGTCGGAAGGTATGAAACAGCGGTTGCAGAATAAACAAAAAAATGAGTTAATAGATGGGTTAATAGGGGGTATGGTCCCCTCTTAGATAAACAGGTCTCACAGCGTGATTTCATACTTGAAATGAGGCAGTTTATCATTTCCTGTGGCAATTGGTCCCACTCGTTCAGCAACGCTGTTTTCATTCCCTGGATGGTTCTCGGAGGGGGGTTGCGAGTTGCAATTGCCCTCCCCAGAGCGTTCCAGACATGCTCTATATGGTTAAGGTCTGGAGATCTGGCTGGCCAATCCATCCGGCGAATATCCTCACTCTCTAGAAATACGTCGACCAGAAGAGCTCTATGTGGCCTCGCGTTATCGTCCATTAAAATGAACTCAGGGCCAGCTGCACCCCTGAAAAGGTGAACATACGGCTCCAAGACTTCATTCCTATACCTCACACCAGTCGCACATCTCTCCATGTCTTTCTTCACAAGACATGAAGAGGTGTGCGGCCATCCAACATGATGCTTGTCCAGACTATTAAACCTCCTCCGCCATACTGGTCGATTTCGCGGACATTGGAGGGTAGGTAGCGGGTCCCTGTGAACGTACGGCGAGAATCGGTGTTTAGGCTGAACCGGGACTCATCAGTGAAGAGAGCGGTCGCCCATTGATCCATACTCCAATCTCTAGGCTTTCTGCACCATGATAAACGGATTCTCCTGTTCGTAGAAGTGAGCGGGACGCAAATAGCAGGTCTTCTTGCAAACAACCCTCGCTCATGAAGTCTTTTGGAAACAGTCACCCTTGATACACGGGTTCCTGTGGCTGCATACAAGTCACGAGAAAGCTGAGAAGCTGTAGCACTCCTGTTACGCCTCGCTATAATCGACAAATGGAGATCTTCTCTGGCCGTCGTGGCTCTTGGACAACCTTGTCCAGGCTTTCTCGTGATGGATCCTGTATCCTTAAATTGAACCCTGTTAAATTGAAATCTCTACAAATTTGGACTTGAGATTGGCCTGCTTCTAGCCTCCCCACAATTCGCCACCTCATTCCATCATCTAAACGTTGGTGGTTACTCACTTTTACTATTACAATTTGAAATTAACCGATTGCTGCAAAATAACACCAAGAAATTCGCCGAGGTGTGCTAACGAACGAAATGCGTCTTAACTTACGTGCGCGTATAAAGCCTGTTTCTCTACTGGCTCCGCCTACACACACGTGCACGCTTACGTATTTGACGTACAAGATTTGCATTTTTGTCTAGAAGCAGTGTTTTTACATTCAGTTCAGTTCTTTTCATGAAATTCGATAAAATATGCAAATTCTCTTAATTTATTTCACCAGTGTATATACATACATATATATATATACATACATATATACATACATATATACATATATATATGCATATATATACATATATATATACATATATATATATACATATATATATATATATATATATATATATATATATATATATATATATATATATATATATATATATATATATATATATATATATATATACATATATATATATACATATATATATATATACGTATGTATATATATATATATGTATATATATATATATATATATACATATATATATACATATATATATATATATATATATATATATATATATATATATATATACATATATATATATACATATATATATATATATACGTATGCATATATATATATATGTATATATATATATATACATATATATATACATATATATATATATATATATATATATATATATATATATATATATATATATATATATATATATATATATATATATATATATATATATATATATATATATATATATATATATATATATATATATATATATATATATATATATATATATATATACATAAATATATATATATAGACGTAAAATTTCAGAATAGAGAATAAAGAAAATATACAATAGAAAATAAAATTATCTCTTTCCAATTAAGAAACATCTCCGGTATTAATCAATCGTGGTTGGGCGAAATTGATGAAATCACACTTTACGGACGCCCTGCTTGGCCTAAAGCGACACGCAAAGATAATTGTACTGACGTTGTTAATTGAGACTGACCATTAATCAGATTCGTAGATTCGTGTGTGACAGCAGTATCGTAAACCAACTTTATCGTTAATCAAAAGTATCATTAATCGAGAGCGGACAGTTTGGGTATACTGCATGTCTGACGTCTAGTTTTCAATAAGCTACTTCAACTGCGATTCGAACGGGTCGAAATTCTGAACTGCTATTTGAAACTAGTTAACAGATAACATTTATTAATCCATGAGGTAACACTTTTGTATTAACGGCAGAACTTTAATATGGTCAATCCCTTGGGGGGGGGGGGGGGATCCCAGTTGATTTGTTTATGGAATCACGCTAGTTTAAACATATTTCTCTGAAGTAAGATGTTTTATCTCCAGTAAAAAAGATATAAAATTTTGACAAATATTCAGTAAATATTTCTTTATTAAATTATTAGCACTGAATAAATTAAATTATTTTATTTTTTACAGGTGTTTATTGAATTTAATTTTGCTTACATAAAAAATTTTCTTTTTACTATTTTGTCACGAATAATAAATATTAATCTTTGTAATCATATGGTCTATATATACAGGGTGGTCATAAAAAAACTTTGCTGATATATGGACCTCTAGCGGCTGTTCCGTTCAACCGATCGAGATGAGATATCAGATATAGTTATTCAGAGGTATGAGCTCGGGATTCTGTGAACGGCAACAAAGTAGCGCCCACGGTTACGGTTATAGGTTCAGAAACTTGAAATTTTCCAATTGCAACGTCCACTTTTTCACGTCGAAAAATGCTCAGCGCATGCAAAAACCCTAAATAGCGTTGGAGCGGTACGTGTATCACAAAAAACGAACGCGTTATGCACGCACAAAAAAACAGCTCTCAAACGGTCAACAAAAACTTCACGATGGCGCCTATGTGGAAAATTTGTAATCCAAATAAAAGTTTTCTTTTGCCCGATCTGTGTTATCATCAGTGATTGGTGTCTTGACTCAGTCTTATGCAAATTTCCTCCGTGCGCCCCGATTGTGTTTTTTGTAGGCCGTTCGCAGAGCTGTTCTTTTTGCACTTACATAACGCGTCCGTTTTTGTGATACATGGACCGTTCCAACGCTCTTTAGGGTTTTCGCATGCGCTGAGCATTTTTCGACGAGAAAAAGTGGACGTTACCATTCGAAAAATTCGAGTTTCTGTACCTAAAACCGTAGCCGTGAGTGCCACTTTGTTGCCGTTCACAAAATCCCGAGCTCATACCTCTGAATAACTATACCTGAAATCTCATCTTCCTCGGTTGAACGGAAAGGCCGCTAGAGGTCCATATAACGGCAAAGTCAATAAGGAATGTGCAGTAACTGAATATCTTTCAAAGCAATTTTGTCACTTCGCAGAAAGTGTGCAATCGCAGGAATGGGTGATTTCTTGGATTTGAAGGGCCATTCAGTGTTGTTTTCTTTTGCTACCTGCTCCTCCCGTATTTATCTGCCGTTCAGCCTACGATTCCCTATTTAGGATTGTTTTCAGCGTTACGGTCAATTTTTGCTACACAAGAGCCAATTAGACCGAGACCTACTGCTTAAAGCCTATTCCGAACGGCTACAAACGTCCATGCCAGGAGTGGGATTCGAAACCATAGACTTTGGTACCGAATGCCAGTGTCCTAGCCATTCGGCAATCATCCGGCCTTCCCTGTTCATTCAGAGAATGAACAATAAGCTTCACCCCCAGATGAGATCTACAGAGTGGGGTGGGGGGTGAAGGAAATGTGAAACATCAACAGGTCCTTATCTTGAAGGAGACGGTGATTACCAGCTGTAACGAATCTCTTCGGAGAAACGCAATATTTAACCTGGGGAGTCTCTAGCCTTGAACATTAAACTGTACTTTTTCTACAGCGACAGATAGCTTTTGATCCGACAGTTCCCTTTCGTAACATCAGTGTATCTTCGCTTTCATAAAATCAGTCATCTCTCTTCTGCTTTACTACAATGTTTTCGAGATGAAAAGATCTTACTTTAAAAGAAAAAGTAAAAGTTATTGGGTTTGCAAAAGCAAATAAGTGTACGCAATTAGAACTCTAAAAAGAGTTTGAGATATCCCTAGCTCAAGTTTCGAAATTGTTTAAAAATAAAGAAAAAGTCTTGAACGACTGGAAATACAACAAAAATCTTAATCACAAATAAAAGCATAATGGAAAAGAATCTGAAGTTGAAGATGCTCTTTTTCAGTGGTTTGCTGAAATACGAGCCTGTAATGTTCTTGTTAGTGGATTATTATTCAATCATAAAGCTGAAGATTTAGCACAACAGTTAAATATAACTGATTTTAAAGCTACAAATGGTTGGTTGTGCAAAAATAAAGAAACCAAATTTCTTTCAAAAAAATTCACGGTGAAGCAAGTGATGCTGATGAAGCCGCTGCCAGTTCTTGTAAAAATTTAGTATTACCTGCTTTATTACAAAACTACAGTTCTTTTTGTATCTATAACTGTGACGAAATAGCGCTTTATTGTAGAGAAATGATGAAACTTTGTGTTTAAAAAGCGAAAAAGTTGTTGGAGGAAAAATCCCGAAAGACAGACTGACAGTTTTATGCTGTAGTAATACTGACGGCAGTCATAAAATGCCTCCTTTTTGTAATCGGGAAATCCAAAAACCCACGGTGTATTGGAGGGGCAAAATCTCTTCCAGTTAAATACGAAGCGAATTCAAAGGCTTGGATGACTGTTAATTTCTTTCAAAACTGGTTAGTGTCATTTGACAATGAGATGAATAAGATGATAAGAAAAGCTACCCTTTATATCGATAATTGTCAAACCCATAAAGTCGACGTAAGACTAGAAAATGTAGCACTTCATTTTTTGCCTCCGAATACTACAGCTATTTTACAGTCAATAGACCAGGGAATTATATCACTTTTTAAGAGGAATTATAGAAAAGAAGTCGTTAAAAAGATCATAGCATAGATGATACTAATACCTGCATAGATGATACTAGTGGATTTTCTATCAATATTTCAACTAGCAAAATTATTAGAAACATTTCAATTCTTACAGCTGTTCATATGATGAACAAATCATGGAATAACATTTCCTCTGAAGCAATAAAAAATTGTTTCATAAAATGTAAATTTTCAACAGACGTAACTAATGGTGAATTAAATGATGAATCAATAATAAACGCAAATGATTTGCCACCAGAAGGAATGACAGAAGAATTTTTTTCTAATTTTGTAAACTTCGACAATGACTTGGAAGAATGTGGTGAAACTTCAGACCCTCAACTTGATCAAGGCGAAGTCGATGAAGATAAATTTGATGAAGAATGTACCGTTAAAAGGGTTCCTTCACATGTTGAAGTTAATGAAGCTTGTGATATTATAAGACGTTTCTTGGAAACGAAGCCAAATACAGAGTTTCATTTATTTTATAAACTAGAAAATAAAATAACAGATTTGCTGCATTCACATCAGTAAACAGTCTAAAATATCCAACTTCTTTAGCAACTAATAAGTAAGTAACATTGTAATTATTTTCCAAAAATTAAAGAAAATATGTATGTTCTACAATAAAATTAGCTCGTTTTTCATCAAATTTCTAAATTTTAATGTGTTTAAGGTGTTTCTTACTTTAAATTAATGGATTGTTTGTTAATTATAATAGTTTAAATTATGGTTAAGATAATTTTTAATGCTTTTTTGGTTTAACTGTAACTCGAAACATTGTAGGCGTGTCAATGTGATCCCGGTTAATGGAATATTTCGCTTATTAGAATAATTTTTCGTAGCAAACTGGCTATTCCATTAAGCGGGCTTGTATGTAATTGCCCTTTTACATTTACACTCGTCAGATAGACTCGAGAATCCCTCTCGTTAAGGGAAAGCCTCAACTCTCACTCCCAAAGACTTAATAAATGTGTTCTTTTTAATATGAAACTGTATTTCGTGAAAGTTTCAACACTTCGGCCCAATGACTACAAATTTTACGATGAGTTCCGACTGCTAATATTTAATCCTAACGTGTATATATATATATATATATATATATATATATATATATATATATATATATATATATATATATGTGTGTGTGTGTGTGTGTGTGTGTGTGTGTCTCAAGCAATGATGATATTTTAAAAGGCCCTAAATCTTTATTTGTAAACCCAAATCTTAAAGCCTAACTGCATAGTTAAGTCTCTAAACTGCTGGCGTCATAATAACAGCCAATGACATTGATGGTGCCAAATGTGACCCAATAGCCCTGGTAATATAGTCTGGTAATTACTAGCCGAGCATATAAACGAAATGGGTTACGCCATTATGTATGTATATTCATTAATATGAACTTGAAATTCAGAGTTAACCAATAAATCGCCAAAGGCAGAGCTTTCTGAGAGATTAAGCTTAATTTTTCGAACAGACAAATTGAGATGTTTTTCACCGTAGTACACGCATTTTGTTCCCCTGTGGACTTCTTTTTTTAAGAAATCTAAACGCAGTTTAAGCCTTAAACTTTTGTCATAGATCGTGCTCATTTTTTAAGCAATTAAATCGTATTCGCTAAGGCACTCTTTAATTGCGACCGTACAGTCAAAAGTTGAGACTAAAAAAGTAACAGTAAAAAGTAATTTTGCGAAATATAAAAAAAAATTAAAGGGTAAAAAGAATTAATCGATGACCGTGCAACAGTTTAAAATAGAAAAGGTTGAAATGTAAACTCTAAGATGTCAGAAACAACATACTTCCGAAAATCAAGGTTAACATTAAAGACGATGTTTAAAAAATGAGTCATCATATATGTGACCTTATTAATATGGCTTTTATAAATACATATTTTCATATGAATATAAAGAAATGAAAATTTATAGATACACAAAAAGTTCCTAAATTAATTTTTAACAGTCTTAAAAATTTTAGCATTTTTCTTACTTTTTAACAGATTTAAAATTTATTTAATTCTATAAGTGTTCAAAAAAAGGTTAAGGTCTTTTACTTAATACCCCTGAAAGATTTAACGCATTCGCAAGCACAAATGCTAAGCCCTTAAATTTAGCAATGAAAAATAAATGAGACGTCTTTAAAATATCAAGATTTATTTTCAAGATATTTGAAGCTATATTATCCATTGAATATCAATCTCTTTTTTTTTTCACCACAATTCCAAGATGGCAGAAAATAAAGAAATCATTTTGACAGGTACATTATTTTATTTGACAAATGTTTTGTTCTAGCTTAATAATCGTGTATCCTTTCAGAGATTAAGGTTTTTGTTACCCGCAAGCCATCGGAAAGCAGATGGTATGCGCAGATACGGAAATTTTACACCTGTACAAAGAGAGATTATCAAGATGTATGACACTCGCTAGAATTATTAAAGGAAATGAAGAAAGAGAGTAAAACGTCCTGAGGTGGTCTTGGAAAAGATTTTCTAAACAATTTGACGCGAGATAAAGAATATTTTTTTCGCCTTTAAAACTGCGGGAATATTCTCTCTTAAAATAGGCTCTCGTTTGGGGATTATTCATTTTGCTTATATTATGTTTCCTTTTCACTGATATTTGAAGGAGAGTGTGAGATTATTTCTGCTTATATTATTCGGTTCTGCTTTAATGAATTTCCGTTCAGAAAGAAAACGTTCTGTCATTGGGAAAAGGAAGTCTAAAATGAGCAAGATTTTCTCAGACTTGCTTTCAAAAAATCAACGTGAGTGTTTGTTTAAATTAATCTCTTGCCTGTCCTGTTCTCATGCATACCTGGGCCTTGCGGGACGAGGGAATGAAAGATTAAGAATTCGCGGACCCTATGGGGTAAGTTATTTTATTACTATAACTAGCTGAAAACCCGCACTTTGCTACGGAGTATATTCAAGTTAAATACAACGGTCAATGTATGCAATTAATGTCCAAAAAAAATATAAAAAAAATTTATATATATATATATATATATATATATATATATATATATATATATATACATATATATATATATATATACATATATATATATATATATATATATATATATATATAATATAGATATATATATATATAATATATATATATATACACACATATATATATATATCTGTATCTATATATATATATATATATATATATATATATATATATATATATATATATATATATATAATATATATATATATACACACATATATATATATATATCTGTATCTATATATATATATATATATATATATATATATATATATATATATATATATATATATATATATATATATATATATATATATATATATATATATATATATATAATAAATACGACGATCAATGTATACAATTGATGTAAAAAAAATATGTATATTTATAAAAAAAATCGTAAGCGATATTTTTATAGACAAAATAATGTAGAAGAAAATATTCAAATTAAATCTAATAGGGCATACTAAAGAATATAGTACAGTTAAAATAGTACAGTTTGAAGAACATACCTTTTACTGTATTTTAATACTTTAATGTCCAATCGTCTGCCACATTAGCAAGAAAAAAAATATTTTTTGTCTATTTCGTTGTTATGCACGTGACGAAAAATTTATTTAAAGTACCGGAAAAAAGAAATCACGCGATCAGGATTTAATAAATTAAATTCTAAATTCTTTTGTAAAACCTAATCCCTTCGTAATTAGGTTTTACAAAATGAATAATTGACTTCAAAATGTCAACAGCTTGAACAATAATCTGCACGGAATCTTTAACAAAAAAAGTATAAACGGAATCGCATCCAACATAGCGATTTTTGAATTCTCACATGACATTGCTGAGAATTTATTTATTTATACAAATGTCAAGGCATTTGACACTAAGTCATTAGCCTATGTTTTGCCTCCCAGTATCTTTGTACAATGGAATTGAAAGAACTAACTGCAGAGCACACGTCAATATGTCTAGAGTCCATGACTTGTCCAGAATAACATAGAGTACACAAAGGGAAGTCCTTCACACTGCAGCGTACTGGAAATATGGTCTTATTTTTTCCCGAGACCCCACAAGAGCTTGAAACACAGCTGCGTGTTTTTCAAGGAATGTCCGACTTAGGCCAACTGGGATCCCAAAATATTTTTTTTTATACCCCGCTGTAGGTTCTCGATGCTCTTGTGTTTACTTCAGGCGAAACGTCTGCCAATAAAATCTCCAAAAACATCTATCTTAGATTCTGCACTTATAGTTCTCTAAAAAGTTAACATAAAACATTAAATCCTATTTCCAAAGGATAGGAATTTATATATCATTCTATATTCCAGTAAAAGTTGCAAAAATATGGTACGTGGTTCCATGCAAAATCCAAAAGACGGCGCCATTGAAACGAAATTGTTGGCCCTCTCACATTTAGCATATTTCATAGGCTCAACTCTTGTCACTGTTCACACAATGGTGAAAAATAAGTTCCCGAGTGTCAATAACACACTACATTTTCGAAGGCAAAAAGAATCCGGGCTTAATAAATATTATGGCGAGTCAGCACCTTCTCTTAGAATAATTTACAAGTGGTTTGTTGAATTTCGTTGCCACCGATTGAGCACAAATGACGCTAATTGTGTGTCGTTGGGACCATTTTCGTTCGCCTCTGAGGCATTCCTGCTTCAAGCTGGAATCTGAGGATTTCCTAGTCTTTGAATGGTGTAATTGGCATGACCGTGTATATCTTTAACAACATACGGTCCTGTGGATTTCTGATGTAATTTATCTTTGGACTTCAAATACACCGTGTCATTTGGCTTGATAACTCTGATCTTCGCGACTTGGTGTTGTTTTACTCTAGTTTCAACTTGTCTGTTTATGATGTTGTCAAAGACTTTTTTGTATAGAACATTCGTTGCTTTAAATGTATGTTGAATGTCGTGGGATTTATCAAATTGTGAGGTGATTTTCTTCTGATCATAAGTGTCCGTTATTAATGACACTTCTCTACCAAAGTGTATGTATTAGGTGAAGCGAATAACCAGTTGTTGAATTCTTTGATGCATTATATACTGATTTGTGAAGCTCAACGGCATGAAAAAACGATTTTCCTTCGAGTTCCAAAGCTTGAATAGTAGATTTTATAGAAGTATTAATTCTTTCCCTAATTGCATTGGCTTCAGGTCTTCCAGGTGTAGTATGAATAAATTTAATATCAAATGCTCCATTACAATTTTCAAATATTTCAGACGTAAATTGTGTCTTGAGATCGGTTTGTGCACCGCTGGTCTATGACATGATTCTCGAAAATTTTTATTTTAAGCCACGGTATTTTTGGAGCTATAAATAACTATTTTGAGCTGACTCCCCTCTTTCGAGCTATTATACGTTGTAAATAAAGAATACAGAAATACAATGCATATCTTTTAAATAGCTGACTCGTGTACGTAGAATGAAGTTATAACTTGGAGTTTTAAAAAAGCCCTTGAGCCGCACGATGGTGAAGTGCCTAGGGCCTGGATTCGATATCAGAATTTATGGGTTCGAGTCGCACTGTTAGCATGAATGTTTGTAGCCGTTCGGAATTGGCTTTAAGCTGTAGTTAACGTCTAATTAGCACTCGTGAAACAAAAAATGACCATGGCGCACCAAACCAAACCTTAAGAAAGCCTTTGAAATGATTGAATACCTGCAGTTTTTTAAGCCAAATTTTGGTCCATAATAAGGAAATAATCTCTTTTCATTTTTTTTAAGATAACGCTGTCATATTTTACATTTAAAAATTATTCGAAAGAATAAATAAACATGAATGCATATACAATGAAAACTTCGATTCCATCTCTGCTTAAAATTGGTGACAACATTTTTGAAAGAGTTCACAACTTTTTATACCTCAAATCAGAGATAAATTGCAAAGGTGACCTCAGTACTGAAATACCCCCCCCCCCAAAAAAAAAAAAAAAAATTGCTGCCAGCCGGTGTCTTCACGGACTTCGAACTTCCCTCGGATCAAGTATTGCAGAAAGAAAAACCAAAATCTTGCTTTACAAGACTGTGATACGACCAGTTCTTACTTATGCTTCAGAAACTTGGAACAGAACCAGAAAGAATGAAATATTATTCCCTGTATTTGAAAGACGTATAATACGAAAACAATTTGGCAGTGTTAAAGAAGGTGAAACTTGAAGGAAAAGATTCAGTAATGAATTATAGAGGTTTTATTAAGATCATGGCATAATAAAGCATTTAAAAATCTTCCGCATGAAGTTTGCTGGCCTTATCTGCAGGAGGGATAGTAATTCAGAAAATTTAAAATTTTTAACCACAAACCCATGGGTAAAAGGACCCGAGGAAAACCTTAGGTGAGATGGTTCATTAACATTAACGATGATTTTAAGATCATTAGAATTTTTTTAAAAAATTGAGAAGCCTGGCACAAGAAGAGGACAGATGTGGCACTAAGGGGGGCCACCCCGAGCTCTCGTGCTAGTTAGTCTTGATAATAATGATAAGACAAGCGAATGTAACATAAATTTATACTTAAATGCTTATATTTATTTTTAGTCAGTGGTGGAACAAATATATATTCGTATACTTTTAGTTTATCACTGAGGTATTTTTGATTAAGAAAGAAGATGGCAAATGTCCTATTGTCTGTCAATGGTGTTAATCATTATTATTTGGGAAAATTATTGTGGATGTATAAGGATAGGAGTCCATCATGTGCTTTGACACTAAAATTTCTAAAATTTCAAAAACTGGACTTAGCCGATTTGGCTTGTGAATGTCTCATTCAACGTTGCAGTTGTAAATGAGTTTGGTAGGAGAGTTTCCAAGTTCAGAGATCCTAGGAAATGCTCAAAAATATGAGTCCGAATGTCATTCCTACAGTATTTAATAAGGGATTAGGAGTACCAGACTTGGAAATAGTTGACTACTTTAAAAAATGATTAAAAATAGTTTGATTTTGAGGATGACCCATGTTACAGTTGGGTTTAAAATCTTCCCACGTGGTGTAGTGGTTAGTGCTCTGAGCTACCATGTGGGCTTGGGGTCAAATCTCGAATAACGCGTGGTCGGTTCCATGTCATCCCCCGTATAGGGAGAAATGCTGGCACACCTATGGGGTGCTCCCATAATAGAATAGTCAGTAAATCGGAGAGAATAACAAAAGGCAAATGTCTCACGTCAAAGTATCTCCACATTAGACATAAAAGAATATTTGGGTTAAAAACTGTAGAGCTGCATTTTCATTATAAGCATAAATATTGCAAATGAGGTTAAAGTTGAAAATACCGATTTTGAAACATTCCTAAAAGGTTTTTTTTCCGTATGTTTCATTATTTCTCTTCTGGAAGTCACCGATTTTTTCCCACTGAGATTATAAGCTTATTATAATAACTGAATACTACTTATAAAAACGTATTTTATAAAATGAATGTATTTCGATAGTGTTTGTAAAAATGCTTCTAAATAATATATGTAAAATCTTTAATTAAAATACGCAATCATTAATTAAAATCTTTAATTAAAACGAGAAAACACGTGCCACTTCACTCATCATAGCAGGAAAACTCAGCATTTATACTCGTGTGTGTTCTCTCGCGCATGCCTATGGAGTTTCGAGGTGCCTCTAGAGAATAAGACACGACTCCATAAGAGACTCCATCAGAAGGTTTTGAAATATATATTTATTTGGACAACACAACGAAGATATTCAGAAAGTCATTAGGCAGCGCACGTCCAACCAGCGAGAGGTATTCTCCTCGACTGTCACGTGACTGTGCGCATCTTCCTAAGTGAAGGATTGGGAGAACTGATGTCACATGGTTCGCCTCTTGCTGATTGGAGCGGGAACACAACAGTGTATGCCCCCAGTGACGTAGTCACGATTACAAAAAATTGGTAACTAATCCATAGGTACATAGTGAGAATTATACAAACAGTCTGGAGCACAAATGAAAATTCGTATGATGTCGAGAGGGAAATTGGTATACGCATGATTTAGAAGAGAGATAAATGAGGGTGCATATGCATTACATGAAAGAAAAAGATGGGCAAATTATGTATAATTCATATTAAAAAATGTTTTACACAATATATTCAGAAACAAGATGCTGTGGAAAACGAAATTTGCGACCAAATCTCGTGGTGGTCTGTTCGACAGGAATTGTTTGAGCATTCTCGGGCTCAGTTTACGTTTGAGATCCATAGGTTCAAGAGAGTCTGAAAATTAATATGCGGGTTTGATGCTATCAATAGAGACTGCACTCTATTTCCCATTTAATTACAAAACAAAAGTTTTCTCATTCCTGTCGACCACTAAATGCGATCCCGTGTAAGAAGGTGATAAGGGAGGAGTGACTTTCTCTGATCTTAAAAATACATGTGAACAGGTTTTTAATGAGGGATTGACATAAATTCTGGATTTCCGTGTACGGCACTGGTAATAGGATTTAAGGTTCTCATTGTTTTAATTAACTCGGACACATAGGATAGGGTAATGGGTTGTTTGACAGCATCACTGGCAATGAGATCGGAAGGTAGTCTGAGATTGGTGCCGTTAACAAGCTGGCCACAGGGGGCTTTGATGTCACTTTTTAGAGTAGTGCGCAACCCTTCTAAGAGTATGGGAAGGATCTCAATCTATTTAGTTTGGTTGTGCGCTTTAAGAGCGTGTTTGAGATGACGATGAAACCTATCAATTATACAGTTAGACTGTGGATGGTAAGCAGTTGTTCGGATTCTGTTGCATCCAAATATGTTAGTGAGCTCTTTGAAGACAAAAGATTCAAAATTTCTACCCTTATCAGTAGTTACAGTAACAGGGGATACAAATCTGGAGATCCAACCGTGTACTAATGCTCGAGCATTTGTATCCACAATTACATTGGGTGTAGGGATAACTTTGGGCCCTCTCGTGAACTTATCGATGATGGTCAAACACTATTCATGGTCATCAGAGGGTGGAAGTGGTCCATTAAAGTCTATATGTATGTGGGAAAAAAGAATTTCAGAATCAGAGAAGGTACCAACTGCTGATTTGGTATGTTGAAAGATTTAAGCTTTTTGACATTTGGTACAGCTGCGAACCACAGCTTTTATCTCTTTATACATGAGAGGCCAAACGAATCGTTTAGAGATTAAATCTAATGAAGCTGATATGCCTGGATGGGGGGGAAATGCAAGGTTTGATAAGCAGATTGTCGTATGCTCTTAGGAAGAAAAGGTCGAGGGTGCGTCTGTGGCATATCGCAGTATAAATATATATCTTCGAGTGAAAAATAGTGTTTTTCAAATCTTAAACAGGAGGTGTCAGATTCGATAAGCTGTTTCAGCTCGTCATCGCCGTTCTGAGCAGTGGCAAACTCTTTAAAGTCTAGTACATTAGGAGAAATTGAGTCTATTTCAATGCGAGATAGTGTGTCGGCCACGGTGTTATCAGAGCCTTTGATCTACCGAACATCGGTAGAAAACTTCGAAATATAATAAAATGGGGTAGTTGCCGAGGGCTACATTTATTAGGGTTTTGTTGGAAGGCAAATATAAGGGGGTTTTGGTCTGAATAAATAATGAATTTACGACTTTCGAGCTTATGCCTGAATTTTTTTATGCAAGAGTAGATAGCAAATAATTCCCCGTCGTAAGTTGACCAATTCCTCTGAGCCTTATTCAGTTTACAAGAAGAGAGCGCTATGGGTTCACACTGCTCTTCTGAGAGCTGCAATAAAGATCCACCAATTCTGACATTTCTAGCATCAACCCATAAATTTATCTGAGCACCAGGAACAGAATATCTTAATAGTGTAACTTGAGTTATAGCTTCTTTTGAAGCAGTGAAGGAGAAAGTTGCTTCTCGTTCCACTGTAATTGCTCAGATTTGTTAGCACTGGAACGTGGATGTTTTTTTCTTTCCTTCAAGGAATTTAACGAGAGGAGCTAAAATATCGGCAAATTTGCGTGTGCATCGTCGATATAAATTGAAAAGACCTAAATAACACCGTAGTTGAGTTAAAGTAGTCGGTTTGGAAAATTCCAGAATGTATGAAAAGCGATCATGAAGCGGTTCACTTCCTTCTGCTGAAAGCTTGTATCCTAAGAATTCAATAGTGGTTTTCCCAAATTGACATTTATCAACATTAATGCACAGTCCATAATCTTCAAGTTTGGAAAACAAAAACTGAAGATGTTGCACATGTTCATTTTGATTATCTGAAGCGACAAGCAAGTCATCAACAAATGCGTAAACAAATCCTAAGTCGTGAGTTACATCAACTTATAAAGCATTGAAAGGTAGATGACGCATTGCAAGGGCCAAACTGCCTGAGAGTGCTTTCGGAAAGACCAAAGGGAGCGCAAATCGAGTTATATGTACATCATCTGGATTTATGGGAATTTGGTGGTATGCTTTTATCAGGTCAATGTTACTGAAGATTTGTTTACCATGTAATTCAGCAGTAAAATCTGTAGTACAGAGGATAGGATACTTCTCTATAATAGTTTGTGCATTTAGAAGACGATAATCACCAACAAGTCACCAATCGACAGATCCTTTCTTCGGCACCATGTGCAGAGGCGAAGGGTAGTTACTTTTCGAAGGTCTCGTGACAAAGCTGTAGCATATGCTAAAATTTAGCTTTAGCTAGTTTTATCCGATCTGGAGCTAACCGTTTAGGCTTAGCCGCCACTGGATGTTCCTTGGTGTTTATGTAATGTAGAGAATTGTTCTTCGCCAGTTGGTTAGGGTCCGGTAAGTTTGTAATTTGATGAGAGATTCTAGCAACAGTTTATCAAACACATTATTAGCAGAATTAGGTTTTACCGTGAAAATATTGCAAAAACTTAATTTGGCAGGAGTTTGTAAATGAGCAATGGAATCACTAAGACGGTGAACCCGTAAATCAAGCTTTAAATTTAAATAATGCAGGAAATCATCTCCTAAAATAGCACATGAAACATCACAAATATAAAAAGAAAAAGTAAATGATCGGCGTAAACCTAAGCTTAGAGTTTTACACTTTTGACCATAAACATTAATTTTGTTGCCATTAGCGGCACGAAATGTTTGGAGAACTGGCCGTGATTTATCATTTCTGGTAGCGGTTACTAGAATTGCGTTAGATCCAGAGTCAACAGTTTATCTTCTCTCTTTTCTTTCTAAAGTCTACGAATATGTACTTTTCAGAAGGTTTGAAGAGTTCTGCAACATCAACAACATACTTCGCCCCTACCAAATGGGGTTTCGGAGGTAACATTCAACTCAGCATCAGCTATGACGTGTTGTAGAGCTTATTCAGGATGCCCGTTCTAAAGGTCAAATGAATGGTGTCATATTCGTGGATATTAGTAAAGCCTTTGACCGAATTTGGTCATATCTTCAAACTCCTTAAACTCAAATTTCCCTGCCAACTAAAAAAAGTCCTCCGTGACTATCTTTCCGGCAGATAATTTCGGTTCGTGTCGGAGATAGTATGTCCTCTCCTAGGCACATTAAAAGTGGAGTTCCCCAAGGCAGCCTACTCGGACCTAAATTATTTATTATTTAGGGAAACGATATGGCTAATCATCGTAACGTCGACTTAGCGTTATATGCCGATGATACCGCCATTATCACTTCTCACAGGCACCATAACACTGTGTTTCAGAGGCTCCAAAATTACTTAAATGCTTATCGTGAATGGTTTCTTACGTGGAGAATCAAAGTGAATGCTGACAAATGTGCCACCGTGTATTTCATCGATAATTTTATCCCACCAGATAATAACATCCGTCTTAATCAAGAGAGGATTCCCTGGACTGACTCTTACAAGTACCTAGTTGTCATCCTAGACTCAAAACTAACCTGGCGCCTACAGATAGATGACCTGGTTCCAAAATCTAAGGCTGCACAGTGTTCCCTTGGCTATCTATTGACATGGAATAGTCGCCGGTCAATAAAAACCAAGTTGCTTCTTTGCAAAGCCTTCGTTAGACCGGTTACGACTTATGGGTCTACTGTTTGGGCACCGCTGCAATCATTCACCTTAAGAATTTACAGGCCCGGAAAGGCTAGGTCGGCTGGTCGTCGATGGCCGAGGGCCCCCGACACAAGGGGGCCCCGAAGGGGCCTAAAAAGTGGTTTATACTTGGAGCTCCGAAGGGGCCCCAAAAAAGGTTCCTGTTAGAAGAAAAATACAAACCTCCAAAAGAGGTTTGTATTTGGGGCCACTAAAGGGCTCCCCAAAAATGTGGTTTGTATTTTTTGTTAGTCAGGTACTTTTTTAACTACACTACTTTATAATTATTTGCACTAGAGTGATTTTACTTTTTCCGAGGTAGTTTACGCGTGTACAATCAATTTTAAGCTGTTGTTAAAACGCTAATTAATGTGTACTCTTAGCACAGAACCGACACCTCCTCGTGATGGGGGGGGCTCCAGGGCAACCGGGGAAATGCCCTGGAGCCCCCAAGGTAAGGGAGCCCCCAAGACAGGGGGTAAAAAAATGAAGTTGTAATATTTCATTCATATTCATAATAGTGATGTTTCGCTCTGTTGTTTTCGTATTGTATTTTCAGATGCATTCAGCAAGGTTTGATTGTATTTCAATACGAGTAACGGTTACACTGACGGACTCTATGTGAACAGTCCCCAACGGACCGACCAGCTTGGGACAGCATCTCCCCTCCACATTTGTTTTTAGATGTGTGGAAAGAAATTAGTACCGCCCACTCTTCTTATAAAAGGGGCTTCCTTTCGACCGCTTCTACTTGGCCACCTGCACCAAGGAGTGTCCAAGCATGGGGGAGGATAGAAAAAAACGACTTCTCAGAGGGGGTCGGCTTGCGACAATTTCAGCAGCCCCCAACCCCCCAGAATCGGTGTGTAGGAGGACAAAGGAAGATGACCCTGAGTGCAGAGAGACCTCATGACGAAAGAGATTAGTCTGTCGATAAAGCAAGCTGATCCGTTGATTTTTACTGTTAGATTTTTATGTTCGATTCCGGTACGGACAAACTGTCCGGGTGAAATTCTGAGCAAATCCGAAGGACAGATGTCTCAGTTAAAGACCGTGGATGGTCTTATTTAAGCAATTATCTCAATATATTATTACTAGTATTAAATAATTTCGCTTAAAAAGCCATTTATTACCGAGTTTTCGCTGAAAAGTAGTAAAAAGATTATTTTCGCATTTATTCGCTCATATCGGCAAATTTCGCATTTATTCTCAGCTATTTCGTAAATACAAAAATCACGTATCCCTAGTTAACAGTTGCAATACGAATCTGCATTTGCATATAAAAACTATTTAAAGGACTTAAAAAAGTGGCTCTGCAAAAAGGCAGGAAGAAAGGAGGAAAGATGTTGAAGCCAAAAAGGGTTCTTTTTGTATGTCTTCCTGGCTAACTCATCAACCCACCGAAGATACAGAATGCAATACAGAAAAAGAACAAGAGGTGAGAAAGAATTTTTTAATGTAAAGTTAAAGGTACCTTAGTGTAGATAGTAATTTAAAGTAACCTCTGTTAAATTTATATTTATAATTTAATACTTATGGTGATAAAACAAATAAATAAACCTAATACAATCAAGTCTCTCCTATAGCGCGGTGTTTTTATAACGCGATTTCCATAACATGACAGCCGGCGTTGTCGTCCTGGAAGTGACATGCGTCCAACTCGTAAAACTGCCACAACGTAGGAAGCACGCCGTCATCCAAAATAGTGCAGTAGGCGTCGGCATTGAGCTTACCATGAATTGGGTAAATTGAACCAAGTGTCCCAGAACATACCAGGAGAAACACCCCCCGACCGAAATTCCACCTCCGCCGATCTTTACTGTGGGCACAATGCATTCTGGCAGGAGATATGCTCCAGGCAGACTTCAGACCCAGACCCTTCCATCCGAACGATAGAGGGTGATCCTTGATTCGCCGTTTCAGAGCACCCATTTCCACTGATCTACGGTCCACTTTCAAAGTACTTTGCACCACATTACCGAGCAGTGCGGTTGCACATTGTGATCAAAGGTTTATGGGCGGCAGCACGACCATGAAAACCAAGCAGATGTTCTTTCTTACGGGTGGTATTCATCTAAACAACACTCCCGGATGCATGCTGAAACACCTGGAGTATGTGGGCTATCGGTTGGGTGCGGTTCTTCCAAATTTCTCTTGACAGCACCTATCGGTCTCTGTCTCCCACTTTAGTGGATCTGCCGACTCGGGGCACATTCCGAGAATCATCGCTCACCTTCCACTTCTTAATCACATAGGGCACTGTCGATTTTGGATAATTCAGCTCTCTAGATATGTCCCTTAAGGATCGATCATTTCTGTGATACCCGACGACTACACCTTTCTCGAAATCGGATAACTCTGCACTTCATGGCATCTTGCATGCGACTAATGCCAATGATGTTTCCTACACGATATTTAACGGCCGAGAGCGTGGCGTTTATCAGGACCACAGATATCGTCATTTGCACGGGTGTCCAAATACTTATTGATAGATAGTGTGTGAAGGTCACGAGGAATATTAGTAATAGTACAGAACACGGACGCGGGACTGCAGAAAAGAATCCAAGAGGTGGCACCTCATGCCCATTTCGTGCACTGTGCTAGTCATAACTTAAATTTAGTTCTGAAAACCGCCGTAGAGGGAAACCATGATATACAACAATTTTCTGATACAGTGCAAAGTTTGCACAATTTTTTGGACATAGTATATACTACGATGGCCAGAGCTACAAGTCTGCTGTGAAAGTAAATCCAACGTCACACTAAAAACTCTGAATCTAACTTGTTGGTCTGGAAGGTACGATAGTTTATACGCACTGAAAGAAAGGTGTATTGACGTCCTTAAGACTTTATCAAAAATAGGCTTGACGAGTTAAAAGCGAAGTGAACATAATGAGGCAACAGGACTTAAGAAAAAAGTCCAATCATTGGGCTATGTGGCATTGCTAGTGATACAATGTAAAATATTACAGCAAGTTCATATTGCATCCAAATCCTAACAATCAGAGACATTAGACATTGCCACTGCCTACGAGACTTTGAGAAATCCCCTCTTGGAAGTTACTCGCTTATGAGAATCTTTTCATGAAACAATGAAAGAGGCTACTGCCATTAGTGCAAATTGGAGAATCGTGAGCCAATTTCTTAACAGTAGAATCAGGAAAGTAAAGAAGCACTACGATGAGCTTTTCGAGGACGAGAGGTTAGTGGATAACAAAGAAAGATTTAGAGTGATGGTATTTCACCCAGTTATTGACATTATAACTTCCCAGGTGGACCGAAGGTTTACGGGCATGAATGCAGGCATAATGCCTCTGATAACGACCTACAAAATGAAACCAAGAAGTTTGCTGAGACTTTTTCAGACGGTGTTTCGCCAATGTTTACTGCCCAAATTCTCTCAGTGAGATCATCATTCAAAAATCAAATAACCAAGATTACTTCTGTAAAAGATTTGGCAGACTTGCTATTTGTAAAGCACAGCTCATTAATGTCTACTTACCCTGATGTAGGTACAGCCTGTTTAACCTTCCAGCACGCGCGTCTGCGCAAATTTTACGACAAATTTGGTTTTTAATGCACTTTTTTTCGCATATCGCAGCTGGGACATCTGAAGGTCATTTCTATTCCTCCTTTTAACCCTTCCCCACATCATGAAATGTGCCAACAGGAAATCACGTGACAATTTTTATTCTTAACGGGGCTTTAGTGCTACGTGGTAGCTTGTGCGTAAAATTTACGACACGCGCGTGATCGTAGGTGAAAATTCGGAAAATAATTTTTTTTCTCAAGTGTGTTGTAATTTTGTTTTAATAATGACGTGTATTATTTTAATTTGTATAAAGTCGAATCTATAAATTTTGCATCGGTTTTCATGGCAAAAAAATATATACAACCAGCTGATTTTTCCCTCATTTTTCAAAAATTATCTGATGAAGAAAACGAAAGGAAGGAAACATTTGGATTTGAGACCGATACGGATTTGAGTGAAGAAGATATAGAAATAAATAATATCAGTAGTGAATCTCAACAATATATTTCGGATGATGATGATGATAATAATGATTCAGAGGAAAGAAATGATTATGATAATAATGATTCAGAGGAAAAAATGATGATGACTTGTTCTATGTTGCTAAGCATAAATCTTCTAAGTGGCGAAAAGAGAAGTATGCAAAATGCTCAAAGACGAAAAAGATGAATATTGTGAAAGTGTTGCCTGGTCTAAAACACCATGTCAAGGATATAGAGGATGAAATAGGATCATTTCTGAAAATAATTGATATACATAGTATGCTTGATGAAATTTTTGAGTGTACAAATTAATCTAATAGTTGCCGTGTTCTGTGTGACGATCTATCAAATAACGATTCCGGAGCGACCGCTTCACAAATATATCAACCTATGTTAATCTCACGTGCAAAAATACAATAATAAACATAAATTAAAAACACCAAAATGGTTTGTTTAACAAATTTGTAGATGAACTTAATTATTATTCAATGCACGTGTATACAGCTTTAAAATTCATGAAAATAAAAAAAATCTGAAACGCGATTGCAGCGCTGCCTACCGGATCCAATTATTGAATGCACGTGTATACATCATTAAAATTCAGGAAAAAATATTCTGAAACGCGATTGCAGCGCTGCCTACCGGATCCAATTGTGTACCTAAACTAACTAAAGATCAGCAACAACACATAAATAAATAAATTAATTAAAAAAACATTTTCTATCGGATCAAATTGATAAAATTAATATAGGCTGAAATTGTGAATTTCATTGCAATAGAATGGTTGAACTAACAGATGAAATTGTTAATTTATGTATTTCATTTTTGCTTAATATATTTATACATAGCCTATTTATACATATATATAGCATAATATATAATATATGTGCATTAAATTGAAATACACGTGTAAAAATTTTTTGCACGTAATTTGTATGATTTTTTAAATGAACGCACGCATCTTTGTATATGACTTTCAGTTGTTTACTGAAATTGTTAATGTTTTTGAGCTATAATTGAATGCGTTTACTTTTTTACATAACATTGAAAGTAATTAGTTAATGTTAATTGTAAGAATTTTAATTGTAACTTAATACTTGGCTTAATTACTCGGTGGTATTATATATTTAATCTATTACTATAAATTAATTAATCTAATAGTTGCCGTGTTCTATGTAACGATCTGTCAAGTAACGACGTAACTTACGTAACCTACAAAATCGTTTTACCACCAAAATTTGTTAATTTTAATTTAACAATTTAAAATTAACAAATCAGACTGAAAACATTCAAGTAAATTTAAATGTTCTAAATTGCAACACGTTGGATTGCAAAACAGGTAATATTACTATCATCGTAATAGAATGCTTTACGAAAAATCGGTATGAACAAAGTGATCGGATGAAGTTTAAACAAATAAATATTCAATTAAACACAATTAAAATGTTAAATTCAGTTACTTAGCTTGAAATTTACATCCAAATATAATCATTCCGACATTACGAATTTTTTTTAAAAAAAAGCTGGCCCATATGTTACGTCACACCATTTAAATAAGAAATCGAATAGAATACAAACTGTTATAAAAGTACTTTTAAAAGTAAATATTAAACAGAAATTAAAACACAATCACCGAATAGAATGCTTTACGAAAAATCATATGAAAGCCACGTGTGAGCACATGAAAGCCACGTGTATTGGCAATTTAGAAATATTCATTTCTACCGTGCACAGTTTTGAACATATCACTACGCATGCGTCGAGTTTGCAACTTTATCGAATTTAATTATAAATTCGATCAATAAAAAATTATTTTTTTAATTTATTTACTGCACTACCTAGATAGTGCAGTAAATATCTTTTACATATCACTATTTATTCACTATTTACCGTTCAAAAGTGTCTGTACGGTAGCGTGCTTTTTAAAGAGAGTACCTAATATAACCGCAAAATTTTCTTACATTTTTTTTAAAGTGTTTAATTGAATATTTCTAAATTGCCAGCACACATGGCTTTCATGTGCTCACATGTGGCTTTCATATGATTTTTCGTAATGCATTCTATTACGATGATAGTGTTTTTAATTTCTGTTTATTATTGTATTTTTAATATTACTTTTAATAGTACTTTTATACCGATTTGTATTCTATTTCGATTTCTTATTTAATGTAACAATTCAATTTAATTCAATTTTAATTTAACAATTTAAAATTAACAAATCAGACTGAAAACATTCAAGTAAATTTAAATGTTCTAAATTGCAACACGTTGGATTGCAAAACAGATAATTTTCTGTAAAAATTTCTAATATTTCAATTACAATTTATGTATTATATTTTTTCTTAATATATTTATACATAGCCTATTTATACATATATATACCATAATAAATGTAGGTTAAGTTATATCGAACTATTTCTAGAATTTTAATTGTAACTGAATACTTGGCTTAATTACTCGGTGGTATTATATATTTAATCTATTACTATAAATTAATTAATCTAATAGTTGCCGAGTTCTGTGTAACGATCTCTCAAGTAACGCTTCCGGAGCGACCGCTTCATAAATGTATCAGCCTATATTTATCGCACGTGCAAAATTACAATAATAAACAAAATGTTAACGATATTACTCGGTGGTATTATATATTTAATCTATTACTATAAATTAATTCCCCTAATAGTTGCCGTGTTCTGTGTATGTATCTGTCATGTAACGCTTCCGGAGCGACCGCTTCATAAATATATCAGCCTATGGCATCCATTTTGTTTTATGAGTTAGGCTTAACAAGTTAAAAGTAAAGTTCAAAAAGGTTACTTGCTATCTATACCCGAATAATTTTAATTAAAACAACGTAATATCGACACAAATCAACTTTATTTCTATTTTTAGGCGGCTGTAATACAAGCATTCATTTTATATACTGAGAACTTGAAAATGTAAACACGAGTGAGTCATTCATTCACCGTGATTCATTCATCATCGTTAGTTTAAGAAAAATTGAATCGGAGAATCTTCTTCACAATAAAACAGTGTTTCATTATATTATTATTTTAATATATATATTTATATTTTAACCATATAATATATATATTTTAACTACATAATATATATTTTTTAACCAGATATTACAATAATATCAAATTTAGTATTTTCGGAAAGTTGCAAACTCGACACATGCGTAGTGATACGTTCAAAACTGTCTGCACGGTAGAAATGGATATTTCTAAATTGCCAACACACGTGGCTTTCATGTGATCACATGTGGCTTTCGTGTGATTTTTCGTAAAGCATTCTATTCGATGATAGTGTTTTAAATACTGTTTAACATTTACTTTCAATAGTACTTTTATAACGGCTTGTATTCGATTCTATTTCTTATATAAACGGTATGACGTAACATATTGGCCAGCTTTTTTTTTTTTTTTCTCGTAATGTCTGAATGATTATATTTGGATGTAAATTTTAAGCTAAGTAACTGAATTTAACATCTTAATTGTGTTTCATTGAATATTTATTTGCTTAAAATTGTTCTTTTGTTCATACCGATTTTCGTAATGCATTCTATTACGATGATAGTGTTTTTAATTTCTGTCTATTATTGTATTTTTGCACGTGAGTAATTTGTATGATTTTTTCTCTGATTTTCTTTAGTTTATATATTTTACTTTTGCTTAATATATTTATACATAGCATATTTATACATGTATATTGCGTAATACATGAATATATAATATATTTATATTAAATTGAAATAGATTGAATTAGATTGTTAAATTTGAATTTATTCTTATTTATTAAAATAGACTGCAAAAATTTTTTCCATCTGAGTAATTTGTATGAATTTTTAATCTGATTTTCTTTAGTTTATGTACTTTATTTTTGCTTAATATATTTATACATAACATATTTATAGCATATTAGTGAGATTGTATACATATTAGTTAGATTGTGCATATTAGTTAGATTGTGCAAGTCGGATTGAAAAATTAGCGGTAAGCATGTTTTCTTCCAAGAAGAAAGACTTTTTTTATTATAAACTCGGATTATAACATCTTGGATTATTACAACATTTTTAATTATAACCTCGGATTGAAAAACATTTAATATTCTGTAAAAATTTCTAATATTTTAACAAGGTTATGAACCTTTTTTTTTATTGGAACTGTTCAATTATTTACCGTCAAGTTTTCACGGGTACTATCTAGTAAATATATAAGGATTTAAAAATAATTTACTATCATTTGAATGTGACGTCATTTGTTTTTTTCAGCAATAAGGTCAATGTTTTATTTCTCAACAAGTTTACTATCAATATTCATTCATTTATGTCGTTTTTCGTACCAAGAACGGTAAAATAACATCTGTCGTAAAAAATCCGACGCGCGCGAGCTCATGTAAAATTGCTGGGCGCGCGTGCTAGAAAGTTATTTTATTTGACTATTCCAGTTACAGTAGCAAAAGCAGAGCGCTATTTTTCTAAATTGAAAATAATTAAACGTTATATGAGATCAACGATGAGTCAGGATCGACTAGCAGGTTTGGCACTCATTTCAATTGAAAATCAACTGGCTAAAGAAATTGATTTTTCTAAGCTCATTGATATTTTTTCACGGAAAAAATCCAGGAAAAAGTCATTTTAGTAGTCTAATATGGTCTATACGGTTCAGCAATATCAGAAGTTTAATAGTTGGACTATCCTATAAGTTCGTGTAATCAATTAATCATAAGCAACACATGTGTACATTGTCTCTATAAATTTATGGAATCAAAGAGTTATATAAAATAACCATTAGATTTTTGCTTCTTTCAATATTCTTATAATTTCCATCGCCTTATTAGGTATAATATTGTGCTTCTGAAATTTTCCATTTCAAATGCTTATTTCAATTTAATATTGTAACTGTATTAATAGCCACATCGACTGTATAGTTAAAAATGTAAAATATCTTCTTTGGATAAATGGTAATTTCAGTTTACATTGAATAGAATGCATAAATCGAATATCTTACTGTTTTATTGGGAACTAATTTAGGAAGCGTGGGAGGGGAAGCTCCAGAAAAATATGTTTCATTATTTACCCAGGGGGCCCGATTTGCGTTCTTGCCTCGGGGTCCCTAAAACCTATGGCTCAGTCGCAAACGTAGGAGGAGAGGAAGTTTGTGTTGCCTTTAATGATGGAGATGAAAACTTTCTGTGTTATCCAACTCATGCTGTCAACTCAACTCATGGCGTAACAGTCCGTGTGGACCAAGACCTCTGGTGCCCATCTCCGCTTTCTTGACCTTTGGCTTGGGATGCCATTCATCATATGTCTCGGTCAGGTGGTCAACCTGACGCGGGACCTCCAGAGTTACTTCCGAAGCATGCTTGGTCCTCATTTTATCGACCCACAAAAGGGATGTAAGGCTGAGTCGACATTACCCAGTCGCAGGATCGAACCGTGGACCTGTGGTGTGGCAGCTTGAAGCTTTTAACCACTACTGCACCGGCCGTCGAACAATGCTAGCAGCGTCTCGAAATGGAGCGCCGATACTAAGAACAATATGAACGACGATATCCAAGAGATTATTAAAGTAACTAAAGAGCAACAGAAGTTGATCTCTTATTTGATTGGACATTTAAATATCTTGGAAAAGTCGAAGGGAACGGAGAGTTACGCTCAGGCAGCTAAGAAAATTAATGTTGGGAAACCTATGACGAGAGTAAAGAACAGGGGTGAAGGCTCACATGTTGTAACTATAGTACCAAAGAAGAAGGTACAAGTGTCAAGAAAAACTAAAGATGATATTCAAAAGCTGATAAAGCCTGAAAAGCTGAAAATTGGTATAACGGCTTGTAGGAAAATCTCTAAAGGAGGGATTGGTTGGTACCAGCAAAGAGGATGATATAGATAAAATCAATTTGGAATTTAAGGAAATTGACGAACTTAGAGAGAATAAGATCGAGAAATCGATAAAACGTGACTCCATATTTGGTGTCAGTGAGGAATATCAGAAGGATGAGAATATGAGAGGAATATGAGAAGGGGCTTATACACTGGACAATTTAGAAAATCATGGTAGTTTTCTTGAACTGTTCATGTTAGTTGAAAATTATGATGTGATTTTACAAAATCATGTCAGAAAGTGTATTAAAGACAGCAAAAAGCACACAATGAAATTAAATAACAAAAGAAAAACTACAGGAAAGTTAACTAAAGGACCGATTGGACGAGGCTCTCTGATGACATTTCTGTTAAAAACCTTTATCAACATGCTAATCAAAGTAATTTGTTCGATGGGCCGTAATATTATTTTGAAAAACCTTCACACTCGTATAATATACAGAGTGATAGTAGATAGTACCCAAGATGTAGCTATTATGGAACAATTGGCAATTTACGTCCACTATGTCGTTCAAGGAAAGATATATGAAAGACTTTCAAAGATAACAATAGTTGATGATTCAAGTGGACTTTCTTTGTACAAACTTATAAAATCAGAATTAGCCAAGTATGGCATTGCAACATCAAATATTATTGCGTGTTCATTTGACTGAAATAACAATATGAAAGGCTGTTATTGGTGTACAAGCTCAATTCAAAAAGGAAAACGAAGATCTTATTTACACTCACTGTATGGGACACGTACTGAACTTAGTAGTGACTGATTCAACAACAAAGTTGCTCCAAGCAGAAAACTTATTTGGATTGGTGGAAGAATCTGCTGATCTTATAAGCTCATCTTACAAAAGAATGACCGTATGGGAGACAGAAACAAAAAGAAAACATATTGCTCGTGAAAAACTGTACAGGTTGCAAAAACTAGGAGTCACAAGGTGGTGGAGCAAACACAAAGCTCTTTCTTCGATTATTGAAGAAGAGTTGTTAGGGAGTAAGGAAAGTGTAAACCCAGAAAAGCTATTCATTTTTATTACCGTTTTAAAAAATATATCAATTGGAAGTTTTAACTGCAAATCAAAGTTCATGTCAAGAAATTGGACCAGTCAATGGTCCAAATTTTAGAACCTATTTATGTCTTTTGTTTTACTAGATTTATTCCTGGTTACATCCCTTGTTTCAAAATATTTACAAAATCAAACTATTGACTTATAGAGCAATAAAAGAAGTGATAAATACTTGAGGTTCTTTATTCAAAAGCAAAATATTATGCTAGTACAGTTAATAGCAGTTTAGAAGATTGCAAGATTGATGTAGAAGTGGAAGTAGATTTCAAGGAAAAAAGAACCTCAAAGAAAAAGGTAATGCCTGGTTAAAAATCAAAAGACGAAGCTCCTGGAATCTCAACTGTCCAAAACTATAAATTGGTCTTTTTTCAATCTTTTAGATTATGCTAAGACGAGTATCGAAGAGAGATTCAGACCAAACAAAGAAATTTTCAGAGATTGTTCCTAGTTAGGTCTAAAGAAATTTCATGAAATTGAAAAGTTTCATAGTTTTCCTGCGGATATTCTTTGCAGCATTTTTGAGCTTTGTAAAAGTGAAAGAAGTCGAATATTAATTGAGCTGAAACAGTTTGCAGATCAATACAAAGTTTTTATAACAACTGCAAAAATTGGGAACGAAAATGAAAGAGAAAAAAATCAAGACAAGCTGAAAGAAGCTGAAAAAACTGTGATGAGGACGATTTAGAATCTGAATCTGAAGAAGAAGGTCTTTATGAATACTGCTGTGACATGAAACAATGTTTTCAGTGTTTGTCGTGCGCCATTTCTGTTGTTTTCCAACTCTCACAATCTGGACTATTTACCAACCTGTATATAGCCTACAAATTTGTTCTAACTATACCTTGTACACAAGACACCTGTGAAAGAGTGTTTTGTAAACTTAAAATCGTTAAAAATCGACTTAGGTCTACTTTAAGCCAAGACCTTATGTCTAATCTCCTATTTATTAATGTAGACACTTATTTTATAATTTAGATAAAACTTTAATTATAGATGAAATAGCCAGGACTAGTGAAGAACTGGAAAAAAAGCTGTTAGATTAGGTTACTCCTTAATTTAAATTGTAAATTATTCATTTGTATCATCTATTATTTTTTCTTTCAATTTTAAAAACATAATCGTAGTAAAATACAACTTTTTCTTTACCTATGCTTGTCTTACTCATTAGTATTTTCCTAATTATTTTTTTTTATTTATTGAGGTATTGAAGTAGGATTTAGATGATGGCTTTAGCACAGGTAAAGTTGCCTAAATCTAAAACAGTTTCTCACTCTCATTTTTAAGTAATAAACCACTTGAAATTGATTACTATTTTTTCTCGTGTGTAATAATAATAGATATAATAAAAATAATATAAAAAGTATTGAAAGTAAACAACAACAGAATAGCTTAAGTTTTGATAAAGATCCTGCCTTTACTCAAATACTTTCCAAGTGCCAAAATAGCGGAAAATGTGGTTTTCAGTCATGTGATTTTCAAAACTTGTCTGGGGGAGGACACCCGGACCCCCCTCTTGGTAAGGGGGTCCCTCCTCAGTCTCTGGCCGAGGGCCCCCAAAGTAGCCAGTTCGGGCCTGAAAAAATACAAGTAATTCAAACAGAATCCTACATGATTGCGTCTCTGCGGAGTGGTACGTGAGTAATGCTACTGTTGTCACATGGTTCGCCTATCGCTGATTGGAGCTGGAATACTACATGCCGAGGGGATGGTATCTGAGTACAATTTGCATAGCGCTTTTGCCACACAGTTTACGTACAAGGATTATTTCATGAATGTGAATATGAGCTATCTTATAAATTTCAAAATCGTCAGTTCAATGATTTTTCTAATGGTAAACAGACTGGATTAGACCAGAATTTTAAACTGCCGAATGTTTAGATGACGTTTGGGCCGGGTATGTAACATACCATGCATATTAGCACAAAATATATTTTTAGAAGAAAATTGTTTGTATCCTTCTTAAAATTGTATTTTTGTGCTAAGTATGATAATATATAAAAAAAATCTAAGTATGTATAACAATATATAAAAATCTATTATTATATACTATATAATAATACATAAAAATCTAAAAGTATCCAAAAATATTCTATGCTACGGGCAAAATCAGCCTGTCGTTTAATCCACCACTTTAAGCTACCGGCAAAATCTGCCGGATGTTTTGTCCACAATGCTAGGCAGCAGGCAAAAGAAGCCGACAATTTAATTCCGAATCCTATGCTGCGGGTTGATCTAATTTCCAAACAGGTTGCGCAGTGACGTACTGAGCTGAAATAGAAATACTAAGCAACCGGCCAGTCTGCTGCCTACTCACAACCTACTAGTGCAATATACTGAAGAAATATTTATACACATCAGTGGCAACGGTGTCGTCATAGTGCATAATCTGTTTTGCTTGTTGCATTCAATTCTCTAAAGTCATAGTAATTAAAATAAAAAAGTGGTGCTCTTCACGACAAACTTTTGCAGCTTTTAGAATGGATCATGGACTGAAATAACATTGATCTAGATGCTAGGAAAATAAACAGGTATTCAAGTAAGTAAAATAACTTATAGCTTATTTTTTCTGTATTGTATGACAGAACTGATTTATTCCGTTGAAAATTATATATTTATGTTGTTGTTGTTGCTTATGCCCCTTAACCAGCAGCAACATCAGATCAAGGCCATTATAGACTATTAGGTTGAAGGGGGGGGGGGGGCAGCTTCGGTTTTAAATAGCACCACAAGGGTCGGAGTCCGACTTGGCTACGAACCGGTCCCGTAATTTTGAACCCTATCAAGTAACGAGACCGGTACACTTCACCCCGAACCTCCACAGGTAACTTTGAGAAGTTGGAGGACATTGCAGCCACGAGAGATTTTTCGTGATCCAGCCGGCAATAGTGTACACGGCAGTGGATTTTTCACTGCCTTTGCCAACTAGTCCACCGTGCCCACGCCACGTGGTAAATTATACAAATCATATATTTATGATTCCTATAATTTACGCTTTTTTTATCTGAGTGAAGCTAAATGTTAATACAATATGCATATCTATTACACTGTTAAAAACTGCATGTTTAGACATGGTATGTTATTTTCAGCAACTTAGTAGATTAATAATATCTGGCCGATGTTGTGTTTCTATTAAAATATACGTTCCATGATTTCAAGATATTGCTAAAAGTTTCCCTTTTGATTTCTCTGATAATATTAATTACAATTTTAATCCAAAATTTATAAATATATCATCATACAAGTTGAACATAAAGTGTTTAACTACTTTCCTGCTTATGAGTTATACAGATGTTTTTGAACTGCTAATAATTGCGGTAAATGATAAAATATAAGGGGACCAGTTCAATATGTTGTGCCGTTGCGTGGAAAGTTGTCAACCTTGACCAAGTGGAGTTCTCCTAAAGAGAAAATCAGGAAAATATAATTTCTTACAGTTTTAAAACTTTTAGCCTCAGAACCAACACTTTGTATGAAAATTCAATGATAAGTAGTTAATAAACAATATTAGAATATTTTAATAAAAAAATATTAAATACAGCCTTTATCTGGAGTAAATAATTAAGCAGCCTAAATATTTGCAAAGTGTCTAAAATATATCAATCAATTTCAAAATATAGAGTATGTTGCTATGGAATATGTTGCAGGGAACCAATATATTCAAAATACAAGAATTTTTTTTTTTTATGAAAAATCTTGAAAACTATATAACAAACATGTAAATACTTTAAGATAGACATATGAAAATACAAAAATTGTAATATAAAAAAAAAATAAAGTACATAAAATTTAAAAGTTTGTAGCAAGATAATTTCAGTATATATAGAAGAATGGAAAAAAAAGACAATAATATTACAGGTGAATTTATAAAACTAAGAACAAAATTTAAATATTTTAGGAAAAGATACATAAACTGAAAACAAGTATTTTGAATATTAGAAAAAGAAATTGGAATTCAAAGACACTAACCAAGGTAAAGTGATGTACCAGATACACTCAGGCCTGCAGTAATACCAATAATCTAGATTTGAATAACCAAGGAAAAACTCTCATCTTCTGGATTGTATTCCTTGAAAAGGAGGAAAATAAAAATGTTGTGAAAAGAATTCAAAATATTTTTCATTATCTGAAGGTAATTTCAAATTTCATTGGCTAAAACATCTCATTCAAATTGAATTAGTTGAAACTGAAAAAAAAAACCAAGTAACATATCCAAGATATAATCACTGACCTTTGGTGATGTAAGAGTGAAGCTTACCTGGATGAGGTTTGTAGCGTCATACGCCATTAAACTCAATAATAAAAACATTTATTATAAATATGACCCAGTAGTAGCAGTACATAAAGAAAGGAACCCCTTATATAGTCATCAAGTTCGAGGCCATAAAATATTCATTAATTTTACCAACATATATGTCTCTGATTTTTTTAAGTTCAATTCCATGCTTAAGGTATATTGAAATTGTTAAAACATCTAAAGGTTATCAAAGTTAACAAACCATCATTTGTGTCTTTAATTTTTTTTAAATACAATGAAATCGAAATTCACTGTTAGTTTCATGCAAAACTTACAGGTAAAACTAGTTAAATAATTAAATTTTCCACATAAATGATGAACTCGTACCAAATTTGGTGGGTTTTTACAGCTTAGCTCCATGAGCATTAAACTGCTTTTTAAGCATTGCTTTCTTGTATCATTCTTCTATCCGGGAACATTTTATTTCTGATAACATTTGAAATCTTATTTTTTGTTATTTGTTTCTGTATTCAGTCAGTGTTAAAATTTTTGATGACAAGATTTGATAAATAACATTCATGCTCATCTTTCATTACAACAAAGGTAACAACAACAGTATAAAATGTAATACTCCTAATTATACATTGCAGAGTCTATGGGTTCAAGTCCCACTATTGACATGGATGTTTGTAGCCATTTAGAATTGGCTTTAAGCAGTAGGTCCCAACACTTGTGTTGCAAAAAATTAACATAGCATTCCAAACCAAATCTAATTTTACATCAGTTTAGGTACATCATTCATTATAATATGCTTGCTTAAAGTTTTAAATCAATGTATTTCAAACAAGATGAATTAAAAGTACCGTAGATTGGGGTTACATGGACCCCAAAGGTGAAGATATTTGTACATTTCATACCTAACGATATCCTTAAAAACATGTTTATGCTGATAACCTGATTTGAACAACTTATTTGAAGATTCCCCCAGGATTTTAGGTCTTTTTCAAACCGAAATTTTAATTATATATATATATATATATATATATATATATATATATATATATATATATATTTAATAAATTTTTGAAATTTGTGTTCAAGTAACCCCCTGATTGGGGTTACTTGGACCTAACCTACATTTTATATGAAATATACAATTGAAATAGGTAGTGGGCTCAAGTAGCACCTAGGATCGTGAAATAAAAATAGATGCTTATGTATGAAAAATTTATTTTACATTAAAACAGAAAACAAACCCCATTTTATTTGCAAATCTGATTGTTAACAGTGGATGCATCTTTAAAACTAATTTTACCCAATCATGCCCAGGGAAGTTGTTTTGAAAACATTTCACTGATCTTCCATGCATTGCAAGGTAAGACTTGACAATAAATCAAAAGTCCAGTTTGTCTACGGGAAATCCAAATTCACAAATTTTGTGTAAATGACTGGTACGGGCCAACTCTTCTTCACTAGTAAATATAATTGGATGTCCAGGTTTGTTCAATAAACCATTCTTCAATCTCCTTTTCATAGTGGACCTACTAATTTTAAAGTGGATAGAGGAATCTCTCTGAGACATTTGTCCTGACCTCACAGCATTTAAACATTCCTTTAATTTTTAAGCTGTAAAATCGGCATACTTTCTGATCCCAGGAGACTTCTGGGTAATTTCGGAGCATTTTTGTATCAGATCTACGAATAAATGCACATGAACCAGTTTAACCATTTAATAAAAGGAACCCGACATGAAGTAATGATATTATTTTTACAGTGAAATTTGAGAATGTCTAATCAAAAATGTCACTAGGGATTAATTAGACCCACTTTTTTGCTTGGTAACCCCATTTTTAGTTTATCAGCACAGTAGTTAATACTTATAATTTTTACTGGTTTAATTGATTCTCTATCCATCTAAAACGTTGTTATATTGTTAAAGACTGTATTTGAAATGTAAATTTATCCTCACCTAATCTGGGACTGCAGTGTGTAAAGAAGTGAAGGTGGAAGTTATAAGGTTACAAAAATTCGTGTTTTTATCACAAAGCAATAGAACCTGAAATAAAAAAAGGTGGGATGAGCGGGAATGTGGTAAAGTGCCTCAGGACCTGGATAATGCTCCTATCTGTTGCAGAGATTTTGAATTATGCTTATATTTTATTGACAAGAAACCTAGGTGTAATTTAAAACGCTTTTTCGGTTTGGGTCCAAGTAGCCCCAAGTTACGGTAATATATTTCATATTTAAAATTCAAATTCTTATTAAAGGACAAATAAATTATTTAACACTTCAAAACTGTACGCAACTATTCATATGTTATGTGTAAAAATGGGGATACTCTAGATTTGTGTGCACAGGCCGCCATCTTCGATTTTTCCGCCAGGGTTTGGCGCATTTCGCATGGCGATAATTATTGCTTTCTGGTAAAAATAACACAGTGTCAAATTCTCTAATTTTAAGATCAAACAGTTCTTTCTGATGTGATCTTTTAATTACAGTATAATAATTTTAGGTCAGATCTCGGCCTTGACCTGGGAATCTGAGTCAAATTGACTATACTTAAAAGAGTAAATTATTTTTAAACTAAGAGTCTTTTTGTTGAAAATTTTTGAATCCATTATCAGTTTTTCGTTAACTTATTAAATTTAAGTTGCTTTTAATTTTGTTTATCGATTGTCAATTAGTATACTATAATGATACACCATTTCATTTATTTGAAGTAAAAATTATCTGCCATCATCTCTTCGTAAAATGTAAAATACAGTATACATTTTAAATACAGTATATTTTAAAATATTTTATAATTCCAAGTTGTAGTGGATTACAAATAAATTTAAATAACTGAAGTTCAACTTCTCTCTCCCCAGGAACCTAAGTTAAGAAGTTAGTTAAGGTTAAGTTATTGGTTTAGGAAAAGGGTTTTTTTTTTCTTATTTCCAACACAGCAGGATAAATGGTCAAATAATCCTTGTCCTGATTTTATTGTATGCACCAAATATTTGGTTAAGGTCAAATCTGAAGTAAAATTTCATTACCACAATGCCCTAACCAAAAAAAAAAAAGAGGATCTGGTTATGCACCATAAATTTATGGGTTCACAATTATTTTACATTTTTCAAAGCTGAATTTTAGATAATTTTTAAATTGCAAGTTATTTAGGTGGTACTAAAATGCTGTATTTTTTTTTCTAATTAACAATATATTGGCATAATATTTTGGTGATTCATTGCTATTAGTCAAAGAGTTAGGGCAAACTGAATACATGCCATTAAAATTTTATCCGTAAGTAAAATTCATTTGACCAAATTTTTCATATGGATCATGATTTGAAAAAGTAGTTTTTAATTAAAAATGCCAAAAAAAAAAAATCTCAGTCCAACGAGTAAATGATTTTTCAAAAATATTTCTAAGTTTCATAATTTAAAAAGGTGGTTTTTATTAATAAAGCTAAAAGAAAAACCTCAAATTTCCAATAATTGAGAATGATTTTCCAAAAAAATTTCCAAGTTTCATAATTTAAAAAAGTGGTTTTTATTAAAAAAGCTAAAACATTCAAAGTCCAGCATTTTGAAAACACCGCTTAAAACACATTGGCGAGAATTTTTCCACTCCTAAAAACACGGTAAAATGGCCAAGTTGGCGCAAAAAAAATCCAAGATGGCGGCCGTGCACAGAAATCTAGAGTGGTCCTGTAAAAATGATTAATTTTTTCGGCACCATGCATTCTAATGATTTCTTCATTAGAAACATTTCAAAATTTATAAAATTCGTATTAACTGAAATTTATGACAGCCATCATATGATTTTATAAAATTGTTTAATTGTAAAAATTGTACTTAGGTCAGTTTAGATTTTAATTGTCGGCTCTTACTTCAATATTCTTTATACTCAATAGATTATTTTGTTTACTGGCAAAATTTATAACTGCTCTCGTGCTTATTGTCTTGGGTAATTTCTTAATGTATATAGTTTCTGTCTGTAAGTTTAGTGATAGTCAATTGATGTTTGTTGTTTTAGGATTTATGTATCCTTTATCCCCACCCACACCCTTCCTCTTCTCCTTCAGGTAAAAAATGTTTAATGAATAGAAAGTATCTGCAGTAAAAGTGTCAAAAATATAGTTTTGAAAATTCTCAAACTCTATTTTCCTCAGTACTCTTGCTGTATAATTATGCTGTGATGGAATATGAAGGAAAATAAATATATTTCTCGATGGAAAAAAGTTACAACACGTATTAGAGGATTATGTTAAACCATTTATGAAAACCCAAAACCTTAAAATATAGGCTGGTAAGTTTTCATTTTGCATGAGGGACATATGCATAAACATTCTGTACAAGTTCTTTCATGAAAACTGTTTGAAAAGATTTTAGTTTCCTTTGCAGTCATTTTCATAGATTTGCATTTCATGTTGAAGTTTCTTACTCAATATCTGTTTTGTTAAGAGTTAGTGACATAATTTTGTTTTAAACATAATTAATAGAAATCCTTTAAATAAAAAAATTTGAATATTTTATGTGAATTCTACATATTAATATTTAAAAATTTTAAAATTTCTGCATTAACTTAATATATATGAAGGTAGAAGAGCATAACAGTTAATTTCTTTGCACTGGAAAATTTGACATCCAAGTTCTTGTCATTCATATCTTTGATCATAGCCAGCCTTCGTGACTGTGGGCCCAATTGCAGAAAATTTGGCAGAGTCCTTCAAAAAATGTGATGAATGTGTCTAATATGCATTGAATGTATAAACATTTGTGGTGATACTTCATTTTTTATGTACATTTATTTAAAAAAAAAAAAATAAAAATTAGATAGCCTACATATATTTTATTTACAGAAAAAAATTATTTATAGTCAAATTTTGAGAGATTTTTTATCAGAAAGATCATTTATAAATTGTGGAAATTTTAATTTCCTTATTTCTACACGCTCTATAGACTGTATTGCTATGCTCTGGAGTCTCTCCTGTGATATTGTTGACCTCAGGTATGTTTTAATTAATTTTTATCTAGAGAACTTCCTTTTTACAATGCTGCAGTTATATAAATAGTTAAAAATATCGTTAAATATATAAATGCACTTCTAAAGACAGTAGCTGCCACTTGTGGCAATTATAGAATTTTTTTTTAGGGTTCCTGAAACAATTGGTATTAATACTTCCATTTCTTCAACCAGCGTACAGCTATTTATGTCTACATCTTTTAAAGACTTCATTTGGTCATTATTCTAAATCAGTTTTACATCTCTCACATCAATTTCTACTACCAATGCATGTTTTCAATGTTTCTTTTATTGAATTGTCTGAAATAAACTTGTCTACCTTTGTACAGTATTTGTTAAAAACAATGCACCTAAAACATTTTATTTTGGTTACTTA
>OU015502.1:132572842-132760342 GCA_907164885.2 Dolomedes plantarius
CCACATATTCTTTGTTACTTCCTGTAATAAATTTATATATTTAATTAGCTTTATAAACTTTTTGATCTGATGGTGACCGAGTTTTTTCATCAGATGTCGATCTCTGGAATTTTCCAAACCCTTAATAATTAATGATAAAATTATTTTGAATTACGGACAACTAAAATGAATAGCGGTAAAATATTAATATTGCTTTTCCGTTATTCATCGGGCCAATAGCAGTAGTTTTGTGGAGATCCCTACAGTACTTACGTATTATAAATGAATCTTTGCCGCTTGGCGCGAAATCGGCAATAAAGCGTCAATTAAGCCTCACTTGTTTGTACCGCTCCCGTGATTCATTGTTTTTCGCCGTCAAGACTTTACAAGCTTCGTTTTCAGCTTTTTATTTATATTTTTTTCGTTTATATTAAGAACTAACTTAATACTCGTTCTTCGCGACGAAATACATTACCATCAATTATGTAATTTGGTAAATTAAAATTAACCATAGTAGTAAAGTGATGTCATTCCTCAAAGGAGTTCACTCTATAATTTAACGACGTTAATCTGACATTAAGTAATGGGTTTTATGTTTTCTTTTCATTTTAGAGGATTTAAGCCCGTTTTAACACTTTTTAAGGTTAAATTTATTTTAAAAAATCTCCCTGAGTGAGCATCTGGGGAATCAGAGCAATGGTGAGCCGTACAAGCCGAAATATATCAAATATCTGCACCCATTGTGATGGGCCAGGATAAATGTATAAGGTTGCCTAAGGAACCTCGTACCCTTATTTCAATAAGTTTAAAATGATCAATAGTTTAATTAATCAAGAACAAAATTTGTAACATCTTAGTTTATATATATATCTCATTTTCTAGCAAAAATATTTATGTATTGCTATTCATTTCGCGTGGAATGTACGTGAAAACGTACTGTTAATGTCTTATTCAAATTACTTTCTTTTCAAATTACTTTCTGTTTGCAGGTGTTCGTTACAGATGCGGAAGGAGATTTCGGGTGTGCACAAATTCAAAATGATTCCCCCTTGTACGGCAGATCTCCAGAACCATACAGGCGAGAAACCTTTCGGATGCACTGTATGTGAGAAAAGTTTTCTTCAACAGGCTGATTTAAAAGCACATCTCCGCACACATTCAGGAGAGAAGCATTTCGTATGCATTGTATGTGGGTTAAGATTTTTTATACTGAGTCATTTAAAAATACATGTCCGCACTCATACAGGAGAGAAGCCTGTTGCATGCAATATATGTGAGAAAAGATTTCGTCGACAGAGTGGTTTAAAAAGACATCTACGCACCCACACTGGAGAGAAACCTTTCGAATGCACTTTTTGTCAAAAAAGGTTTTCTGATCAGGGTCATTTAAAAGCGCATCTCCGCGCACACACAGGGGAGAAGCCTTTCGCATGCCCTGTATGCGAGGTAAGATTTTCTGTACAGGGTTATTTAAAAAGACATCTCCGCACCCACACAGGAGAGAAACCTTTTGTATGCGATGTATGTGGGAAGAGATTTCCTGCACAGGATAGTTTAAATAAACATCTCCGCACCCACACTGGAGAAAAGCCTTTTGCTTGCACTGTATGTGAAAAAAGGTTTTCTGTGCAGGGTTCTTTGAAAGCACATCTCTCCACCCACACAGGAGAGAAACCTTTCGCCTGCACTGTATGTGAGAAAAGATTTCTTCGACAGACTTATCTAGAAAATCACCTCCGCACCCACACTGGAGAGAAGCCTTTCGACTGCATTGTGTGTGAAAAAAGGTTTCCTCGAAAATATCAATTGAAAAAGCATCTCCACACCCACGCGGGAGAGAAGCATTTCGAATGAACTGTAATTGAGAAAAGGTTTTCTCAACAGAGTGATTTAAAAAGACATCTCCTCACCCATACATTAGAGAAACCTTTCGCATACACTGTATGTGAGTAAAGGTTTTCTCGACGGGTTAATATGAAAACACATCTCAGTGTTCATGGAGGCTAGACTTTTGGTCTGCACTATATCTGAGAAAAGGTTTCCTAAACTCGATCATTTAAAAAACATTCGAACCCATACAGAAGAAAAGCCTTTCGATTGCATTATATGTGGAAAAGATTTTCTACAGAGGGTAATTTAAAAGGAAAAACTCTTCCTTCTGCAGGGTAGAGATTGGTTTATGGCTTGAGAATAGATGAAAGGCAATTTCCTACCCATTCAGGGATGTAACCAACTCTCCTGTCCCTTGGTATTTTTTGACGCAAAGAAACATTTTTGTCCATCCGTGTGGAAAATGTCCTTGAAAATTGAATCCAAATCCTGGTTTGACTTTTTTTATTTAAAGTAGATATCGCACATAATTGTATTTTGGAATTAATTTAGTGCTTATGACATTTTTCTGTTGGATTTTTTAAAAATATATCAAGGCTATTATTATCAGGTTAGATGCCTGAATTAGATTGATGGAAACAGATTTTAAAACTTTGCGAGCATCGAGAGAATTCTCGGGATACAATACTGCCACGCCACCTATCGGTGTCGTGCAACATAAAATGACACTGAATGGTGGTACCATCTATTATACAGTAAATGAATGAAATGCACTTATAAATTAAATGAAATAAGTTATCACTACAATAGTATCCCTCCAGTGATGAACTTGTGAAGGAACGACAAAATGTTAAAAATAAGTATTAAATATACAATGATTAAAAAAAAATATCTTTCACATACATTGTTCCTAGGGAGATACCTGATGCAAACTTACTAGACAAATAAAATGAAAAAAAAATAATATATATGGCATATAAATTCGACATATTAATATGTAAAGAAAACAGTCTGGGTAATATCTGAATGTAATAAACATTTCACTTGTATATACCATAATTAATATATGTCCCTGAATGCAAAATGCTGCAAAGGTTAAAGAGAAATAATTTACTTTACAAAATATGAATATGTATATACTTGTCAAAATTTGAATGTAATATATATGATGCAATTTTCAAAATGTTTACAAAAATGAAATATATGTGATGCAATTTTCAAATGTTTTACAAAATGAATATATACAAAATGTTTTAACCAATTTCTGTTATTAACCTCTTATTAAATTTTACACGTCTACCAGATTTAGTTACTTGAGTTTTTACAGTCTCAGGATTTTCTGGTGATTTCTTTTCGTTTGGTTGGGTTTCAGGGTAATCAGTCTCAGGTAAGTCATTAAATAGAAAAGCTGGCTTGACTCTATCAAGTGAGACACAACTTTTCTTCCCATTTAAGTCTATGGTGATGTTTTTGGTCTCTCGTGAAAGTACTGCATGAGGACCAGTGTAGGGTTGTGACAAGGGTGGACTGACTTTATCCACTTTTAGAAATACATTAGAGCAAGTGTTTAATTCTGGGTGCACAAAAACCTTGGATTTCACATGATGGGATGTAGGGATGGGTTTGATGTGATTCATCCTTTCCCGCAATTGTTGGATGAAATTGTTTTGTGAAATTTTATTCGGTGAAGATTCTGTACACAAATCTGCTGGAAGTTTGAGTGAAACACCATACACTAAGTGAGCGCTGGATGCATTTATATCTGTTTTCACAGCAGCTCTCAGTCCAAGTAAGATGGCAGGTAAGCATTCAGTCCATCTAGGATTTTCATGAGCCTTTATAGCACTCTTTAGGACACGGTGGAAACGTTCCACTAAACCATTCGACTGAGGGTGGAAGGCAGTTGTTTTAATTCTGGTCGTGCCAAGCATATTTGTCAACTCTCGAAAGAGATGGGACTCAAATTGTCGACCTTGGTCTGTTGTTATGGTGGAAGGACATCCAAAACGACAGATCCAACCACTGAACAGAGCACGACATACAGTTTCTGCAATCAATATTCTGCAAGTAATATCAGCAATAGGCACTACCTCAGGCCATCTTGTAAATCTATCGATGATTGTCAGACAGTAGGTCTGCCCTTCTGATGGAGGTAAGGGACCTATCAAATCGATGTGGATGTGAGAAAATCTTGCATCAGGTGATGCGAAAGTGCCTAAAGGTGTCTTGGTGTGCCTGATCACTTTTGATCGCTGGCATGCAATGCAGCTTTTCACCCATTCCTTAAGATATTTCTTCATCTGAGGCCAAACATACCTGGATGAAATTAGTTGTGTAGTTGCTGCTACACCTGGATGTGCAAGGTTATGAAAGTGTTCAAAAAGAGTTCTGCGAAAATTTTCTGGTACAAATGGTCGAGGTACATCTGTAGAGACATCACATAAAAGTTTGGTATTTGTCACTGGACTGGGGATGTATTTAAATTGTAAAGAAGTACAATTTTCAGTCTGCAATTTTTTTAATTCAGGATCAATTCTTTGGGCATCTGCGAAAGCATTGAAATCTAGAAAAAATGAATTGGAGATAGGGCTGATTTCTACTCTAGATAGAGCATCAGCTACTGTATTGTTGATTCCATTAGTATGGCGAATGTCAGTGCTGAATTGTGATATGTAGTCAAGATGCCGCCACTGACGAGGGCTGCATTTCTCAGGTTTCTGTTTAAAAGCATAGATGAGAGGCTTTTGGTCCGTGTATATTGTGAAACTGCGACCTTCTAGCATATGTTGAAATCGCTTTACAGCTGTGTATATTGCCAACAGTTCTCGGTCATAAGTAGAGAATTTCTGCTGACTTTTTGAAAGCTTCACAGACATAAATGCAATTGGCTCCCATCTGTTTTCATGCACTTGCATAAGAGAACCGCCAACAGCAAAATCGCTGGCATCAACCCATACACTTAATTTTGCACCTGGAATAGGATGGTGAAGTAGAGTTGCTTCTGCTAAAGCACTTTTTGCATCATTAAATGCTTGTTCAGCCTCCTCATTCCATTGAAGTGTATCCTGGGGATTATTGCGGGTGGGTCTTTTAGATTTTTTATTTTTAATTCCCTCTAACAGTTTATTTAAAGGTGCTAAAATGTGTGCTGCTTTTTGTATAAACCGCCGATAGAAATTTAGAAGCCCTAAGAATCGTCTCAATTGTGTTAGTGTATTTGGTTTTGGAAGTTTTAATATGCAGTCCACTCTATCTGTTAAGGGTTCAATTCCAAATTCAGAAACTTTATAGCCTAAGAATTGAATTGATGACACGCCAAAAATACATTTAGAGGGTTTTAAACTGAGTCCATATTTTTGTAAACGCTCAAATACAATGCGGAGATGCTCGATATGCTCCTCTGGAGATTTTGAAGCGACTAAAATGTCATCAACAAAGGCATAAACAAAATGAAGTCCACGAGTTACCTCATCAATGAACCTTTGAAACGTTGCTGCAGCATTGCAGAGGCCAAATTGCATTCGAGTACTCTCAAATAATCCAAAAGGTGTTATGGCACTCTTATGGATATCTGCTGGGTTGATTGGAATTTGGTGATAAGCCTTAATCAGATCTATGTGCGAAAATATTTTTGTACCATGTAAGTGAGACGTAAAGTCCAAAATGTTTGGAACTGAATAGTTGTCTTTAATTGTTTGAGCATTAAGTGCTCGGTAATCTCCAACTGGTCTCCATTCAGCGCTGTCTTTCTTCGGCACCATGTGCAAAGGTGATGCGAAATTGCTTTTAGAAGGACGCATGTGACCTAGTTCGATCATGGTTTAAAGTTCGTCCTTAGCAATGCGCAGACGGTCAGGTGCGAGACGGCGTGCTTTTGCTGTTACAGGAGGACCAGTTGTTTGTATATAATGCACAACCGAATGTTTAACTTCTTGGTCTGGACGAGGGGGGGTAGTGATTTCGGGGAAATCCAATAATAATTTATGATAAACACTATCGCCTGATACAGTTTTAATTGAATGAATCGCACTGTTCTTTAGTATGCAGGGCGAGGTAATATTAGTTTGGCAGTCAATTAAATTTTTGGAGGTTAAGTTAGGCATTAGATTAAAATTATATAAAAAAATCGGCACCAATTATTGGGTTGGATACATTCCCAACTAAAAATGTCCATTTGAAAATTTTCCTAAGACCAATATCTAAAGAAAGGGTTTGAGTTGTATAGACCTGAATTGGCGAGGTGTTAGCTGCCGAAAGTGTCATTTGTAATGCGTTTCTTTTTTGTAACCTTGAAGCAGGGATGATGGAAACATCACTTCCTGTGTCAATCAAAAAATTAACATTGGTACGCCGATCGCGCACGAACAGGCGACGAGGGTTTAATGGCAAGGTGGTAGTCGCCGCTACACCCGGCCGTCGTCGTTTTTTATCAAAATTGCACGGGGGAACGCATTTCTTGGCATTATGGCCAAACTTATGGTGATACCAACAGTTAGCGAAAGTTTTGGATCGTGATTTACTACGAGCACGCGACGCACTGTTGCGATGAGGACTGCGACCTCTACACAACGAAATTTCATTTATCCGCGTATTAATTTTTTTGATTTCCTCAAGCAATCGGTCTTCAATGGAATGAATTCGGCGCGCCGCCGCATGACGCGTAGCAGTTCGCTAGGTCTGCGATCTCCCAGCTGTTCACCGACGAGAAGTTTCCGGATTTCTTGATGGGATGACTTACCGCTTCTTCTTATCAGCTCCCTTTTCAACACACCGTAAGGGTCGGTCTTGTCAGGGTTGACGATAACGTCCCGTACCACGGTAGCTGCTTCCGGTGGTAAATTAGATGCTATGTAATTGAACTTTGTCTTGCTTTCCGATATAGCTTTCGGAGTGCCTAATTCGAACGTAGCTTCGCACATCAGGAACCATAGTGAAGGATCAGCGAAATTGTAGACCGGTATTTTCACTGCTCCGACTTCTTGCGTCATAGTTGAAGACTGGTGAGCACGTGGTCAGTGAAAATATTGTCTTTCGATATAGGCGAAAATAAATCCAGGCGTCCGTTATTTTATTTGGGCGTATTGCCAGGTCACCATTATTATCAGGTTAGATGCCTGAATTAGATTGATGGAAACAGATTTTAAAACTTAACAAAATAATATTTATTCAATCTCTGAACATCACCTTTCGGTTATACAGCAGCAAGCGAAGTGTTTGCGAGCATCGAGAGAATTCTCGGGATACAATACTGCCACGCCACCTATCGGTGTCGTGCAACATAAAATGACACTGAATGGTGGTGCCATCTATTATACAGTAAATGAATGAAATGCACTTATAAATTAAATGAAATAAGTTATCACTACACTATATTGGCTATCACCTTGATGGGATACTTGACCCAAAATAATTGAAGTAAACAAAAATCTGTCATTATACCTGTTTTCACTACAGGAAAGGGTGTCATAAAATATCGCTTTTTCAGTACTTCTGGTTTTTGTTTTTGCTAAATATTTAATTATAATTTTTAAGATTTAACTGCTTTTTTCTACATTTGCTGTGCTCTATAAATGAAATAAATATGCATAATGATTTATATATAAATGTTTTATGGCTTCATATTGAGATTCAAATTTTCTCATTTGCTATATCTGTTACGCCATGCAGACAATACCTCATATGAACAGCTGTAAGAATTGAAATGTTTCTAATAATTTTACTAGTTGAGCTATTGATAGAAAATCCACTAGTATCATCTATGCAAGCTATGATCTTTTTAACGATTTCTTTTCTATAATTCCTCTTAAAAAGTGATATAATTCCCTGGTCCATTCGCTGTAAAATAGCTGTAGTATCCGGAGGCAAAAAATGAAGTGCTACATTTTTTAGTCTTACGTCGACTTTGTGGGCTTGAATATTATCGATAAAAATGATAGCTTTTCTTTTCATCTTATTCATATCATTGTCAAATGACACTAACCAGTTTTGAAAGAAATTAGCAGTCATCCAAGCTTTTGAATTCGCTTCGTATTTGAATTTTTGAATTCGCTTCGTCGCAAGAGAAAATTCGACACGTATTTACAACTACCGGCATTCCACGGGGAAATGGACAGGTGGAAAGAATTCATTTGACTTTGATCCCAGTCCTAGCCAAATTGTCTATTGAAGATCCTACCAAATGGTACAAGCCTGTCGCAGATGTCCAGCGGATCTTAAATAGCACGACGTGCAGAAGCACAAAGAATTCACCCTTTGAACTCCTCACCGGTGTAAAAATGAGAAATCGAGAGGATCTGAAGATCGTAGAAATTCTCGAAGAAGAAACGAACTGTCTGATGAAGGACAGAGAAGATATAAGAGAAGAGGCTAGAAAGAACATTCTAAGAATACAGGAAGAGAACAGAAAAACGTATAATAGAAAAACAACAAAGGCGCAGGTGTACAACGTTAATGACCTGGTGGCCATACAACGCACGCAGTTTGCAAGCGGTCTAAAGCTAAGACCAAAGTTCTTTGGACCATACCGAGTAACAGCAAAAAAGGGCAACGATCGGTACGAAGTGGAAAAAGTAGGACAACATGAAGGTCCCGGTTGCACCTCCACAACAGCTGACCACATGAAGCCCTGGACGGTTCCAGCTTAAAACTGTGCAGATTCTGAACACTCCATTTTCTTTTCTTTTTTTTACTTTGTATTGTTATTTTTCAGAGACTCGAGATCCATAGTTTGATGTTGACTGTCGTTTTCGAGGCCGAAAACGGGAGTCAAGATGCCGAATGTGGGAGCGAGTTACTTTTAGCCGCTAGAGGGCCCTCCCACCACTTCCTGTTTGAAGACGAAATACGCCAGTTGGAAGTACGCTCTCGCGGAGGAGAGATCGCATTGCTCGAGTAGGAGCTAAGAAACCCAATTTCATTATATATGTTTAAGTGTCTTGTGTAGTGATAAAATAAACCCTGTGAGTGTGTATGAAGGCGTCATTCCTCAGTTCCAGCACACCCCACATATATATACACTAATTGGTAATATTTACATGTTTGATAAAAGCAAAATGCTTTTATCACTGTAAATTAAGCCTTTTAACATTATGACTGTCTAGATATCCATTCCAAGGCTATGTATTTTCCTTTCAAAATACAAAAATGAAGATACATGAGACATGGGCTTTGAAAGAATATATGCCACCTTTATATAGAGAAGGAAAAAATCTAGTTAAAATAAAGACTAACTTAATGAATTTACAAAATCAAAATACAAAAATAAATATACACTCATGGACAAAAAAAATTGCGCACCAAGAAATAATTGCGGGATCGTAACGAAACTTGCAATGAAGGTACATATCGGGGAGATATACAAATGATTAGAAATGCAGCGTGATTGCGCATTACGTATAGCCGATAGAGGGCGTTGAACATCGTACTCTGTGGAGTATAAAACATGTAACCAAAGCTTGTTTGAGTGTGCTGAATCATTTACAAAGGAAGAGCTGAGATAAACATACCATTACGCCGTGTTCGAAGACAATATAAGCAGTTGTCGCAGTTTGAGAGGGGGAGAATCGTCGGGATGATGGAAGCTGGGTGGTCAGCTAGGCGAGTAGCTCGTCAATTAGGCCGCTCTGATTGTGTTGTGAGGAGGTGTTGGGACCAGTGGACCCGAGAGATGTCATGTACACGAAGACCAGGCTCAGGACGCCCTCGACAGACCAGTCGTCGAGAAGACCGCCACATCGTAAGAAATGCACGCGTACAGCCAACTACTTCATCGGCCGCCATCCAGGCACAGGTAGCACCTTCACTAGGGATCTCTGTGTCTTCTCGAACCATGCGAAGGCGCCTGGCTGAAGGACAGTTGGTATCGCGGCGCCCATTACATGTGCTGCCCTTGACGCCCACCCATCGACGCCTCCGTTTGGAGTTTTGCCGCGCACGAGGAAACTGGACTGCAGCGGAATGGAACCACGTCGTCTTTAGCGACGAATCCAGATTCAATCTCGGCAGTGATGACAATCGTGTTCGTGTGTGGAGGGCCCCCTTGGTGAGCGCTGCAATCCTGCCTTTGCTGTACAGCGACACATCGCTCCCACAGCTGGTGTGATGGTATGGGGTGCCATTGCCTACAATACACGGTCACCCCTAGTATTGTTCCGTGGCACCATGACAGCCCAGCGGTATGTTCATGAAATCCTGCAACCACATGTGTTGCCACTCATGAAACGGCTCCCAGGAGCCATTTTTCAACAAGACAATGCTCGGCCTCATACGGCAAGGGTGTCACAAGACTGCCTCCGCACTGTTACTACCCTTCCTTGGCCTGCCCGATCCCCAGATTTGTCTCCAATCGAGCATATCTGGGATCATTTGGGACGACGAGTTGGGCATCCCACGAGTTTGAACGAACTAGAGGCAAGGTTACTGCAAATGTGAAACGAAATGTCTCAAGACATCATACAGAACTTGTATGACTCAATGCCCGATCGTATCGCATCGTGCATTCGCGCTAGAGGGGGTCCAACGGAGTATTAACTCCTCCGTTCTTTTGCCTTTTTCTCTGAAATAAATTATCCTTTTTCTTTGATTTTCTTATCATTTACTTATATCAAAGTAGTCATTACGTATGTAAAATTTCGTTTCATTTTGACGACTCCTTCTTGGTGCGTTATTTTTTTGTCCATGAGTGTATAATACATGAGACATGGTCTTTGAAAGAATACATACCACTATTATATTAAGGAGGAAAAAAATCATAAAGTTAAAATGAAGTATAACTATATGAATTTAAATCTTTAATTTTCAGGTACACCCATGGCCAGCACATCAAAGAGAACACAGGAGGAAAATTTTTTAACGAATAGAAACAAACATAGGAGAATGCAAGAAAATATACAAAAGTTGCTGGAAGTGATGGACGAGCTATTTCAAAGAGGTCAAAAAAAATTTCCGCAAGCTTTTAGTGAAGTTCCCGGACTTCTTTTACAAAAAATATCAGACAGTAGAAAAGTAGAAGTCATAATAAGATTATTAAATGTGGTACAAGATGAATTATAGAAAATGATTAAATATTTGAATTTCAATTATTACTATTTCTCGTTATTTCACAGATAATGTTAAGACGGAATAAATCATCTGGTTAAAATGAAGTATAACTTCATAAATTTAAATCTTTCTTTAATCTTTTCAGGCATACCCATAGCCAGAAATTTTAAAAATATTTGTATTACACCTAGTAGCACTAATATGAATAACATAAAGGTTTCAGTAAGATCATGAGTAACATCTAAGGCCTCATATAAAGTAAAATAATGCATTGAAGTTAATTTTAAATTAAAGTACTCCTAGGTGCAAAGTAATTTTTTTAGAAAATGCCACAGTTTCATAAAAAAATCATAGAAAAATTTGAACAAATAAAACTAAAATTATAATGCTTTTTATAGTTAAGGGGCAAATTAACCTCTATTTACAATAGTACCTTGCCATGGCAGAGGATTTCCATGAAAGTATGCTTCAAATTCGTCTTGAATTTCCTTCCCACTTTGGCTGTATGTATTTGAAGCAATTCTTCCTAAGTCCAGCCATCCCCCTTCTGTAGCATTTTCTTTTCGTCATATGCCAGGTACAATTACACCATTCACCTCTCTATCTATGCAATTTGCTGGGCAATAATACTTTTGATAGACATTTGAATTGATTTTATTTTGACTAACAAAATTGTGGAGGCAAACAACAGCTTTAATAATTTTTTCCATGGTTGTGACCGATGCCATATTTGGTCTCCTTAAAATCCTCCACCGGTTTGCCGTAACTCCAAATGTGTTCTCAATCATTCTCCGGGCTTGACACAACCTGTAATTGAAGGCCTTGTGTGAATGTGTCAAGTCCTTCCCAGGATATGGCTATATCAAGTGTCTTTTCAATGGAAAAGCTTCATCAGCCACAACGATGAAGTGTTGAGGAAAACTCCTTGATTAATGTAAATTCGTTTGCCCATGCAGAAGAACTGCCTCTCAACTCCACATCAACAAAAATGTAAAACAGTTCCGCTTTCATTTCAAAATTGTATTGTGTATCGTAAGTAATTCGTATTTAAATAAAGTGCTTGTTCTAAAGTATTCATAATCATTATCGAACAGTTTTCTCACATTTCTGGCGTCCGTGACAAGGACTATGGATAGCCTAAAGCGAGAACGAGCACAACTCCGGCGATTATTTACGAACTCTTTAAAAACTTTGGAATCGAAATTGACTATTGAACCGGTAATTAGAAGTGACGTGATACCGGCAAGTAGTGTATTAGAGGATAAAGCGAATCGCCTCTTTGATTTAGATGAACAAATATAAGAATTATGGTTAAACGCAGAAGATTTTGACGAAGAATTTTCAAAAGATATAGATGTAACTGAATCTTATCGTGATCAATGGATTACCGCGAAATCGAAAGTCACGAATCTTCTGGAAAACGAAGTTAATATAGACGATAATGTAAGTGTCACGTCTCAAGGTAAGCGAAATTTTAGACTTCCTAAATTAGAATTGAAACGATTTGATGGAGATGTAAAAAATTGGATTGGATTTTGGGGACAGTTTAAAAAAATTCATGAAGATGATACCATAGACTCTGATGATAAATTCCAATATTTACTGCAGGCTACTGAAATCGGATCTTCAGCCCGAGACCTCGTAGAAAGTTTTCCACCATCTGGGCCAAATTATTTTAAGGCCATAGAACAAATGAAGTCGCGTTTTGCACGTGATGAGTTGTTGATTGAAATCTATGTTCGTGAACTTCTGAATTTAGTCTTAACGCAAGTTAAAAATGGAGAAAACTTTACTTTGCGTATCCTGCATGACCGATTGGAAACTCAGTTACGTGCATTAGAAACTTTGGGAGTAACTTCTGAGAAATATGCAGCAATGCTGTACCCCTTAGTCGAGTCTGCTTTACCAGAGGAAATAATGAAAACATGGGAACGATCGCGAACAGTGAAAACAGAAACTGGGAAAGAAGTTAATCTTTTAACTAGTCTTTTAGAATTTTTGAGATTCGAAGTGGAAAGGGAAGAGCGTTTGAATCTGGCCCGTTCCGGATTTGCATGTAGCAAAGAATTTAATACATCGAAATCTCGACATCACATTCCCACCGCAGTGTGTATTGTAGCGAGTGAAAAGAAATACACTAAATCTGATAAATTATGTTTGTGGTGTAATAAAGTTTCTCATAACTCTACAGAATGTTTTAAAGCAAATGATATACCATATGATGAAAAGAAAGAAATATTGCGTAAAAAAGAGGCATGTTTTTCTTGTTTAAAAATAGGGCATAATTCGAAGGTATGCAAAAGTTATGTCAAGTGTTTCATTTGTAATAAACGACATCATACAGTTGTATGTCCGAAACCACGCCAATCGAAAGATGCCAAGAGAGAAATGAATGAAAATCCAAATGCTGAGGTGTTGATATCTAGGAAAAATTCGCCAACTCTTCTTTTGACTGTTCTTGCCAGAATTACGAGTAAGGAAAAATCTGGTATTATCCGGATATTGTTTGATACAGGTTCTCAAAGATCTTTTATTAGAAAGGATATAGCAGGTAAATTAGGGCTAGAAATATCAAATCAAGAAACTTTGAGTCATGGTTTATTTGGGGGTGGCGAAACTGAACAAAAGTTACATAATGCCTATGATATTACTTTGCAAAGCTTATGTTCAAAATTTCGATGTCGTATTTCCGTTTTAGATGAATCAAAAATTTGTGGAAATATACCCCGTGTTACGAATGTTAATGTGTACCCTCTTCTGAGGAAGAAAAATATAGTACTAAGTGATGTGGGAGAAAACACACCGGAAATAGGCTTGTTAATTGGGGCCGATTGCTTGGGTTCTTTATTGACCGGAACAATAGTTCCAATTGACGATAATTTGGTAGCAGTTAATACAAAACTGGGATGGACTCTCCAAGGTAAACAAGCATGTTCTATTAAATCTTTAAATGATATTAGTTGCTCTTGCAACTTGGATTTAACAGAATTATGGGATTTGGATGTGATTGGCATTAGAGATCCATCAGATATTGAATCTAGACAAGACATAGAGGCTGATACTTTAAATTTCTTTCATAGAACTATTAAGCGGATTGAAAATAACAGATATGAAGTTAGTCTTCCGTGGAAGGAAGGGCATCCTGAATTAACTAATAATAAGGAACTTGCTAAGAAACGCCTCATATCGACCACAAAAACACTTGTTCGCACAGGTCATTTGGAAGAGTACAACGACATTCTTAAAAAATGGCTAGATTTAGGCATCGTAGAATTAGTCAAGGAAGATGATGGTATTGGGCATTACTTACCACATCGACCCGTTTTCAAGAGTAGTAGCACGACTACAAAAATACGCCCGTGTTCGATGCATCCGCTAGAGATGAAAAGGGTAATTCTTTGAACAATTGTTTAGAAAAAGGTCCAAATTTAATAGAGTTAATTCCTAAATTAGTGATGCAGTTTCGAAAGCATGCAATTGGCATTACTTCCGACATCAGAAAAGCCTTTTTGCAAATTAGTCTTTCTCCAAATGATAGGGATTATTTCAAGTTCTTATAGTGGAAAGATCGGAAAACAGAGGAAATCATAACCTTACGCCATTGCCGTGTTGTTTTTGGTGCTTCACCAAGCCCGTTTTTACTAGGAGCAACAATAACATATCATCTTGAACATGCTCCAGAAGAGTTGAAGAAAACTGCTCAGTTGCTCCAGAACTCCTTTTATATTGATAACTGTGTCCTAAGTCTAGAAACGAAGGAAGAGGCTAGAGTCTTCATCTCTGAAACCAAACAATTGATGTTTTCAGCCCAATTCGATCTACGAGGTTGGACAACTTCTCCGGATGGGGTTATAGAATGTGAAACTAATGAAAGATATATTCCGTTACTGGGACTTTCTTGGGACGTCCAAATAGATGAACTCTCGTGTAATTTGGGTACAAGCACATTTTCAGAAAGCTGCGTTACCAAAAGAACTTTGTTGTCTTTAGCTCAAAGTATTTTTGACCCTATTGGTTATACTAGCCCTACTACTGTAATCCCAAAATTAATAATACAGAAAAGTTGGAAAGAAAAACTTGGTTGGGATGAAGTACTTCCACCGGATATGAGAAAAGAATTTCTAGACTGGTTCAAGCATCTGCACTTTTTAAAAGATTGTACGGTACCCAGAAGACTTGTAACTGGACCCTTTAAGCATTGTGTAATTAGCCTACATTGTTTCAGCGACGCTAGCAGAGTATCCTACGCAGCCTGTATTTTCATACGATCATGTTATGAGGGAAAACCTTCGGTGCAGTTAGTTGCCAGCAAATCAAGAGTAGCACCTACTAAAGATATTACTATCCCACGATTAGAACTTCTTGGAACTCTCATTGCAACTCGCTTATACAACCAGGTAGTTGACTCACTTAATTTGCAGGGATGCAAAGTTTTTTTCTGGAGTGATTCAACTGTAGCGCTAACTCGGATTAAAAGAAAAAACTGCTGGAAGACATTTGTTGGAAATCGCGTTGCCGAGATCAGAAGTTACACAAACCCAGATGATTGGCACTATGTACCAGGCTCTATGAATCCTGCAGATCTACCCTCCAGAGGCTGCAATGCTAAAACTTTGCTCGAGAGTCGATGGTGGGAGGGACCTAACTGGTTGAAAGAAGATCCTGTAAAATGGCCTGTATCTGAAGTCCCAAGTGCTGATGAAGATCGTGTGGATTTCGAGAAGAAGAAATTAGTGGTGACCGTTGTAGCTCAAGAGACCTCTAATTTTACGGATAGTTTACTCTACTTCTCTCAATACTCAAAACTTATTAGGATGATCGCATGGATAATGCGTTTCATCAACAATTGTCGGAAAAATGAATATGCCAGGGAAGGAGAACTAGTTTATGAAGAGGTTCTAAATGCCGAGAAAATATTATTGAGGTTAATCCAGAGGGAAACTTTTCAAGGCAAAGGAGTTGAAGTTCTTAAAGAAATGCAAACATTTAAAGATAATGATGGGATCATTAGAGTGAGAACAAAATTAGTCCTAGGCGATGAAGATGAAGACTTCAAATGTCCCATTTTATTACCAGGTGATAACGCAATTATTCACCGACTTATCCACCAGAAGTGTCATAGGGACATGACAGTAGTGTTACGGCCAGGGACAGGAGCATGGAAAGAAATACAAAATAAAATAAAATAATTGTTAAATGCAATAAAGAAACAGGGCAATAAAAGAGAAGAGAAGAAAGCCATAGACCGGAACGAAAATTAGAGATAATGTTCGTAGCAATAAATAGAAGTGGAAGAGAGTGAAAATAAAAGAAAATTTATGATGGCTATAAAGCGGCCCACCCAACTTGAATCCAAAGCATGGGAAAAAGTTAAAATTGAGGGAGAATTTATAAATCCCGCCCTCGACGCGCATTGGTAAAAGGGGATTGAGGAGTGGCAGCACGGACGAATGGCGATGGCATGATAATTTCCAGATAACCAATGGAAATTATAAGAGGCGGAGACATTAGTAAGAAAATATACGAAATAAAAAATAGTGTGAAGGCAGAGAGATAACCGGGGAAGTTAGAGTCTGTCAGAAGTTGTCGAGCGCCCAGTGTCCCATGCCGAGTGTCTGCGATAAACGACGGAGCCGTGTTCGGGTGCAGCAAAGTTTAGAGAGATAGAAGTTGTCGAGCGCCCAGTGTCCCATGCCGAGTGTCTGCAATAAACGACGGAGCCGTGTTCGAATGCAGTAAAGTTTAGAGAAGTCATCATTACGAGTGCCAGCTGCCCAGAGGGCTTCAACCGTCATCTTCTGAGGTACCGACTTTGCATTTCCCTTTTATATTGTATCATTGCTTCTCAGTGTATAGCCATAATGATTAAAATAGAGCGCGATGAATATAGTTTTTTTGAATATAAAATGTTGAGTAATAGACAGATAATTCGTACCAACAATTTAATATAATGTTTTGCATATATATAAAGAATTAATTTAGTAGGAATGAAGTTATTGCGGTAATAATGTGTAAATGCCTGAGGAAATATTGAGTAATTTTGGAGTGTATTATTTATATGTGTTAATATTCAATAAATTGATTTGTCAATATAACCAGAGTTAATTTCCATTATTTGGGAAGCACATCAATGTACTAGCCACAATCATGAACATAATTTCAATCATAATTTCATTTAAAATAATATAAACAATTAAAATTACGGTTACAAGAAGCACTGCCAATTACAACACTCTGGCCTTGGAACTCTGATATCTAACCTGAGAGAAAATTACTGGATAATAGGTATTAAGAGAAAAGCGAAGAAAATCTGCTCTTGTTGTGTCATTTGCAAAAGATTTAAAGCTAAACGCACGGAACCTCCTTTAGTTCCTCTACCGAGAAACAGAATAAAACATGCTGCCCTATTCGAAGTAACAAAAATTGACTTAGCTGGCCCTTTATTCCTACTTTCAGGTGAAAAGGCATGGATTGTCCTTTTTACGTGCGCCATTTATAGAGCTGTTAATTTATAACTAGTTAATTCTCTATCCACCGAAGCTTTTATAATGGCTCTAAGAATATTTATTGCACTAAGAGGAAGAGTGAGTATTATCTACACAGATAATGGCACTAATTTTGTGGGCACGACCAACGCTCTTCAAGATCTGGATTGGAAGCGTATTATGAGTTTTTCTACCATCAAGAAAATAAGATGGAATTTCAATCCCCCAACTGCCGCTTGGTGGGGCGGTTGGTGGGAGCGAATGATCCGCATGTTGAAAGAGCTCCTGAGAAGAATTTTGGGCAGATCCATTCTTAAGCATGAAGAGCTAGAAACTATCTTGTGTGATTGCGAGGCTACGATAAATTCCAGGCCTCTAACGTATATCGATGACAACTCGGAAGGATTGAAACCGCTGACACCTTCAAATTTCATGCAGAGAATTCCGAGTGCTAAAGTCCCAGATTTAGATGAGATTGATCATAACAGCTTAAATAAAAGATTGCGTTACCTTCAAAAACTTCGAAATGATTTACGAATGAGATTCCGCAACGAATATTTAGCCATGCTTGTGCATCGTGCACGAAGTCGGGAAGATACCTTGCAAGTAGGTGATGTAGTTATTTTGGAATCACCGGGAAAACGTATGAACTGGCCGCTGGGTCTAATAGTTGAAATTTTCCCTGGAGCAGACGGGCATTCAAGAGTTGCCAGAATAAAGACAGCTGAAGGAGAAAAAAGTAGACCTTTCCAGCGAATTTATTCCCTAGAAATTAGAAGTCCAGAAATCCAATTTTTTGACCTGTTAAAAGACAACATTCCAGCCGTTGTGGAGATTCCCTTGGGATCAACCAAACCAACTGATGATGGTCCAGTTCCCGCACCTTCTGTTGCTCCAGACATTCGAACTAGAACCGGACGACGTATAAAAATACCCACTAGATTGGACCTCTGAATATTTTTTTGCAATTTTTTATTGTTTTATGCTTCCATCAAATTGCAAGGTGGGAGGATATGTTGAGGCAAACTCCTTGATTAATGTAAATTCGTTTGCCTATGCAGAAGAACTGCCTCTCAACTCCACGTCAGAAAAATGTAAAAAAAAAAAAACAGTTCCGCTTTCATTTCAAAATTGTATCGTGTGTCGTAAGAAGTGCTTGTTCTAAAGTATTCATAGTGATTATCGAACAGTTTTCTCACACCGACAATTTAATTCTGAATCCTAAGCTGCGGGTTGATCTAATTTCCAAACACGTTGCGCAGTGACAAACTGCGCTGAGACAGAAATACTAAACAACCGGCCAGCCTGCTGTCTACTCACAACCTACTAGTGCGGTATACTGGAGATATATTTATACGAATCGGCAACAGTATCGTCATCGTGCATAGTCTGTTTTGGTTTTTGCATTCAATTCTCATAGTAATTAAAATAAAAGTCATAGTAATTAAGTCAGAAGTCATAGTAATTAAAATAAAAAGGTGCTGCTCTTCACGACAAACTTTTGCAGATTTTAGAATGGATCATAGACTGAAATAACATTAGTCTAGATGATAGAAAAATAAACAGGTATTCAAGTTAGTAAATTAACTTGTAGTTTATTTTTTCTGTATTGTATAACAGAACTGTTTTGTTAAGTTGAAAACTATATATATTTATGTTGGTGTTGTTGCTTATGCCCCTTAACCAGCAGCAACATCAGATCAAGGCCATTATAGACTATTAGGTTGAAGGGGGGGGGGGGGGGGAGCTCCGGTTTTAAATAGCACCACAAGGGTCGGAGTCCGACTTCTACGAACCGATCCCGTAATTTTGAACCGAGTCAAGTAACGAGATCGGTACACTTCACCCCGCACATCCAGAGGTAAATTTGAGAAGTTAGAGGACATTGCAACCACGACAGATTTTTCGTGCACCAGCCGGCAATAGTGTACACGGCGGTGGATATTTCAGCCACGGGCATCGAACCAGTGACGTTCAGAACACTGGCTTGCTGCCTTTGGCAGCTGGGCCACCGTGCCCACGCCACGTGGTAAATTATAGAAATCATATTTATGATTTCTATAATTTACGTTTTTTTTTTGTGTGAGTGAAGCTAAATTTTAATACAATACGCATAACTATTACACTGTTAAAAACTGAATGTTCAGCCATGGTATGTTGTTTTCAGCAAATTAGTAGATTTTTACATTCTGGTCGATGTTGTTGTGCTATGAAAATATACTCTCCATGGTTTCAAGATATTGTTGAAAGTTTCCCATCTGATTTCTCTGATAATATTAATTACAATTTTAATCCAAAATTTACAAATATATCATCATAGAAGTCGGACACAAAGTGTTTAGCAACTTTGCTGGTTATGAGTTATACGAACTGCTAATAATTGCAGTAAAAGATAAAATATATGTGGAACAAACAGTTCAATATGTTGTGTCGTTGCACGGAAAGTTGTCAAACTCGATCAAATGGAGTTCTCCTGAAGATAAAATCAGGAAAATATAATTTCTTACTATTTTAAAACTTTTAGCCTGAGAACCAACACTTTGTATGAAAATTCAACAATAAGTAGTTAATAAACAACATTAGAATATTTTAATTAAAAAATATTGAATACAGCTTTTATCTGGAGAAAATAATTAAGCAGTTTAAATGTTTGCAAAGTGTCTAAAATGTATCAATCAATTTCAAAAAGTGTGTCAAAATTCATTTTTTTTTAAATATACATGATAGGATTAGCTATAGAATATGTTGCAGGGAACCAATATATTCAAAATACAAGAATTTTATTTCTATAAAAAATCTTGAAATGTATAAAATAATCATGTAAATGCTTTAAGATAGACATATAAAAATACAAAAGTAAAAAAATAAAGTACATAAAATTTAAAAGTTTGTAGCAAGATAATTTCAGTGGATATAGAAGAATGGAAAAAAAAGACAATAATATTGCAGGTGAATTTATAAATCTAAGAACGAAATTTAAATATTTTAGGAAAGGATACATAAACTGAACACAAATATTTTGAATATTTGAAAAAATAATTGTAATTCAAAACCACTAACCAAGGTGAAGTGATGTACCAGATACACTCTGGCCTGCAGTAATACCAATAATCTAGATTTGAATAACCAAGGAAAAACTCTCATCTTCAGGATTGTATTCCTTGAAAAGGAGGAAAATAAAAATTTTGTGAAAAGAATTCAAAATATTTTCATTATCTGAAGGTAATTTCAAATTCATTGGCTAAAAACATCTCATTATAATTGAATTAGTTGAAACTGAAAAAAAACCAAGTGACATATCCGAGATATGAGGCGTTGAAAGGCAAAGAGGTGTAAGTCACATTTTCAACTTTTTTCATTTGGGGTCAAATATGTAATCTCCATGTTCAATTTATGGTGGAATTGTAAATAGTTATTATTTGCAATATTGTAACAATTGTTATGAATTTTAATTTGTTCAATTTATGGTGGGATTTTTTGTAGTTTTGGCAGTTAAACTCTTTTGACTTACACCACTTGACTTACTGACTTACACCACTTTGCCTTTCACCGCCTCATATAATCACTGACCTTTGGTGATGTAAGAGTAAAGCTTACCTGGATGAGGTTTGTAGTGTACTACGCTATTAAACTGAATAATGAAAACATTTATTATAAATATAACTCAGTTGTAGCAGTACATAAAGAAAGGAAACAATATAGTCAGGAGGAGGAGTTGTAGCAGTACATATAGAATGGAAAGGAACATACCGCTTATATAGTCATCAAGTTCGAGGCCATAAAATTTTCAGTAGATATATTAGTCTGATTTTCTTAAGTTCAATTCCATGCTTAAAATATATTAAAATTGTTAAAACATCTAAAGGTTATCAAAGTTAACAAACCATCATTTGTGTGCTTTAGTTTTTTTTTTTAAATACAATGAAATCGAAATACACCTTGTTACTTTCATACAAAATTTACAGGTAAGACTAATTAAATAATTAAATTTTCCACATAAATGTTGAACTGGTATCAAATTTGGTTAGTTTTTACAGCTTAGCTCCATGAGCAGTAACCTGCTTTTCAGGAATTGCTTTCTTGTATCATTCTTCTATCAGGGACATTTTATTTCTGATAACATTTGAAATCTTATTTTTTGTTATTTGTTTCTGTATTCAGTCAGTGTTAAAATTTTTGATGACAAGATTTGATAAATAACATTCATGCTCATCTTTCATTACAACAAAGGTAACAACAACAGCATAAAATGTAATACTCCTAATTATACATTGCAGAGTCTATGGGTTCAAGTCCCACTATTGACATGGATGTTTGTAGCCATTTAGAATTGGCTTTAAGCAGTAGGTCCCAACACTCGTGTTGCAAAAAATTAACATAGCATTCCAAACCAAATCTAATTTTACATCAGTTTAGGTACATCATTCATTATAATATGCTTGCTTAAAGTTTTAAATCAATGTATTTCAAACAAGATGAATTAAAAGTACTGTAGATTAGGGGTTACATGGACCCCAAAGGTGAAGATATTTGTACATTTCATACCTAACGATATCCTTAAAAACATGTTTGTGCTGATAACCTGATTTGAACAACTTATTTGAAGATTCCCCCAGGATTTTAGGTCTTTTTCAAACCAAAATTTTAATTATATATATATATATATATATGTAATAAATTATTGAAATTTGTGTTCAAGTAACCCCCTGATTGGGGTTACTTGGACCCAACGTACATTTTATTTGAAATATACAATTGAAATAGGTAGTGGGCTCAAGTAGCACCTAGGATATTGAAATAAAAATAGAGGCTTACGTATGAAAAATTTATTTTACATTAAAACAGAAAACAAACCCCATTTTATTTGCAAATCTGATTGTTAACAGTGGATGCATCTTTAAAACTAATTTTACCCAATCATGCCCAGGGAGGTTGTTTTGAAAACATTTGCATTGCAAGGTAAGACTTGACAATAAATCAAAATTCCAGTTTGTCTACGGGAAATCCAAATTCACAAATTTTGTATAAATGACTGGCACATGCCAACTCTTCTTCACTAGTAAATATAATTGGATGTCCAGGTTTGTTCAATAAACCATTCTTCAATCTCCTTTTCATAGTGGACCTACTAATTTTAAAGTGGATTGAGGCATCTCTCTGAGACATTTGTCCTGACCTCATAGCATTTAAACATTCCTCTAATTTTTAAGCTGTAAAATCAACATACTTTCTGATCCCACGAGACTTCTTGTAATTTCAGAGCATTTTCGTATCAGATCTACGAATAAATGCACATGAACCGGTTTAACCATTTAATAAAAGGAACCCGACATGAAGTAATGATATTGATTATTTTTACAGTGAAATTTGAGAATGTCTAATCAAAAATGTGACTAGGGGTTCATTAGACACACTTTCTTGCTTGGGTCCAAGTAACCCCATTTCTAGTTTATCAGCACACTAGTTAATACTTATAATTTTTACTGGTTTGATTGATTCTCTATCCATCTAAAACTGTTCTTATATTCTTACAGACTGTATTTGAAATGTAAATTTATCCTTACCTAATCTGGGACTGCAGTGTGTAAAGAAGTGAAGGTGGAAGTTATAAGGTTACAAAAATGCGTGTTTTTACCACAAAGCAATAGAACCTGAAATAAAAAAAAGGTGGGAAGAGCGGGAACGTGATAAAGTGCCTCAGGACCTTGCTATTGCTCCTATCTATTGGAGAGATTGTGAATTATATCTATATTTTATTGACAAGGGACCTAGGTATAATTTAAAACATTTTTTCGGTTTGGGTCCAAGTAACCCCCTAGGGTCCAAGTAGCCCCAAGTTACGGTAATATATTTCATATTTAAAATTCAAATTCTTATTAAAGGAAAAATAAAATATTTAACACTACAAAACTGTACACAACTATTCATATGTTATGTGTAAAAATGATCAATTTTTTCGGCACCATGCTTTCTAATGATTTCTTCATTAGAAACATGTCAAAATTTATAAAATCCGTATTAACTGAAATTTATGACAGCCATCATATGATGTTATAAAATTGTTTAATTGTAAAAATTGTACTTAGGTCAGTTTAGATTTTAATTGTCTGCTCTTACTTTAATATTCTTTATACTCAATAGATTATTTTGTTTACTGGCAAAATTTATAACTACTATCGTGCTTATTGTCTTGGGTAATTTCTTAATGTATATAGTTTCTGTCCGTAAGTTTAGTGATAGTCAATTGATGTTTGTTGTTTTAGGATTTATGTATCCTTTATCCCCACCCACACCCTTCCTCTTCTCCTTCAGGTAAACAATGTTTAATGAATAAAAAGTAACTGCAGTAAAAGTGTCAAAAATATAGTTTTGAAAATTCTCAAACTCTATTTTCCTCAGTACTCTTGCTGTATAATTATGCTGTGATGGAATGTGAAGGAAAATAAATATATTTCTCAATGGAAAAATGTTACAACATGTATTAGAGGATTATGTTAAACCATTTTTGAAAACCCAAACATAAAAATATAGGCTGGTAAGTTTTCATTTTGCATGAGGGACATATGCATAAACATTCTGTGCAAATTCTTTCATGAAAACTGTTTGAAAACATTTTAGTTTCCTTTGCAGTCATTTTCATAGATTTGCATTTCATGTTGAAGTTTCTTACTCAATATCTATTTTGTTTAGAGTTAGTGACATATAATTTTCTTTTGAACATAATTAATAGAAATCCTTTAAATAAAAAAAATTGAATATTTTATGTGAATTCTACATATTAATATTTAAAAATTTGCAAATTTCTACATTAACTTAATATATATGAAGGTAGCAGAGTATAACAGTTAATTACTTTGCACTGGAAAATTTGACATCCAAGTTCTTGTCATTCATATCTTTGATCATAGCCAGCCTTCGTCACTGTGGGCCCAGTTAAAAAAAATTTGACGGAGTCCTTCAAAAAATGCGTTGAATGCATCTAATATGCATTGAATGATAAACATTTGTGGTGATACTTCATTTTTTATGTACATTTATTTAAAAAAAAAACAAGAAGTAGATAGACTACATATATTTTATTCACAGAACAAAATTATTTATAATCAAATTTTTCGAGATTTTTTATCAGAAAGATCATTTATAAATTGAGGAAATTTTAATTTCCTTATTTCTACATGCTCTATAGACAGTATTGCTACGCTCTGGAGTCTCTCCTGCGATATTGTTGACCTCAGGTATGATTTAATTAATTTTTATCTAGAGAACCTCCTTTTCACAACTGTACAGTTACAAAATATCCTTAAATATATAAATGCACTAAAGACAGTAGCTGCCACTTGTGGGAATCAGTGGCGCACCCAGGATTTTTTCTTGGGGGGGGGGCTGAGATGAATGGATAAAAATATTTATAAAGCATGAGGGGGGCCGAGATGAACGAATAAAAATATTTATAATGCAAAATCAATATTTCTACTTCTTTGGGGGGGGGGCCAGGGCCCCCTGGGCCCCCCCCCCTGGGTGCGCCACTGGTGGGAATTGTAGAATTTTTTTAGGGTTTCTGAAACAATTGGTTTAAATACTTCCATTTCTTCAATCTGCGTACAGCTGTCTATGTCTACATCTTTTAAAGACTTCATTTGGTCATTATTCTAAATCATTTTTACATCTCTCACGGCAATTTCTACTACCAATGCATGTTTTCAATGTTTCTTTTATAGAATTGTCTGAAATAAACTTGTCTACCTTTGTACAGTATTTGTTAAAAACAGTGCACCTCAAACATTTGATTTTGGTTACTTATTAGCTCATCTGCATGTAATTAAATTTCCTTTATTTGTTTTCATAAGTGTTTTTCCCGAAACTGTGGAGTGAGTTCTAATAAGTTGCAAGCTCTATGGGTGACTAAAACTTGTTGGAAACCAGAATGGCTATATTTTATCAGGCATTCTATTATGAGGATCTGTACACTAGCACTGGGCCTAATTGTATCTTATAGGTCCAGTGGGATTTATTAAACACCGATCCTTCTGTGCTCAGTATTCCTAAATCTGTCTTATGGCTATTCATATTATTTTAATTCTGTGGTGAATTTGGTTTCACAAACTTTTTAAAATTTTATAAAGAGTACTCTGACTAGTAGCCAACACCTATTGTCTTGATTTCATCATGTAAATCTATTCAGGGCAAAAAATTGTGGGTATTTAGTTTCTTTCACATAGTATATTATCTCATTGAATTGTCATTTGTTAATCAAATTTCAGTTGGTATTCATCTCTATTAAACCATTCAACTATTTAAAGGAATTTTACAGAAACATTCAAAATTTTGCAGGCCTCTTTTCACAACAGAATCTCTGTGATAACTCTTCTATTTCAGCTTCTTATTTTAATTGCTCTTTACAAGCATAAGCAATAATTTTTTTACCCTATTATAAATGAACTTTCTGACCTATCCCCTACATTTCTTTGTACTCTAAATGATTTTCTGATTCACCAAATCTGTTGTTAAAAAATATGTCTGAAGTACAATATTTGTACTGTTGTAGGGAGATTTCACTCCAAAATCCTAATTTTCGCTTATTTCTCCCTTCCGATTCTTCAGTTTGTTCTGTACAGAAGCTATACTCTTGCAGGCATGCAAGATGCTTTATATGCATAGCAGTGAAAATGTGGGGAAAGCACCCAAATATTTTGTGTTTTTAGTAGGTTTTTATTTTTAGATTTTTTGTGAATAATATAATTCTCTTCATATCCCACTAATATGTAAGAATTATTTCTCACTTTAGTTCTGTAGGAATAAAATGTAAATGAAAAAAGAAGTCAAATATGTAAGAAACCAAGACAAGCAAAAAAAAAAACATCAGTAATTGTTTGTCAGGAAATCAGATAATTCCGAATTATGTCTAGTGCTGCCTTGAAAATGTAACATGTCCTGAGCATTGTATTTAAAAATGGTCAAAATGTGATATTTGTATTCATAGGTATGTATGCAGTTGTGTTGAGAACTTAATGCACATTTATGTTAGCATATTCATGGTCGTGTTTGGCATTTTCTTGCACTTCGTTTTACCACTTTTATATTTCCTGATCTACTTTTCTGTGATAATTTTGTGGTTCTGAATTTTATCAAAATCTTTTAAAGAAAACAGGAATTTTTTAGATAAAGTTAATGGAATTTGAATAAAATTGCTTTAAATTCTCTGATGAAATATATGAATTTGTATATCAATATAGATTTGTGCTGCCAAAGTTATAGATGACAAAGAACCATCTCCTCCTCTGGCACCTGTTATTAATTTGTCCTGTGTTGATTATCTCATAAATTCACTACAAGTGAGGCAGATAATAATCAGCCTCTTGTACTCTCTAATCCAATCGCAACTGTTATTAATTATATCTCTCTACCGTGAGAAATGTGTAATTATGTTAATACGTAGAATATCATCGATGTACCACTATGCTGTAATACTTACTCCACGCCAACAGTGATGGAGACGAAAATCATGAATCTTCGTTGTTGCGCATGCGTATTACAAATGAATTTTCACTCCCCACTTCGTCTCCGTCTCTGGTCTCAGCAGTTTCAAGTCTTGGCTGTAATAACTTTTGTTTTCTGATAGAGATGTAGTACCAAGAAGTAATTTCTCTGTTATGAAGATTTATCTATGTGTTCTAATTGTTTTATGTTTAATGTACCGTTTCGTCAAATATAATTGCTCGTCTAATATGAATAGTAATTTTTGAGTCGTGTAATGATTTAGAAGTTGATAACCCTAGACAACCAACTATTCTTACATATATATATATATATTTATATATATATATATATATTTATTTATATATATATATATATATATATATTTATATATATATATATATATTTATATATATATATTTATATATATATATATATATATTTATATATATATATATATATATATATATATTATATATATATATATATATATATTTATATATATATATTTATATATATATATATTTATATATATATTTATATATATATATATTTATATATATATTTATATATATATATATATATATATATATATATTTATATATATATATATATTTATATATATATTTATATATATATATATATATATATACAGTTGGCTTTCTGTTTAACAACTTTCAAGGGACCGTGAAAAATCTTCCTTAAGTAGAGATCGCCCTTAAACAGAATTTGTGAAATATAACATTTCCCATAGCGTCGGAGGTGCCGGGACGCATATTACCATTCCTTACATGAATTCACGCCATTGCATCGTTTGGCGGCTGCTGATTGGTCACTTGAGTTTACATCAGTATTTGTGTATTTGGTGAGCTGTTGCTTATGAAATCTATTTTTCAAGAATGATGTCTATTCTTCAACAATCAAAACTTCCATCACTATTTTTGAACGAAATAGAATCTATTTCAAATAATAGTATCGTAGTACGCAGTAACGTTCAAAATTTAACGGATTGCAATAAATGGGTCAAGCAATTTGGCGAATTGACAAATACGCAGTGGAACTCAAGATCGTCAAATCCATCTGGTACCCATTTTGTTTGCTCGTAAGTATTACTTTTCTATATGAAGTCGTTTTCATTATTCAAATATAGTTTTATTTCTTATACGTTTAAAATAATAAAATGTTTCATCTTTAATGACAAGGAACGTTGATTATTTCAATTTTTTTATTAAGTGGCGTCATCTGTTAATGTAAAAGCAAAAGCATATGCATTCACGTATACATTAAAATTTCAAGCTATTTGCATATTAAAAATTTTGACTGAAATTCTTTCATAGTTCCATGTAAGTAAGCATTTTAAATCAAAATTTTCTTTTAAAGCAATTTGCATGATTTCTGATTATATTTATGTATTATTAAATTTTAAATTTACTGATGTGGAGGTTTGATGTGTATGAAATACAGTTAAATAGAAACTGATTGATACAACTAATTAATTGAAGCAAAACTTCTCATGCATGAATTTCATAAGAGAATATACCGAATATTTAAATGAAAGAAGTTAGGTTTTATTCTCTAAAAGTATCGAACCAAATTTTTCTATTAAATACCCAATTATTATTATTACCAACAGCCATATATTTTCTAATTTTCTTGTACTTTTAATTTTGATGTTGCTAATTTTATGTTTCTGTATCTCAATTGTAGCAAAATATTTGTTTGTCATCACAGTGCTTTTATGAAATTATCACCTAGTGTAAATAAAAGAAGTTTCTCGAAAAATTCAGGCTGCCAAGCTACAATTAAGATCGAAGTGAAATTAAACACAGCTAGTACTAAGAAAGAGGATTCTTTTGTAAAAGGAAGTAATAAAATGTACATAATTAATGTGACTAATGAACTTTGTACTAATTATTCCATTAACTTTTTATGTGCATGAACATGTAGTTTGCCAATAATAATTTTATTCAAAATAATTTTTTAAAAAGTTTATAAATATAATAAAGATGTCAAGTATTTATTCAATGTAAGTTATAAACTTAAAAATCACAATTGAAAATACAGTTTTTTTTTTAGTGATGTGATTCAGTAGTTTACTTTAGTGATGTATTTATAAAACAAAAATTCTAAGATATTTATTTTCAGAAAGGACTTTTTGCTGTCATTACAATTAATGGTGTACATAACCATAGCCTCAATACAGCAGAAGCATTGAAGAGTCTTCTTGCAAGTAACTGTAGGGAAAAATTCATTCAATATTTCAATGATGGCATGGGCATTGCTGAAGCATGCAAATACCACGAAGGAATATTACAGTTGGAAGAAAACATTACCGAGGAAGATATGGCCAACAGTAGAATCAACCCTCCATACAGATCTGTTCACTTTTGGTATGACCAGTGGCGTCTTCAACACTTAGGTCCAAGAAGTGGTCAAGGTGTGATTGAGGTAAGTTATAAAAAAAACAGTGATATAATGTTATTCTTGAAATTTCATGTTAAGTGAGAAGGAAGTTTCCTATTGAGCCCAGACTAGATATTTGTTTGTTTCAGGTAGAAATTACATTTAAGGAATTTATAGTAATGGAGGAATATTACCATAAAGAGTCCCCCCTCCCCTCACACAAACACACTTTTCATATCCACGAGCTGTCACTGTTTGTTTGTGTTGATTCACTTTGATCCCTTTGTAAAATAAGAGTTATTGAATCACCCAGGCTGTCATCAATTATTTAACTCTTTAGAGCATAGTGGTATGAAAAGCATACCATATATTCAAGCTTTTTCTGGGTTATTGCATGTTGGTATATTTTTGCTACCAATTGTTATCAAAGTTCAAATACTTCTATTTTTCAAGTATAGTTGGCGATAGTTGTCCATTTCTGCAGATGCTTTTCAAAATTCTTTCGAGACTGTCATATTGTCGCCCTTGTGTACTCGGGTCTGAATAAATTGGTATATTTTACTTAAATTGATTGTTACACAGGCTTATTTTTATTGATATCATATCAAGATAAGTTGATAAAAGGTATGAACATTTGATTTATTAATTTAATTACAATAATAATTATATTACGTTGTTAAACATGAGATGGTAATAAAGCCATACCATCATGCATTTATCCAAGTATGTATATTCAAACATGCAAACTTGAAAAACATTAATATTTAAGTAGATAAACGGACAAGTTAATATAAATAATTTATTAATATGTACTGTAAAACCTCATACGTTTTCTACATTTGTAGATTTCTATAATTGTATACAAAATGGTAAATTTCATTTCGGCATATGCTTCTACGTTATTTTTTTGTAATTATACATAACCTTTTAGAGGACATTTTGAAAACAATTTCTCACTTTTTATTTATTTTCATTCCATCCATTTCATTTTCATTAAGTTTTAATGTTATATTAGTAATATGTTTTCTCAATTATGCGTTTCTTGTTCGAGATCCCTTGAAGTACTTATAATTGAGGGTTTACTGCAATTAAAAGATTGCATAACATATTCTTCCGAAAACGTATTACTGCGTTTTTTATTTTAGATGTTCTACAGTGTTGTAAAAAGAATTTAAAGACGAGAAACAATTAATCAGTGTAAAACATATGTGTATGTTCATTTGAATTTATATATGCATTAATAGCACGGTGGTGTAATATGTATACCACCTCAGCACTGTAATGGTAATTACTAAAAGATTTTTCAAATAACTGTTTTCAATTTTAATGGCATCCTTTAGTTCGTAGATATAAATAATTTTATGTTTGTGCGTGAAACAACATTTTGTGCATTAGAGTTAAACCTGAAAATTTAAGGCAGTACCTGGTGTTTTAATAAATTTATACAATTTATATTCTTTGAAACTTAAAATATTCATGATAAAATATAATAATGCTTTTTTATTTTATTTATTTATTTATATTTTTTTTTTAGAAATTAAAAGAGAAGTTAAAAGTATATGAAAATAATGGCATTATTGTTCGATTTAGTGAAGAACCATTTGCTGTGGTGATTGTGACACCTATCATGAAAAGAGCCCATGAATTGAAATCCGCAGGTGAAATAATTTTCGTGGATTCTACTTCTTCCTGTGATCCTCAAAATCACAGTATAACATTTATGTTATGTCCGTGTGCTGCTGGTGCTGTACCAATTGCTGTCCTAATTACAAAAGGACAGACAGAAGAATCATATCGAAAAGGTTTTCAGCTTGTAAATGAAGCTTTAGAGAAGGCATTTTGCGGTAGAGGATTTCTAAATATTTTTATGACAAATGACTCTGAAGCGGAAATTAAAGCTCTGCAAAAAATTTGGCCATTTTCCAAAAATTTATTGTGCATTTTTCATGTAGCCCAATCAGTATGGAGATGGCTGTGTGGGAGGCAAAGCATGAAATTCCGAAAGAGCACAGGGGTATACTGATGCAATTTTTTCAGCACATTCTATATGCTCGGACTATTGCAGAAGCTGATGAAGCATACAAAAATGCATGTGGCTATGTTGGGGCCTATCTGCCAACATATGCAAATTGGAACAAATATTTGCAATCATATTGGGAAAGAAGAATATTGTGGTGTCTGGCATATAGGAATCAGGAAGTGAAAGGCCATCACACCAACAATTTTTCAGAAGTGTGTGTGCGTATTTTTAAGGATGAAGTCGGGTCAAAGCATACAATGTTTTGACCCTTTTAGATTTTGTAGCCACACATTTAGAGGCGCACTACGTAAAAAAAATTGAGAGATTTTGCTAATAATAGGTGTGCAAGTGCTCAACTATTTCTCCTTTCACTAAAAAATAAAGCCTCCATAATAAAAAAAGAAGACATAAAAATGGAAAATGAAAATACATTTTCCGTTAAAGTCAATAACGATTATTATTTAGTTAATATAAGAAGTGGTTGCTGCTCGTGTCCTTTTGGTTTATATGGTCGATTTTGCAAGCATCAATTTTCAATATTTGAACATTTTGACATTGTGACAAGCAATTTTCCACCAGTGAGACCGAAGGATAAACACGAAATAGCAGTTTTGGCTTTAGGAGAAAAGGCACCTCCTAAGGAATTTTTTGAGCCATTACGATTTCAGATTCATGACACTCGTATTATAGAAGATATTCCTTCAACTTCTTCAGAAGAAATTTCCCAAAACATGAAACATTCTCACAAAGATGTTGAATCTACATCTTCCGGTGAAAGGTGCGAAGAACTCCTTAAGGAGATTTTTGATGTTTTTTCTCAGAAAAATGAACTTTATAAATTTTCAACAAATGGGCTAAACACTTTTTTAAAAAGAATTAAAAATGTTAAGTCGACAAGAAGCTGGAAAACTTTTCTGCACACAGCTGGTAGTTACATACCTATAAAACGAAGAAGTGGTGCTGCAATTAGAGTTCAACCAACTTCTATTGCAATACGCTCTCCCCACATTACTAAGGGTAGCAAACGTTTGCCAGCAGGACAACCAGCTGGTGTGCCACCAAGTAAAAAGAGAAAACATTCCCTAGCAGCAAATATATGCCTTAATCAGCCTAATGCAAAACGGCATTAAATTATATATTTGTGCATTATAAAATTTATGCATTTGACAATAAAGTCATTTTATTTTCAGTCTATTTTTGGTAATTTTTAGAAAAGTATTTATAATTTTTATTTTTTAAGAGTAAGGTTAAAAAACTGAAGTGTGCGAAACAGCAAAAAATATATAATTTGCATCTTGCCAGATTTTAATTAAAAAAAATTTTTTTTTTAAATCCAACATTTAAATTTAAAAGTAAATAAATAAAATTTTACAGTGAAATTACTACGGAAATTGGTAATTTCTTAAAATTTTCCATGCACAAAAAATAAAGGCATTTATAGCGAAAATTTCTTTTATAAATAGCTTGTCACTTTAAATTACTTTTACATTAATAGGTGGCGCCACTTAAAAAAATATATAAAATGAAAGCAACTAAGTAATAGATTTTATCTCATTTAAAATACGCTTAGGATCAAATATTATGAAATTATCAAAATGAAAGCAACTAAGAAATATATTTTAGTGTTATGCTAATTGCTCTGTTAGGTTTTAGCCATAATGATGTGTGTGTAGTTAATTAATTTGTGTAAATGCCAAGTATAATTGTTAATGCCAAGGAATGTAAATTAATTATTGTAAGCTGGTGGCGTAGGGAAAAGGAAATATGGTTGGCTGGTTTAAAGAGTAAAATGTAAAAGTGTAAAAAGTAATTATATTCTCTCTGACTCTTTTTTTTCTGGCCCTGGTAAAAATATCTGTCTTTAGAAAAGCTTCCTTATCTGTTCCCGTGCCGTAACCTGATACCTCCTGGCCTTGCAGTTTTCGAGGGGCGCGACGGACGGGGCCAGCGATGTTTTTCGCAGGCAAAAGGAATTTTTGCGGCGCCTTTACTGATTTCACCGGCGCGCATGAATACAGTGCGTCAGCGGCGCAAGTGGTAGCGCCAATTATGTTTGAAATTAAAGCGTGCTGAAGTAACGAAATTGATGCAAGAAAAAATTAATACACGAACCAACAGTGTGATATGAAGTGATTTCGGTGCGTCTGAGGTGGTTTGGCGTTTTGAAACAACGGCGCCAGGTAGCACTATTTAACCCGAGCCAGGGGCTCCCGGGCCGCGGGTTTTTTGAGGAGAGAAGGCACGGCGGTTCGTCGTTTCGATTCTGAAGGAAAAAAGTTATTCTGTTTTTCGGCGCTCATCACAGGGGGTTGACCCTGTCTTCTACCTACCCGACGCCTATCTCCGCTCCGTTGGAACTCTTGAAACTTTTTGAAGGAAGAGATGGCCAACTTCAACATGGGAACAGTCCTCATTTTATATCCCCTCTTTCTATTCCAGGGGCTTTACTATCTTGCCTTTGCTTTCCTGTTTCATATTTTTTTAGTTTAACCTGCAGCGCTGTGGTAAGTTTTTTTTTAAAGATTTTTTTTATTCGTGGAGCTCCTTCTAAGATTGTAATTTAAGCGCCAGCCAGCCTATTTGTAACTGTGTGATACTAAGGTACATATTTATATATTTATATTTTTATGTGGGTAAAGTTACTCACTGCTAATTTGTTTTGGAATTAGGTTCATACGGAACGTGTTTAAATTGGCAACTATCGAAAATGTGAAATACAATGAGAGACCTAAGAGGCAATGTAAATTTGGATAGTATACTGCATATAAGATAATTTAATAAATAGTTCTTGCCTCCATTTTTATTGTTGACTCAGTTTTGCGTTATGTTTCTTGACATTTATCACCATTTTGTTTTGTTTTTTTGGGTTGCAATGATAATAATCTTATCCACTTTACGGGCTTAAATGTTATGATGGGTATTCATTCTTCAAACGGCGAAATGGTACCGAGTGCCCATTGCGATAATCATTCTAAACAACATACTCACAACAATGGTGCGGTGACCTTTTCTGGGTTTCACTCACAGCAATGTTAAGTGCTAGTAGCAGCGTAATTTTGTTATTAGTATTATAATTTAAGTGAGAAAAAATTCCAAATGGTGATAATGTGTTAAAGATAATGATTGAGTTATAACTGTGTGTAATGTCAATATTGATGATATCCATGTATATTTTGGGGGATTTAATGTATTCATGTTGGGGTATTCTAGTGTATAATGGTGTAAAAAGTATAGTGTCAGTTTGTATGTGAAAATTTTGGGGGATGAATTACCTATAGTGTTTTATTGAGAGAAAAGTTGAGTATTTTGTTTGATAAATTTAGGTTTGAAGGGAAATTCACGAATTTAGTATGCCTAACTCAGTTTGTTCTGAAACGGCAAGTCAGGCCGACTCTGAGAGACACGATGTGGAGGATGAGGAGACTCAACGGGTAGCGCGCGCTATGACTTTCCAGAGGCGCGATTTGTTGCTCAATCACCTAGATCTTATTCCAACTTTTACGGGTGCTGACCCACACCTAAATTTTACGAGATTCCAAAATAAGTTTCAGGAGATCGCAAAATTTTTACAGTGGTCCCCAGAGGATCAATTTTTTGCTGCACAGCAGCGTCTTGCGGGTCAGGCTCAAACTGTGTTTTCCAATTTTAGGGAAGAAATAAATTCGGTTGAGGACCTGTTTAAAACGTTAGGAGATAGGTTCCAATCTGAAAAAGACCCGGCAGCCCTGTTGGCTGAATTTTGGGCTCTGAAACAGGATAACCATACTCCTGTAAACGAATTTATTGCGGTAGCGAGATCAAAGGTGAGAGTTGTGGTAAGGACACATAATTTGCCGGATTCGGCACGTCGTGACATGGAAGACCAGTGGCTTATGGCTATGCTTCTAAAAAACATGTTGGCCCCTATTCGTAGGGCAGTAATAGCGAGGAATCCAGAGAAACTGAGCGACCTTATTGACATTGCATGTCGGGAGGAGAAAGCGATAAAAGAGGTTGAAAATTCGATCCAGCCCGAGCCCCCAGCTACCGTGTACGCTATGGCTCAAGATAGAGACACCCCTAGTTACGACAGGCAGGCAAGTTTAGAAAATATAGTAGTAAAACTACAAGAATCGGTCAGCCTTCTTTCGTCAAAGTTGGAAAGCTTAACTCTTTCGCCGCAGCCTTCACCTCCCATACGTTGTTTCTTCTGTCATCAGTTAGGTCACGCCAGAAACCAGTGCCCACAGCGAGAGCTTAGTTCTAGGAGGGGTTCCGCGTTTCGCGAGCGGAGAAATCAGCGGCCGCCGCAGAATTTTCACCAGTCTCCCAGCGGGGGGCGGCGCGTTTTTACTCAGTCACACAACTCTGAGTGGGGTCAATTAGCGAGGAGAAACTTTTCCCCGTCACCGAGTAGGGAGCGGGGAGAATTCGGCAGGTCTCCTAGTCCGCACTTCCGAGGGAGGCAGAACGAGTACAATCAAAATTTTTCTACTCAGAGAAACTTTAACGGACAGCAGAGGCGCGTCCAGTTTCAGGAAAATTCGAGGCAAAATAATAATTTCAGAGGCCAAGGTAATACTAGAAATGTACAGGGCAATTTAAACTATTACAGCCCTCGTTAGGAAGCCAGCCTAGTGGTATTATGGGGCCTTCAAACTGGCGGTATGCCGAGAATTATTCAAACACAGCGGGCGCAAAGGCTTTAAATTGGCCAATCGTAGAGATTGTTGCCCAAGATAAGATTTTGATTGCTCTTTTAGATTCGGGTAGCTCTGTAAATTTAATTGGCAAGAAGCAAGTTCAGCATTTTAAAATTTTGAGTGGGTCGGAGTGCAGCATTCCCCTTAGAACCGTTTCGGGTAATTCATTACAGATTGAGTCGCAATGTGAGTTGTATTTTGAATTTGCAAATTTTCGATGTTGCGAAAATTTTAATATTATTCACGGTTCCATATCCAGTCATTTTGACCTCATTTTGGGGATTCCTTTCCTTGCTAAATATAACATAAATATTGATTTTAAGGAGAGTATGATTGTGTGCCCGGATTTCACCTTTATTCCCTTTAGTGTCGCCGTTGATAGAGAGGTAACGGAGGTTAACGCTGTTAATGCAAAAATAGAGATGTCACCAAAAATCAAGGTTTTTTCGAAATGTAAGGTTATATTAAACCCAGGGGAGCAGGTTGTTGTTCCGGCATGCGTTAAATCGCCGCTTCCTTCTAATTCTGACTTAATTTTAATCACGCCGAGTGCGCATATTTCGGACGTTTTGGTTGCTAATGCCATTTGCAAAAATGCGGAAAAATCCCTTTTTGTACGCCTAGCAAATTTTGGTACGAGCCACGTCCATGTAAATAAAGGTTCCGAGTTAGGTTTTGTGGAGCCTCTTTTTAAGCTTAATGATTTTTCTTCGGTAAACTATGTAGACCAAGGTGAGATTGCTACTCTAGATCATGCCGACTTAACTTGGGATACTACTTTTGAACTTAATCATTTATCTCCTCAATTAAAACTCAAAGTGCAAAATTTTTTAAATCAAAATTCTGACATCTTCGCTGCTTCTGTTTTAGAGCTTCCCGGTTGTACTACTGTTCCGCATGATATTAATTTAACTGATGATGAGCCTGTTAAATCTAAACCGTATAGAGTGCCATATCATCTCCGAAATGAGATGAATGAGCAATTGAATATTTTGTTAGAAAGTGGAATTTTAGTGCCATCTAACTCTGACTTTTCGGCCCCCGTTATGTTAATAAAAAAAGCTGATGGTGGGTATCGTCTTGCTGTTGACTTTAGAAAATTAAATAAGAAGCTAATCAAAGACTCTTTTCCAATTCCAAATATAAATGAAACAATAGACTCTTTGGCAGGTGCCAAGTATTTTTCTACGCTTGATCTGACCTCAGGTTTCTTCCAGCAAGTAATTAAAGAGGAGGATCAGTACAAGTTAGCAATCTCGACCCATAAAGGTCTTTTTAATTTTACCCGTAGTCCTTTTGGACTTGCGACGAGTCCCAACGCGTTCCAAAGATTGATGAATGTAGTGTTAGGAGACCTGAGTGACCTCTCCATTCAGATTTATATTGACGACATTGCTATTGCTTCTAAGGATATTCCGTCTCATTTCAGTAAGTTGCAGTTGGTTTTTGACCGTTTAAGGCAGCATAATTTAAAATTAAAGCCTAGCAAGTGTTCCTTTTTTAAAACTGAAATTACTTTCCTGGGATTTAAAGTTAAAAATGGGCAGATTTCTCCCATGGATAAGAACGTTAAAGTAATTAAAAATTTTAAAATTCCCTCTTCTCGTAAGCAAGTCCGAAGTTTTTTAGGTACCCTCAATTTTTATAGAAAATTTTTGCCCGACTTCTCTAAACGGGCCCTCCACTTAACCAATCTAACTAAAGATAAAGGTAAATTTTTGTGGTCTAGGGAAGCGCAAGCCGAGTTTGATGATTTAAGTGCCGGTCTTGCAGCGATCCCAACTTTAAAACTCCCTGATTTAAGTAAGCCCTTCATTGTTTATACCGATTCATCAGGCTATGCCTCCGGTGCAGTTTTGGCGCAGTTGGACGATGATAATTTTCCACGCCCTGTAGCCTTTGCAAGCAGAAAGTTAAAAGACGTTGAAACGCGTTATTCCGCAACTGAGAGAGAGCTGCTAGCGGTAGTGTGGGCAGTTAATTACTTTAAATGCTATCTGTTCAACACTAAATTTATTTTGTTTACTGACCATGCTGCTCTAACCCATGCCCTTAAACTTAAAGACCCCACATCCCGTATCGCCCGTTGGTTATGTTCCTTAGCAGATTTTAACTTTGAAACGCGATTCATTAAAGGTAAATGTAACTCCACGGCAGATTTTCTTTCCCGTTATGTTAATTTTGAAATCCAGGAGGAGGTAAACGTTATCCAGGATCCTATAGACAGCGAACAGTGCTATACTATTTCTAAAGAGGAGGTTTCCTTTGAAGTCATGGAGGAGAATTTTTTAATTGAACTTAGGGCAGGCCAGAAGAAGGACCCTTTTTGTAAGAAAATTGTAAATTTATTAGAAAAGAATGTAAATATTAAGCCTGAGTATATAAAATTTTATGTAAATAATGATAAAGTGTTAAGTTGTATTGATTTAAGGGGAAAATCCAGGAGGGATTCCCAAGAAAAGGTTGTTCTCCCCATTAGTCTTTTAAACAAAGTTTTTTCTTTAGCCCACGAGTCGTTAATTGCCTGTCATATGGGTCACTATAAAACTTACCAGCGTTTAAAACAGTATTTTTTTTGCCCAGGGTTAGGTGCCCATGTTAAAAATCTTGTGAGCTCTTGTATGCACTGCCTTGAGAAGCGGGCACATAAACCAGGGGGGTTAGCTGAGTTGCAAAGAGCAAAGATTCCGGACGCTCCCATGCAAACTGTGCATTTAGATATTTCAGGGCCTTATCCACAGACGGAGCAGGGGAATAAATATATAGTGGCTTACGTATGCGCGTTTTCCAAGTGGCCCGAGGCTTACCCGGTTGCTAACTTAACATCCGACGCAATAGCGGAGACGCTCGTTGACTTTATTTCTCGTCACGGGTGCCCCAAGACGCTAATCACGGATAGGGGTCGAAATTTAATTGGAGAGGCCATCTCAAACGTATATAATCAATTCCAGATACGTCACATTGCTACTTCTGCGTACCATCCAGCCGGGAACGCGAAGGTGGAGCGACAGCATGCCACAATCTCCTCAGCCTTAGCACATTTAGTAAATAGCAGCCACACAGACTGGGATGTAAAATTAAAATTTGCCCTGTTATCTATTCGTTCTGCGGTACATTTATCCACCAAAGAGACCCCATCTTTCGTAACTTATGGTCGAGATCTGCGTCTCCCTTATAATATTCTAGCAGGGGAAAGTAAAATTAACTATAATGATGCTCCCTCCTTTTGTCAAAATTTAGTTCCCGCCCTTCAAAGTACCTTTAAACTTGTAAAATCCCATTTGGAAACCTCAGCCAAATCACAGGAAAATTACAGAAAGAAATTCGCTATAGATAAGAAAATTAAAATTGGTGATTTGGTTATGCTTTTTTCCCCAGCAATTAAGCCAGGCTTGTGCAAAAAGTTTTCAAAATGTAATAAAGGCCCTTTTCGAGTAGTTGCGCAGACCTCAAATGTTAACTTTAAAATACAGTTAGTCGCAGATCCTTCCCACGAGGAGCTTGTTCATGTAGATAGGTTATCTAGAGTCCCAGATAGAAAGATTTTTCCTGCGTGGCCGGAGCCAGAGGAGATTGATGTGCCAGCTGACGGTAAGGAGACCCAGCCCCAGGGTAGTGACGAAATAATTTTAAGTGCTGCTCCTAGGTTCCCTAAGCGTAAGACGCGAGTTTATGTGAATTCTGCTAGGATGGGGCAGAGTCGAGCGGTCAGAGCGAGCAGGGGTCGGGATAATGTGCCAAGGGACGCACCCAGGGTTGCTTCTGATGACGCACAGCGCCAGCAGGGTTCAACGCAGCAAACGCCAGTGGGGAGTTCAAGGTGGGATAACTTCCCCCCTTCTAGGATGGTTACCAGGTCGCAGGCTAGGCAGAAACCTTCTTCAGACTAAGCTCTTGCGGTGTTTTCAAGCATAATAATATAACGACCGCATGTTCATGTAAGTTCTATTCTCCAGTTTTTTTTTAGTGTAATAGTGTAATTTTTGTATGTTACCACAGGTCAAGGTGTTAGCACTTGGTAGTCGGCCAAGTTAATTTTTTTGTATTATGTTTAATAGTGTATTTATATTTGTTTTTGGTTTGTGGTCGAATATTGTATTATGGCTTCCACAACCAACGAAAGAAAAAAAAAACTGTTTCCGGGTGTAACAGGCCTTCATGAAATATCACCCGTGGCAACTGTAGTGCGGCAATGTTGGCCTGTTCAAGCCAGAGGTCTGGTGGACTTTATTATATGTGGTATTGTAACTCTTCAGAGAAGATGTCTCGACCTATCCCCTGTTATGGGAAGTGCTGCACAACTCTTTAGTTGTCAACCTATTGTACGGCAAATGCATGCTTGCCAATGTTATCCCAGCATGTAAAGTGACCCCCGATTTTGTCTCCTACACTCCACGCTATTCCCAAGAGAGAAAGATGTTGGAGGGGTATTTTTTTGTTTTTGTTAAGCGTCTACGGACGATCTTCGTTTACACCTTGTGGTAACATATGTTTTTGTGTTGCGTTTTCTTGCGTATTATACGAGCAAAGTATACTGTATTTTTTTTGTGTGTGAACCAAGTCTATGTTCAATGTAGTTGCCTGTGTTAGGCAAAGTAGTACAAAGTCGACTTGGCACAGAGGTTCCCGGCTACAGAGAGGCTGGTGCGAGTTTTTTTTTTGCCAGGGTGGTCATTTTGTTGTTTTGAGAACACTTGCTTGCAACTTTAAGTATATTGTGTGTGTAATTCTTTTTGTAGCTAATATTGCTGTTTACCTTCTGTTTGAATTGAAATTGTGTCTCTGATCGCTAGATAAAAGTGCAGGTGTACCAAGCGTAATTTTTTTGTAGATTTTAGTTTATAACAGTGCTAGTTTTTGTGACGCAAATCTATTGTTGTAATTTTTTTTGGCATGTAACAATTAGCATAACACTTTCTCTCCGTGTAGTTTTCGTTTTGCTTTGCCAGTTAATTTGAGTTTTAGGTTGCGAGATTTTTCGCACTCTCAGGGGTTGGCAGTCGTAGACGCACGGCTGTTCGCTAGAGTAGTTTGCCAGGGGACTCACACTCCGCAGCGGGGGCAGGTGTGTTGTCAGCGCTCGGCGTCCAGTTCCGGGGATGCTATTCGCTCTCGGGTATTTTCCTTATGTTTTTGTTTGACTCGTGCGGGTTGAAAAAAAATTTCCCTGCGTTTATTTTTTTTTTCGTTCCAGGGGGATATTGTTATGCTAATTGCTCTGTTAGGTTTTAGCCATAATGATGTGTGTGTAGTTAATTAATTTGTGTAAATGCCAAGTATAATTGTTAATGCCAAGGAATGTAAATTAATTATTGTAAGCTGGTGGCGTAGGGAAAAGGAAATATGGTTGGCTGGTTTAAAGAGTAAAATGTAAAAGTGTAAAAAGTAATTATATTCTCTCTGACTCTTTTTTTTCTGGCCCTGGTAAAAATATCTGTCTTTAGAAAAGCTTCCTTATCTGTTCCCGTGCCGTAACCTGATACCTCCTGGCCTTGCAGTTTTCGAGGGGCGCGACGGACGGGGCCAGCGATGTTTTTCGCAGGCAAAAGGAATTTTTGCGGCGCCTTTACTGATTTCACCGGCGCGCATGAATACAGTGCGTCAGCGGCGCAAGTGGTAGCGCCAATTATGTTTGAAATTAAAGCGTGCTGAAGTAACGAAATTGATGCAAGAAAAAATTAATACACGAACCAACAGTGTGATATGAAGTGATTTCGGTGCGTCTGAGGTGGTTTGGCGTTTTGAAACAACGGCGCCAGGTAGCACTATTTAACCCGAGCCAGGGGCTCCCGGGCCGCGGGTTTTTTGAGGAGAGAAGGCACGGCGGTTCGTCGTTTCGATTCTGAAGGAAAAAAGTTATTCTGTTTTTCGGCGCTCATCACAGGGGGTTGACCCTGTCTTCTACCTACCCGACGCCTATCTCCGCTCCGTTGGAACTCTTGAAACTTTTTGAAGGAAGAGATGGCCAACTTCAACATGGGAACAGTCCTCATTTTATATCCCCTCTTTCTATTCCAGGGGCTTTACTATCTTGCCTTTGCTTTCCTGTTTCATATTTTTTTAGTTTAACCTGCAGCGCTGTGGTAAGTTTTTTTTTTAAGATTTTTTTTATTCGTGGAGCTCCTTCTAAGATTGTAATTTAAGCGCCAGCCAGCCTATTTGTAACTGTGTGATACTAAGGTACATATTTATATATTTATATTTTTATGTGGGTAAAGTTACTCACTGCTAATTTGTTTTGGAATTAGGTTCATACGGAACGTGTTTAAATTGGCAACTATCGAAAATGTGAAATACAATGAGAGACCTAAGAGGCAATGTAAATTTGGATAGTATACTGCATATAAGATAATTTAATAAATAGTTCTTGCCTCCATTTTTATTGTTGACTCAGTTTTGCGTTATGTTTCTTGACATTTATCACCATTTTGTTTTGTTTTTTTGGGTTGCAATGATAATAATCTTATCCACTTTACGGGCTTAAATGTTATGATGGGTATTCATTCTTCAAACGGCGAAATGGTACCGAGTGCCCATTGCGATAATCATTCTAAACAACATACTCACAACATTAGCATTTATCTCATTTAAAATGAGATTAGGATAAAATATTATGGCAATTACCGATGCAAACTCAAACTTGAAAAATAGATTTCATAAGCAACAGCGCACCAAATACACAAATACCGATGTAAACTCAACTGACCAATCAGCAGCCGCCAAACGCTGTAATGGCGTGAATTCATGTAAGGAATGGTAATATGCTGCCGGCACTGGGAAATATCGTCTTTAAATAGAGATTGTCGTTAAGTAGAGCGTCGTTAAACAGAGAGCCAACTGTATATATATTTATATATATATATATTTATATATATATATATATATACAGTGGCGCACCCAGGATTTTTTCTTGGGGGGGGCCGATATGAATGGATAAAAATATTTATAATGCATTGGGGGGGCCGAGATGAACGAATAAAAATATTTATAATGCAAAATCTATATTTCTACTTCTTTGGGGGGGGCCAGGGCCCCCTGGGCCCCCCCCTGGGTGCGCCACTGTATATATATATATATACATATATACATACAGCTGAGATTCAAAATATTAGAATAATTGAGAAAAAGTAATAAGAAAGAAATTATTTTCGATTTATTTATTTTTGATACTAAGTAAGTGCAATTAAATTTCTTATAAATTAAACCTGGAATGTTTAGATAAGATTTTAACATTTACAAAATATAAAATACAATAAATTAGGTATACAACAGCTTTCAGAAACACATCAAAATATTAGAATAAAATGTAGATTGGTTCAAAATATTAGAATATTCCTAAAAAATGTTTTTGCATTTTTGTATTTCTATAAAAATTTGAAAACAATTTTATATATCCTGATTTCGTCACGTCTTTCTCATTTGTGATTCATTTTCAAAATTTTCTCCATTTTGCGGGATGGATACCGAAGGTTACGTAAGCTTCTAAATTAAAGTATATTCTTATAAATGCTCCTTTCTTATGAATTTCCATGGATATAATGTTTTTATTTTCTATTGTATTAACAGTGGATGTTGGGCCTAAGAGTCCTTAAGAATGTCTATGACTAAAGAGAAATGCTAGCGATTTATGATATTCAAGACTGAGTGATTAGAACTGCAAACATTTTTCCAGAGCTGATTTGCACATATCCTCTCAGGAAGTTATGTAAGCACAAAGGGGACTACTACATAATAAATGTACTAGAAAAAAACTATCATTTTCTAAATATTACGTAATAAACGAGTTATTTTTACTTTCAAAAGAAATTTTAAGGGAAAATTCATTTATATAAATTTGCATTCCTATAAAAATGTACACAGGGACCAAAAATGTGAATTGACTTATATTATCTCTTAACCACTCTTCAAACATGTCAATAATAATAAAACAGTTTTGTTTTTAATCTAGAAAAGTTCAGAGTTAAAATTATATAAATGAAATTACATAAATTAAGAATAACTATAATTACATTGATTATCAGAGAATATTGGACAACCATTTTGTTCTTACAGGATAAGGTTATCTGATAAAATCTTTCATTTTGTGTGTCAAGCCAAAAGATTTCAAGATATCCACATAGACCGGAATTCTTTTGGTCAGAACTAGTGATTGCAATACCGGATCAAAAATATAATATCAGTATTCAGTACTTTTTCAAACGTTACCGGGATACCAGTATTAGGAATTTTTAAAATAGATACAAAAGCACAGTTATTTCTTTGCCATCATAATTAGTTTTTGCAAAGAATGTATAAACTATAAAAATATAAAAAATTTTGTTACGTGCAAATATAAAATAAAGGAACAAATGTTATCAAATTATATTAATAATAGCTGTAAAATGTCAATTTACATCATTGGAAACAAAAAATATAAATAAAAAAATAAATCACTATAGTATTACAATATTATGAAGTAACAAAGCAATTAGTATTATTATTGAGAAGCGTTAATATCCCATAAAAATTTTGTTGTGCAGTCTATTATATAATATCTATTACACAGACCAACAGTGGTTTTTGGTGCCGAGGTATTTGCTGCTGATTTCATATGAATTTGATGCCCTGAATTTAAATATGGCATTAGTTTTTCTCTAGGAGCTGAAATTTCTAAGATATAATACTTTAGTGAAATATACGTTACACTATTTTAAGTTAAATCCATGGATCAAAATAAAAATAACTAAACACAGATTTTTTTATTATAATTATAAATTTTTTTAATGTTAAAGGAACTTAAAAATCATACAAATTTATGCAGTCGTACTTATCTAATTACAAAGAACAAGAAAGAGGAAAAAAAGCATCAGTGAAACTAACTAGTCACTGAACACTTCGGAAACTTCTTTTCTGTAACATTCTTGAGAGTATTTTGGAACAGTCCCTTTTTAAACTCAGCAGTAATCTGCCATCACGTGTACATCCCATCTTCCTTGGGAGCAGTCGTCCATAGTTTTAATATCCTGGTGAAATCTTTCACCTTTTTCCTCATTGGTGTCCCCTAAATTTTCAGGAAAATAGTCTAACTGGTTGTGTAAATAGTGTGCCTTAATGCCCATGTTACACCCAAGGAATCTGAAACTGTTTAGTATCTCATTTACCAGTTCAACATAGTTTTCAGCTTTGCATTTGCCTAGAAAATTTCCAACAACTGCAACAAATGATGTCTAGACTTTTCACTCAGCCTCATTTATGGAATGTACGAACGATCCTTAATGAGTTGTCTTATTTGTGGGCCGTCAAATATCCCTGATTTAATTTTTTCCGTACTCAACTTAGGCATTTTTTACTTTTATATGCAAAGCATGATCCGTTCTTATCAAGAGCCTTTACAAACTGCTTCATTAGGCCCAGCTTGATATTCAGTGGAGGAAAGATGATTTTCTCTCATCCAACTAAGGTGTCGTTATTGACATTCTTTTCCCCAACGTCCACGTTTTCTCTCTTTGGCCACTCTTTTCTAATACAGTGGTGTGTTTTGTCTCTGCTATTCTAGAGACATACGATGCAAGGATATTTGGTGTAGCCACTTTGCTGTCCAAGGAGAAAGTTTACCATTTTTAAATTCTCACACATCACCTATAGATGTTCATGATACTTTATCTTCTCCAAGACCACAGCTATGGTGTCATATTCTTTCATTTTCGTTGAGTGAAAATTTTGTGTTGAACCGTATTTGTTCCCATTGTGCAGAAGGACCCATCTCAGTTTTCGCTTTGAGACAATCATCTGGAAAATATTCAGGAAGACCCATTTTTCCCAGGAGGACAAATCAGCCATACTTGAATGTATTGAATAGAAAAAAAACATTGATAGATAAGTGGATGTACACTAAAACCTCGTTTATTCCGCTCTCCAGATAATCCGGATCAGATTTGTTGACATTATTTTTATTTAATGTTCACATTAGATAAGAAAGCTTTACTAGACTTACCAATTCTTTGTTAAGAAATGATGTGAAAAGTTATGTTTATATTTTTTAATGTCTCGTAAACAATACTACGTAATTTTTTTACAAAACAAAGTAAGTCTTCTTAGTTATGGATTTTCTATTGCTTATTCCCATATTACCCGGATTTCAGGATTTTCTATTTGGATATATTGAAATCTTTTGGCTTGATACACAAAATGAAAAATGTTATCTGATAACCTTATCCTGTAAGAACAAAATGTTTGTCCAATATTCTCTGATAATCAATGTTATAACTGAAGATAATGTAATTCAAATTATTCTTAATTTATGTAGTTTCATTTTTATAATTTTAACTCTGAACTTTTCTAGATTTAAAACAAAACTATTTTTTTATTATCGACAAGTTAGAAGAATGTTTAAAAGTAAGAATGTTCGTAAGTCAGTTCACATTTTTGGTCCCAGTGTACATTTTTATAGGAATGCATATTTATATAAATGAATTTTCCTTTAAAATTTATTTTAAAAATAAAAATAAGTCGTTTATTACGTAATATCTAGAGATAAATAATTTATTTATAGTACATTTATTATGTAGTAGTCCCTTTTGTGCTTACATAACTTCCTGAGTGGATAAGTGCAAATCAGCATTGGAAAATTGTTTGCAGTTCTAATCACTCAATCTTAAAGAATATCATAAATCGCTAGCATTTCTCTTTAGTCATAGACATTGTTAAGGACTCTTACGCCCAACATCCACTTTGAATACAATAGAAAATAAAAACATTTTATCCATGGAAATTCATAAAGAAAGAGCATTTATAAGAATAAGCTTTAATTTAGAAGCTTACGTAATATTCGGTATCCATTCTGCAAAACAGAGAAAATTTTGAAAATAAATGACAAAGGCGAAAGGCGTGACGAAACCATGATATATAAAATTGTACATAAATTTAAACACTCCTTCTCCACCCCACCCCACCCCCAAAATTAAAAAAAAATTAAAAGTTCATAATAAAAAACTAAAACTATGAGGAAAATGGAATTCACCAAATTTTTTTAATACAGAAATATCAATACATACCAATTTTTTTTTTTTCAAAAATTTCTTTAATTAATCACACTTTAATAAGCAGAAATCTCCTATGACTCCTACTTGAAAACATTTTTTATTCTCAAAAGTAAAGATTTATAATGGGAAAAGATATTTCAAATATACAAATAAAGCGTTAAAACAATTGTTATCAATTCATAAATCATTTATTATTAAGTAAATCTCGTAATACAATGTAAAATGTTGGTCAGAAAAAGCCTTATCAACTCTATTCCTGACGTATAATATCATAGACTACAACAGGTCGACAGATAACTGTTTTGAAATGTTTGATTCACATTATGTTAAGAATCGCATAAAAGCACTATTGTACTGTAGATAAACGGAAAGCAGTTTGAAGAATTTATACTATTGTTAATTCTAGTGTATTATATACACAACATACATATTAAAATCTGGAAACAATGTGGTGAAACCTGTAAACTACAATCGGACAAATATTCCTCAACAACCACATAAGGCCATATTCTTTGTTACTTCCTGTAATAAATTTATATATTTAATTAGCTTTATAAACTTTTTGATCTGATGGTGACCGAGTTTTTTCATCAGATGTCAATCTCTCGAATTTTCCAAAGCCTTAAACTTAATAATTAATAATAAAATTATTTTGAATTACGGACAACTAAAATGAATAGGGGTAAAATATTAATATTGCTTTTCCGTTATTCATCGGGCCAATAGCAGTAGTTTTGTGGAGATCCCTACCGTACTTACGTATTATAAATTCATCTTTGCCGCTTGGCGCGAAAACGGCAATAAAGCGTCAATTAAGCCTTCCTTGTTTGTACCGCTCCCGTGATTCATTGTTTTTCGCCATCAAGACTTTACAAGCTTCGTTTTCAGCTTTTTATTTATATTTTTTTCGTTTATATTAAAAAATATCCTTAATACTCGTTCTTCGCGACGAAATACATTACCAACAATTATGTAATTTGGTAAATTAAAATTAACCATAGTAGTAAAGTGTTATCATTCCTCAGAGTTCACTCTATTATTTAATGACGTTAATCTGACGTTATATAATGGATTTTATATATATTTTTTCATTTTAGGGGGTTTAAGCCCCTGCTTTAACACTTTTAAACGTTGTATTTATATTAAAATATCTCCCTGAGTGAGCATCTGGGGAATAGAGCAATGGTGAGCTCTACAAACCGAAACATATCAAATGTCTGCACGTTATTGTGATGGACTAGGGTAAATGAATAAGGTTGCCTAAGGAACCTCGTACCCTTATTACAATAAGTTTAAAATGATCAGTAGTTTAATTAATCAAGAACAAAATTTATAACATCTTAGTTTATATATATCTCACTTTCTAGCAAAAATATTTATGTATTGCTATTCATTTCGCGTGGAATGTACGTGAAAATGTACTGTTAATATATCTTATTCAAATTTCTTTCTTATCAGTTAATTACTTTCTCTTTGCAGGTGTTCGTTACAGATGCGAAAGGAGATTTCGGGTGTGCACAAATTCAAAATGATTCCCCCTTGTACGGTAGATCTCCAGAACCATACAGGCGAGAAACCTTTCGGATGCACTGTATGTGAGAAAAGTTTTCTTCGACAGACTGATTTAAAAACACATCTGCGCACCCACACAGGAAAGAAATCTTTTGCTTGCACTGTATGTGAGAAAGGATTTTATGCACTGTCTAGTTTAAAAGCACATCTTCGTTCACATACAAGAGAGAAGCATTTCGTATGCATTGTGTGTGGGTTAAGATATTTTGTACTGAGCCATTTAAAAAAACATGTCCGCACTCATACAGGAGAGAAACCTCTTGCGTGCACTGTATGTGAGAAAAGATTTCGTCGACAGAGTGATTTAAAAAGACATCTACGCACCCACACTGGAGAGAAACCTTTCGAATGCACTTTTTGTCAAAAGAGATTTTCTGAACAGGGTCATTTAAAAACGCATCTCCGCACACACACAGGGGAGAAGCCTTTCGCATGCCCTGTATGTGAGGTAAGATTTTCTGTACAGGGTTATTTAAAAAGACATCTCCGCACCCACACAGGAGAGAAACCTTTTGTATGCGCTGTATGTGGGAAGAGATTTTCTGCACAGGATAGTTTAAATACACATCTCCGCACCCATACGGGAGAAAAGCCTTTTGCTTGCACTGTATGTGAAAAAAGGTTTTCTGTGAAGGGTTCTTTAAAAGAACATCTCTCCACCCACACAGGAGAGAAACCTTTCGCCTGCACTGTATGTGAGAAAAGATTTCTTCGACAGACTTATCTAGAAAATCACCTCCGCACCCACACTGGAGAGAAACCTTTCGACTGCATTGTATGTGAGAAAAGGTTTTCTCGAAAATTTCAATTGAAAAGGCATCTCCACACCCACGCGGGAGAGAAGCATTTCGAATGAACTGTAATTGAGAAAAGATTTTCTCAATAGAGTGATTTAAAAGATATCTCCTCACCCACACAGGAGAGAAACCTTTCGCATACACTGTATGTGAGAAAAGGTTTTCTCGACGGGTTGATTTGAAAACACATCTCAGTGTTCATGGAGGCTAGACTTTTGGTCTGCACTATATCTGAGAAAAGGTTTCCTGAACTCGATCATTTAAAAAACATTCGAACCCATACAGAAGAAAAGCCTTTCGATTGCATTATATGTGGAGAAGATTTTCTACAGAGGGTAATTTAAAGGAAAACTCTTCCATCTGAGAGATTGGTTTATGGCTTGAGAATAGATGAAAGGCAATTTCCTACCCATTCAGGGATGTAAGCAACTCTCCTATCCCTTGGTATTTTTTGACGCAAAGAAACATTTTTGTCCATCCGTGTGGAAAATGCCCTTGAAAATTGAATCCAAATCCTGGTTTGACTTTTTTTATTTAAAGTAAATATCGCACAAAATTATATTTTGGAATTAATTTAGTACTTATGACATTTTTCTGTTGGATTTTTTAAAAATATATCAAAGCTATATTGGCTATCATCTTGATGGGATACTTGACCCAAAATAATTGAAGTAAACAAAAACCTGTCATTATACCTGTTTTCACTGCAGGAAAGGGTGTCATAAAATGTCGCTATTGCAGTACTTCTGGTTTTTGTTTTTGCTAAATATTTAATTATAATTTTTAAGATTTAACTGCTTTTTTCTACATTTGCTGTGCTCTATAAATGAAATAAATATGCATAATGATTTGTATATAAATATTTTATGGCTTCATATTGAGACTGAATAAATTTTCTCTTTTGCTATAACCATTACGCCATGCAGACAATATGGCGCTCGTCTCTCGTGAAGTTTGGAAAAAACTATGCATGACGAACAGTGTAAATCAGTATCACCGTAAAAAATAAATGAAAAGTAAATGTGCAGAGATCACTCTGGCTCGGTTGAACTTTTTAGAAAACCTTTCTTTTGCAGGAAGCAAAGCAGGTGAGGGAGAGTGTAAGGGGTTGGATTTACGACTTCTGAATCGTTCTTCTTCCCGAAGTGATATGGTAATGAAGGCGAGAGTTCGATCTCCTATTCTCAGGATAAATCTGTGCTCAGATGGCAAAATGTTATGAGAAACTTTTTAAAAAATTAAGTTTTTAACATTCCGGTTTCTCGTTCGCCGATATTTTCTATTTACTGTAACTACTGTAAGTAATAACCAATTATTTTTCTTAAAAATTGGTACCACGTTTACTTATGTAAAATAAATTACTGATTTTTCAGGACATCTTCAATCTTAGAGTTGCTGTCATATAAATTTCTTAGAACATTTTGCGATCACAGAAATACTCGTAGTAGAAAAGTTTAGTAACTTAAAACAAAATAAACTTACTGCAGTTACAATGTGCCCAAGTCTCCTCAACCGCGACTTATTTCTGCAAATCAGTTGCTTCTATCCACACAAAATTCCTTCAGCCGTTCCTTAGGAGTGGGATTATCTGTTATTCCCGTTGAAACGAGTGAGATGCCAACGACTCCGTTTACTTTCAGTGTTCCCATTAAACCACTACTACAACGTTAATTTTAAGTATTGGTTAAAACATTACCCTGGATTCTAATTCAGGCGAGAACGCCACCAATGGAACTAGGTCTAGCTACAGACATTAGTAGGGCGACAAGCTGTACGTTGAAGAGATCCTAGGCACTGTCTACAGATCGTGAAGAACGCTTGCTGTTGTTCTGGTATGCATATTCATATTGGATTAGTATGTAAATCCGAACATAAACATGGTCACTGGCATTTAGTTTGCCTCTATGGGAATATTCCGCAACTACATTTCCATGTCATGGCCGGCGGAATTTCGTCTCGATACCAGATCACGTTTTCTAGCTGTCCCTGAAATAAATACGTCAGGAAATTTAGTCAGTGGTTGCAAAGAAAATGCACTGTGTTGTGAGCGCATGAAATATTTGGGATTTTAGAAAATAGAAAAAATGTTCTGAACCCTCAATTTTACTCGCAAATGACAGTGAAATTTTATTATATTTTCCTAACATGTGAAAACTAATTAATTTCACCAACAGATAATTTATATAAATTAAAGGAATTAATTACCTTCGATAGCAGTTTAAAATATAAATGCACACAATTCTTTGTCGAATCATTAATTGAATATTTTTTATTCAGACTGCTTTGTAGTTCGTTTTCGATCACGCAAGTTTTGTTGATAGTTGATTTAATCTCGGATTTCATAAGTGGATATGCTGGAAAATATATTGCTTAACGGATATATATTTTATAGAATCATAAAGAACTCTCGAATATCTGCTGAAAATTATCAGCTTGAAGTAATAGCATATGTAAATAGCATGGAAGTTTTTGACGCACACTGACTAGTAGCGAACATCTATAGTCTTGATTTAGTCATGTAAATCTATTCAGGGCAAAGATTGTGGGTATTTTTTTCTTTCTCATAGCATATTATCTCATTGAATTGTCATTTATTAGTCAAATTTCAGTTTGTATTCATCTCTATTAAATCATTCAACTATTTAAAGGATTTTACCAAAACATTCAAAATTTTGCAGGCCTCTTTTCACTACAGAATCTCTGTGATAACTCTTCTATTTCAGCTTCTTGTTTTAATTGCTCTTTACAAGAATAAGTAATAATTTTATGACCCTATTATAAAAGAACTTAATGACCTATCCCCTACATTTCTTTGTACTCCAAATGATTTTCTGATTCACCAAGTCTGTTGTTGAAAAATATGTCTGAAGTACAATATTTGTACTGTTGTAGTGAGATTTCACTCCAAAATGCTAATTTTGGCATTTTTCTCCCTTCTGATTCTTCAGTTTGTTCTGTACAGAAGCTATACACTTGCAGGCATGCAAGATGCTTTACATGCATAGCAATGAAAATGTGGGGGCAGGGAAAGCACCCAAAAATTTTGTGTTTTTAGTAGATTTTTATTTTTAGATTTTTTGTGAATAATATAATTCTCCTCATTTCCCACTAAAATGTAAGAATTATTTCTCACTTTAATTGGTATGAATAAATGTAAATGAAGAGACTTCCAATATGTAAGAAACCAAGACAAAAAAACATCAGTGATCGTTTGTCAGGAAATTAGATAATTCCAAATTATGTCTAGTGCTGCCTTGAAAGTGTAACATCCTGAGCATTGTAACTAAAAATGGTCAGAATGTGATATTTGTATTTATAGGTATGTATGCAGTTGTGTTCACAACTTAATGTACATTTATGTTAGCATATTCATGGTGTTGTTTCTTGCACCTCATTTTACCACTTTTATATTTCCTTATCTACTTTTCTGTGATGATTTTGTTCTGATAACTTAAAGTGGTTATGAATTTTATCAAAAATCTTTTAAAGAAAACAGGAAGTTTTTAGATAAAATTAATGGAATTTGAATAAAATTGCTTTAAATTCTCTGATGAAATGTGTGACTGCTAGCTTTGTCCTGATGGAGTCTCACAGATTGATGGCACTGTGGGTAAAGCGATGGTATTTCATTCAGAAAAATTGGCGATAAAATATGTTCCTGATAGTATTTGGAGTTAATCTTGACATTTTTTTCCACTCTTTTTATTTTTAACTTACGATTATAAGAAAAACCAGCAACAATCATGAATCCCTTAGAAAAACTTTCTTTCGATTCTTTGAACCATGTACTTAAATTTTTTTTCTCCCCTTTTATGATAATAAATGGCTCTTTTTTTGTTGCAATCATTTAAATACACCCATGATTCATCTATTGTGACAATTGTTTTCCATTTTTCTTTGTATAAGTGTTTCTCATATAGAATTCTGCAGCGTGTCCTGCGTTCAGCGATATGATTTGGAAGAAGACGATGCACATTGCGTTTTTTTCGCTTTCTTAAGATTTAAATCAACGTTTATCATTTTGTTTACAGTGGACACCGAGCATTTTAATGATTTTGCAACTGTCCTTTGACTAGGGGGATTTTCTTTTAACATTAAACAACGTACCTTTGCAATAGTCGAATATGTCCGTTTTTTCCTTGGATACTTGTTTGGAATTTTTGTCCCACTTGAGGCTCCAATTTGACGTTTTTCTTCTTTCTTGTTGACGATATTACCTATCGACGCTTTAGATATCACAAAACCATGACTCTCACATAGTTTTTGGATAACGGAGTATGCATATTTATCTTCGGAAAGAGCATAAATGTAGTCTTCGAACCACTGCTTTGTTAAAAACGCTATTTTGAATAAAAACAAAACTTTCAAGCAGTAGACGATAATTTTGACTTTTAAAAACATAGTTCAATTGCAATTATTTCTTTTGCAGCAAATGATTTTTTATTACCGCTTACCAAAATCGTCTAAAAAATGTGCGAACAGCCTCTGTATATAAAGAGAGAGAGCGATTTTGTACGTGGAGGGTAATCTCCAGAACCATTGCACCTATTTGAAAAATTCTTTCACTGTTTGAAAGGTACATTATTCCAGATGGACATAGGCTATATATTATGTATATCTGATCAGTAGAAATAAAGTTAGAGGCTTAATCCTAACAATTTCCATTGTTACTGCTACTGTCCTCAACCGCTTTGTGACGAAGACTCGAAGGATCCTTAGCGTCGTGCTATCGCGGTGGGCTTCTGTTCTGACGTTAGCGGTTCGAAACTAGCCGTTCTCCGGCACGCCTTTTTCTTTTAAAAAATTAACTTTAATTATTAACTAACGTATTATTATTTTGAATATTATTTTTAAAAAATTTGAATATTATTTAAAAAAAACATTCTTTACTTAAAATCCTTTTTTAATTTTTCTATTTTTATTTCATCTCTTAACCTCTTTCTTTTGAAAAATTAACTTTAATTAATAACTAACGTAATATTAATTTGAATACTATTTTAGATGCTTAAATAATTAAAGAAAAGATTCTTTACTTAAAATCCTTTTTTTATTTTTGTATTTTTATTTCATCTCTTAACCTCTTTCTTTTAAAATATTAACTTTAATTAATAACTAACGTAATATTAATTTGTATATTATTTTAGGTGCTTAAAATAATTTAAAAAAAACATTCTTTACTTAAAATCCTTTTTTTATTTTTGTATTTTTATTTCATCTCTTATTCTAATTTTGGGATACCAATGTGTATCTATTCTTCTATAATCTATATCTATACTTATATATAAAGAGAGAGCGATTTCGTACTTGGAGGGTACTCTCCAGAACCACTGCACCTATTTGAAAAATTCTTTCACTGTTTGAAAGGTACATTATTCCAGATGGACATAGGCTATATATTATGTATATCTGATCAGTAGAAATAAAGTTAGGGGCTTAATCCTAACAATTTCCATTGTTACCGCTACTGTCCTCTACCGCTTTTTGTGACGAAGACTCGAAGGATCCTTAGCGTCGTGCTATCGCGGTGGGCTTCTGTTCTGATGTTAGCGGTTCGAAGCTAGCCGTCCTCCGGCACGCCTTTTTCTTTTAAAAAATTAACTTTAATTATTAAGTAACGTAATATTTATTTGAATATTATTTTAGGTGCTTAAAATAGTTAAAAAAACATTCTTTACTTAAATTCCTTTTTTTATTTTTCTATTTTTATTTCATCTCTTACTCTAATTTTGAGATTCCAATGTGTATCTATACTTCTATAATAATATATAAACAGAGAGAGCATATTTTGTATGTGGAGGGTAATGTACAACTTTTGTACATTACAATGTACCTTACAACTTTTCCTTTGTCAACTGCAGTCAAGTAACCATAGCAACACCCTTTAGCTTACGGGGTCTGTTTTTCGAAATCGCTCTTTAGAGCGGGAAAATGTTATCTATTTCCTATCCCCATTTTACGTGTGGGATATTCAGCGTGGGGGGTCAGGGGAAGGAGTGGTTAATTGCTTTCTTATTGCTTTCTTACTATTGAAGAAGGATTTCAATAGTAGTTCATCGGCACCCCGTGCCTCTATCATCTCTCAAAAGGCTGAAAATGGATGAACCGCGGGTGAACCGTCCTTCTGATGTCTCTCGCCTGAAAAGAAATAGCCTCTAGCTAGAACGACAAAAGATTATTATTCAGTCCTTTTCTGCAAGATTCACCCTCCGTTGCCAGAATGTCACACAATTGTTCTTTGGGGGCAAAGCCGTTAGGAAAGTCACAACGAAGTGGAATTCGAGACTATATCTCTGCCGACATCACACCGTATTTTTCGAGAGTATGTGCTTCGGATATATGCTATCCCACCCCATAAGGAAAAGGTTGTAATATTTTAAAGATTCAAGTAGAGGAGGTATTGATAAATACAAAAAGGATTTTTGAAACTGGCAATGTTAAAGGGTTTATTGAAGAAAACTACATTTGGAACTACGCTTTTTATTGGATATTTAAGGTAAAAAAAGATTTACAATTTATTGGCTATCAACTGGAAATTTATTGGTATAATATTTTGTTCAACCCGGACAAAGTTGGGACGGGCCGCTAGTTCATTATATCTCTCTACCTTGAGGAATGTGTAGTTATGTTTTAAAAGTTCCAAATGCTACTAATCGAAACCTTACACCTCAGATATCCGGAGTTTTATGATATTTTTGTATTATTGTATAAGCTCAGCAATCCATTACTGTTAACTGCCTTGTACCAGTCTATATATTTTATACTCCACTGAGATTTAAATAAAAGAATTTTGCTGTACAATTTATTTTAAAAGAAACATTTTCTAGTTTTTTAGGCATTATGTTTTCCCCTTTGTTACATTTGCTTGAAATAAAGAGAATAAATTTTTTGTCAGTATCCTCACCTAAGCCTATGTGTACAAAATAAAGAAAAATACTTTTTCTTATTCCTGTCAAGTGTATTACTTCTAAGGATTTAAATTTATTATTATATAATACACTCTTATACAAAATAAAGACGCACCAAGAAGGAGTTAGCCATATGTGGCAAAAATCGGTAAATGTACGTGTACAGAAAGACAAATGATTACAATTTGAGAAATATTGGTTGATTTATTCAAGAGAAAGAGCTTCACAAATTGAAAAAGTCAATATTTAATTTCCAAAAAATTAAAAAAGCAATAAATGAATTTTTGTAAATGATGATTAAAAAATGTTTTTTCTAATTATTATTGTAATTAAAATGTTTGAAGCTTTTAAAAATATATGAAATAAAAATGTTTCTAAATATATGTACACTGCAGTTTAAAAAATATATATATATCCATAAAAATACTATATGATTTTTTTTTATATTATGAAATTGCTTTCAGAACATACTCCAACTTCTGTTTCAGGATAAAGATGTGGTCTGTGATAATATTATAGAAGTTCCACTTAATCCTAATATTATGGAAGTTCCACTGAATTTAGATAGGAATGTTTTTAAGATACAGTACTTATTTACATTATGTTAATGTACTATGCCTTTCTATACAACAATAATTATCTCTACAGCAAAATCTCTACTCGTCCTGCATAATATTAGATTTATCACAAAGAGACATTCAGGTTAAATAAAATTGATTTTAAAAATAGAAGAAGTGCACAGATGTATACCGCTTTACTAGTGACAAAAAAAATTTGCAATAGTTTTTAAAATGAAAGTTTACATTTTATATATTACTTTAAAAATGAAACATAGAAATTCGGAAAGCTGCTATTCTTGTTTGTAAAATAAAATGTGAAAAACTGAAAGCTTCTGAATTAATGTAGTTACTTTAATGTGCTATTAAAAAAATTGAAGTCAAGAAACTTATTTATGCCATTGGAATGCCTTTATTCCATAACAAAGATATTTGCATTATTTAGATGGAGATAATTTGATTGTTTATCATTCAAACTGTATTAAAAACCATCAAAGATTATTAAAGTTTTTTCAGGAAATTATTTATTCATTCTTTTTAGAACAATACAGGTGAGATATAAATATGTACTTTTTTTTCAAATGACCCAACACCTCACAACAAAAAATATTTTTAATACACATAAACAATTTTTGCCTAAATTTAGTGTTTTTAAGTAGTACTTTAAATTTGTTTAATGTGTCTTATATTTAAACACATAATTTAGCTTTTGTTCATATTGTAAAATACATAGATGAGAGGAGGGTATTATGGAATACCATTTACATTTCTAAAAATAACTTTACTGGTTTTTGAATAAAAATCCCCAAAATCATCATGAGTACATACTATAACTAACTGTAACGAACTGTCACTTGTAAAAAAAATACTATTAATTTTGTTGTTATAAAAAAATTATTTAAAAAAAGTTACAAATGGAGGTTAATATGAAATAGTTGGGTAATATGGAATAGTTAGTTTAAACCATTGAAAAACTAATTAGACTTCATAAAACATAGTTATTTTCAACTCTAAAAACCATATTTTTAAGATTATGCGTAAGTCATTTCTGCTTCTAGTCTATTTACAAAAGTCGCAGATATAATCTTTCTCTGCTCCGCTACAGTCAAGGTGAGCCTGCAGAGAACAGTTGAAGCATTGAATCCAAATATCCCCTCATTGATCTTCAGAGAATTTTCCGTTACAGAAGATACATTCAGCGTCTTTGTTTTCCGGTTCTTTAGTTGATGGCATGATGTCCATTACAGATGATACATCAGAATGGAAAGATTCATCGCTGCTAACACTGGAGCCATCTAGTAGGTTTAGGTCTAAAAGGTTGGTCTAAGTTTAATTTCTTAACAGGGGACTTAGACCAACCTTTGAATGTTGATCTTTGAATGTTCATCTTCTTTGGTTGTTTTGAAGCTTCTGGTTCCTCCTTTATGTCCTTTTCTTTCAGTTCATCCTCTAACTCTTTTTTTATATGGGAAGTAGGTTATTATAGAATATCTAGCTTTCCTGCCTATAAGGGGATTATGGAATACATAGTATTCCATAATACCCGACATGCCATTATGGAAAATGAACCTTTAAATTGATGGACAAAACATTGTCAGCTAAAAAACGACCACATTATAACAAACAACAATTCTTTTAGTGTACATTATGCTTAACATCAATGTTCAAGTCACATGTGTACTAGTAGGTTAACATGTTTGAAAACTTACCTGCAAAAACTCTTGAAAATCACAAAACACATTTTGTTCTGTAACAAGTGGTACAACACCACCAAGCGGTCAACTCTCAGTGTACTGTATCATGAGAGTCTTTCTTGAGTAGTTCATGGTATTCCCACGTGATAGCAGCACCAATCAGAGCTGAAATCTCGGTATTCCATATTACCTGACTATTAGGGCGGAGCGCAAAAATAAATTTTTATTTTGTTTTTGCCCTAGTGCGGAAAAGTTGGATACTGGTGGGTAGGTCACGTATGCAAAGTTTTGGGAAAAACAAAAAATATCTTCCGTCTCCATTTCCGCAGTGATTTTTAGCAGATTTTTACCATACAGTTAAAAATGTGTATTTCCATTGTTTTGTATGCAGCTTTTTGCTTTTTCTGAAATAAAATTCAGAAAAAAACCCAAAACTCACCACGGGGAGGTGGCTGCATTGCGAGTTCCACCCGTGCCCACCCATCCACCCAATCATACGGTCACTTAACTCCTTTGCCCTTGCAGTTATTCCGGTTTTACTCGGTACTCGCATTTGGTTTCAAATTATAGCATAGCTTTTCTCAACTCTGCTCGGGTTCTAACTAAACCGTTACGCTTATTTCTCCACACACAGCCGCAGAAACTCTGTTACTAGTTTCACGAAACGTTCAACACTTTGGGTGTTTGGAAATTTTAGGCTTCCCAGGTGTTGAGCTACAGACCACTTCCACTGGAAAAATCTCTACTGGAAATCAAATTTCTCAAATTATCTTCTGTCAATTGGGGGTTTGGTCAAATTACATTTCTGCCAATCAATAAGGTCTATATATGAAACTGCCTCGAAGTTGAGTGAAGGAATGTTGTAGTGTCTGATTCCTTCCTTTTTTTCCTATCTTGCTCGTAAAATCCTACGTAGTCCAAGTTCTCGAATGGACTGTCTGTCGTCTGTGATCATTGACAAGATTATTGCTTCCGGGTGGCCGAAATAGCCATTTCTCTGGATAATGAGATCGACCACAGTCTTTAAATCGTTTTTAAGACAGCGTGAGACGTTTATTGTCTTCCACAAATTTCTTGGACCATACGTGTAATATGGATTTAATTTGACTGTAAACCACATAGGTGGGTACACTTTCATGATGAACTTTTCCAGAGTTTGAAGTTGGTTTGAAGGCTCTGACGAGCTTGAAGTGTTTTGGGAGCGTGTAACAAAAAATAATCCACAATCAGAAGGTTAGAACATCAATTCTTTTTTCACCGCTCACTTAATTCCATCTCTGGTAAAACTGCTCTTTTTTGTTGCCAACGCAACTTACATAAAAAGTAGATCGTTATATTTTATTAACGTTGCCACTCGTCAATTACTTCGACTTAAAATACATTTGGTGAGATACTACAAGCTAATGTATAAACGCTTTATTCGATATGCAGTTGTTAGCCAACGTGCATGAGACATTTTCCCAGGGTGCTTTTGTGACAAATTTGATGAGCAGTTTCTATTTGTGACAGCTTGATAAATATCCCAAAGCTATCGCTTGTGTGTGCTAAGAACCTTTATGTCGATTTTCGGAAATTCGCTCAAAATGTCTACAAATCTCACAACTGGGAGGTTTATAGAATTTGTCAATGCTTTCCCAGTAGGACCAGAAAATGCATTAGGGCCACTCGTTCCACCATCCAAATGCTGCACTAAATGTCGGAGTGGCAACTCATTTGCGTGTAACTGGCAGATAAACCAGTGCAACGGTTTCCCAATGGCTTCCCCAGAAAGGTGAATCAAGCCGATTTTATAGCCAGTATTAACGACTGTTCCATCACACACTATTGCTACTAGTTGATGAATGTCAATATTCTTATTCTCCATGAATTGCAGCATCATTTGAGAAATTTTCTCAAATGATGCTGCAATGAGGCTGATTATGAGGTTAGTGCTATGTGTCCCAGGTACTTGCTTCCAGGTTCTTTAATCATTGTAACGTGTTCTTCCAGGACTGTTTCCTTGTACATCTTTCCCCCTACGCTCTCGCATTATAGTTTTGTCCTTCCTTCCGTCAAAATAAAGTCCCTTCAGTGGTTCCAGCTGTCTTTCATTTCCTTGCTGATATTCTTTCCGAATTTTTTACCTCTCTCTTCTTATTTTATGTCTATCAATTACATTTAAAGTGTCTGTTTCGGTAATCATCCCCAAATCTTCCAAAACAGCGCTTGCAATGATGGTTCCAGCCCGATCTGAAACTCCGGTTTTGTCACAAGCTATAGCTACTTCTGGGTATCGGCTTGATTGTAACGTCTTTTTCCCTTCAGATTGGGTCATCCTGGATGTGGATGGGGAAGGCTTCATATAACCTGTGTCACTATCGGAGTTATGTGGATCCACGTCAGAATCTGGAAATTTGAGCCTAGATGGAATAACAGATGGCGAAACGTTTATTTTAAGACTTACTGCTTCTGTCTCTTTCTGCATCCTATCGGCTCGTTTCCTTAGCTTTCAGTTTCTTTTAAGTCAACTGCGCCTGTGGACATTTGCCTAAGTGCCCGTTGGTCTATAAGAAAAGTTCTTTCAATTTCAGCAATCCCTTTATGCTTTGGGCAAGAACATTTGTTAAAAGAAACACACTTACATGAACAAATGTCGAACAATTTCCGTGAGTCTTTCACGAAGGTTTTAGGCTTCGTTTCTAAAGTTGTTGTTGACAATGTTTTCATGCCAAAATATTTCTTTACCTTTCTGCACGCAGTGTGTCAGCTGCTGCCTTTCTGTATTAAGTTTCGAATTACCTTTGTATTTTATTTAAGAAAAAATGACGAGTTGCATACAAAACAATGGAAATACACATTTATAACTGTATGGTAAAAATCTGCTAAAAATCACAGCCGAAATGGAGACGGAAGACATTTTTTGTTTTTCCCAAAACTTTGCATACGTGACCTACCCACCAGTACCCAACTTTTCCGCACTAGGGCAAAAACGAAATCGAAAACTTTTTTACGCTCCGCCCTACTGACTATTCCATAACACCCTCCTCTCCTCTATTATTTAGTACTATTTACAGTTTGAGAATATAAATGTCATGCATATGATACTATTTTTGAGATTCCAGCAATTTTCACAGCTGCAATGTAAGGTTTGATAATTTTACAGATTCTAATACTGAGATGGAGACCCTAATGAGGAATTCACTCGTTAACGAGGAAGAGATAAGAGTTCTTCAAAGTAACATTTTTTATTAATGCATTTTCCTTCCAAAGTGCAAAAATTAAATATTTAAAAACAAAGGAATATATATATATATATATATATATATATATATATATATATATATATATATATATATATATATATATATATATATATATATATACATATATATATATATATACACTAATTGATAATATTTACATGTTTGATAAAAGGAAAATGCTTTTATCACTGTAAAATAAGCCTTTTAACATTATGACTGTCTAGATATCCATTCCAAGCCTATGTATTTTCCTTTCAAAATACAAAAATGAAAATATCTAATACATGAGACATGGGCTTTGAAAGATTATATACCACCTTTATATAGCCCTTTCGCGGCGAACGTCACCACGTATACGTGCCAGCAGCTATCCGCGTTTCTGGCCGAACGTCACCTATACGTGTCAGTAGTTCGGAACGTTTTATTAGTTAATTTTTGGGGCACAAGATGGCACCGCATGTCTATGAAATTTGGAGTACACGTAGTTGGGTCCTTCTATTCGAAAACAAGACTAGTATGAATCACATGCGGTCTATCGTTTTATGTAAACTAACGGAGGAATGGATGTATTGCGTTTGGTTGTCAGTGGGTAGGGCATTTAAACTTTGCACGTGGTCTTTGTTTACGAGATATCTTTGTTTATTTTTCTTTTGCGGTGGGATTGTAGCATTGGGTATATGGGTTTTGAGTCAGAATCAGATTCTGTTGCAGTGAGATTTCTTTCCTTTGATGATTTAATATAGAGAAAAGGAGAAAATATTTAACAGAAGACGAAATTTCTGAATTGATGAGAAATGTGTCTGATTATGAAAGTAGTGACAGTGATACAGAAATCTCTTCGGGTGAATCTGTTTATTTGGAACATCGGAATCAGAGTGATGAGGAAGATACTCAGACATTTCTATTCTGAGTATATCGCTGGATGGTACATCTTCGTGGTCTTCTCACGTAAGGGATTTAACTCAACTAACATTCACAGCGGCATGCGAAATTAAAGTCCATGATGTTGTATCAAATGAATTGGATTATTTCAGATGTTTTTTTTGATGAAACTGTAATGGATTTAATAATTAAATTAATGCGTATTATATTATACTAACCAAATTAATGCGTATGAGAGGTACATAAATCCGGAAAGTGAACAGAGTTCATCCTCGAAGTATTTTTGCCTGTAACTAAAGAAGAAATGTTTGTTTAATTTGCTTTGACAATTTTAATGGGTATCGTGAAAAAACCGAAAATTAAGATGTACTACTCAACGAATCCCAGGATTGCAACACCTCTTTTCAGTAAGGTTATGAGTCGGGACCAACGCATCGAAATTCTTCCATACTTCCATTTCACTTCTTCTGATGCCAAAAAGATTGAAAAAATTAAACCTTTTTTAGATTTAATCATTCAAAACTTTCAGAGTTCTTGACATATTATTGACATATTATTGACATATTATTGATATATTCCTGATAGGAATATATCAGTTGAAGAAAGTCTCTTACTGTGGAAAGGGAGAGTAGGATTTCGACATTATGTCCCAGCGAAAAATATTTTAAACTGTATTACAAAAATTTTTTAGTGGAAAAATAATAAAAGAATGTGTAAGTAACCCATATATAGCTTAAATAAATAGATTTGTTTGTAAATGTTACTATTTTGGAATTTTTCGTAAATTTAGTCTTAGCGCTTAAAAGTCCGCCGGCTTGGAAGGTACGCTCAAGAGAAAAACCTCCGGCCTCAGAGGAAAGCGCGTGATCGGAACTGCCGTCGCGAAAGGGATAGAGAAGGAAAAAAATCTAGTTAAAATAAAGAATAACTTTATGAATTTACAAAATCAAAATACAAAAATGAATATATAATACATGAGACGTGGTCTTTGAAAGAATACATACTACCATTATATTAAGGAGGAAAAAATCATAAAGTTAAAATTAAGAATAATCGCAGAATAAGAATAAAGTTAAAATTAAGAATAATCATAAAGAATCATCGCAGGGTAAACCTTCGATAGAGGGAACACGACGTCTACAAACTGGCACCCGTCAGCACGGAGGTAGTTCTGAAGCACAAAATCCCTCGTCGTAACTTAGAATTTTCCAGCACATCCAGCATCGCAAAGAGTGAAAAAAACTTCCAACCTACGCGCTTACGCAATCCACCGACACTGATCCATTACCCTCGAAAACCTGTCTGGTTCGTGGAATTCTCCTTGCAGCGCCGTCTTTCATTGGACCAAGAAGCGGTCATTCAAGCCTAAGTCAGGCCCTCCTTCCCCCACTCCTTCAAAAAAAGAAATGCATGGCGGGCAGCCCGAACGAAATGGCAAATTCGCCATTTAGTCAAACAAAAAAAAAAGAAAAGAAAATGGGAGCCCGTAAAACAAAAATAATTAAACTATTAGAAAATTATGTGAAAGATTATGATTAACTATTAATTAATATAGAGTTAGCTTTTAAGTGAGAGGATGATGCATTACTATGACATTACTATTATTTGGTTTAGTTAGAAAAACTTATGGAGTGACGAAAAAAAAAGGAAATCATTATGCGACAGTTAGAACAATCATCACGACACTGCGTAGAATTTGCATACCGCTTTTGCCACACAGTTTACGTACAAGAATTATTTCATTAATGTGAATATGAGCTATCTTATAAATTTCAAAATCGTGAGTTCAATGACTTTTCTAATGGTAAACAGACTGGATTAGACTAGAATTTTAAACTGCCGAATGTTTAGATGACGTTTGGGCCGGGCATGTAACATACCATGTATATTAGCACAAAATATATTTTTAGAAGAAAATTGTTTGTATCCTTCTTAAAATTATATTTTTGTGCTAAGTATAATAATATATAAGAAAATCTAAGTATGTATAACAATATATAAAAATCTATTATTATATACTATATAATAATACATAAAAATCTAAAAGTATCCAAAAATATTCTATGCTACGGGAAAAATCAGCCTGTCGTTTAATCCACCACTTTTAGCTACCGGCAAAATCTGCCGGATGTTTTGTCCAGAATGCTAGGCAGCATGCAAAACAAGCCGACAATTTAATTCCGATCCCCAAGCTGCGGATTGATCTGATTTCTAAACAGGTTGCGCAGTGACGTACTGAGCTGAGATAGAAATTCTAAGCAACCGGCCAGCCTGCTGCCTACTCACAACCTACTAGTGCGGTATACTGAAGTAATATTTATACACATAGTGGCAACGGTGTCGTCACAGGGCATAATCTGTTTTGCTTGTTGCATTCTATTCTCTGAAGTCATAGTAATTAAAATAAAAAAGTGGTGCTCTTCACGACAAACTTTTGCAGCTTTTAGAATGGATCATGGACTGAAATAACATTGATCTAGATGCTAGGAAAATAAACAGGTATTCAAGTAAGTAAAATAACTTATAGCTTATTTTTTCTGTATTGTATGACAGAACTGATTTATTCTGTTGAAAATTATATATTTATGTTGTTGTTGTTGCTTATGCCCCTTAACCTGCAGCAACATCAGATCAAGGCCATTATAGACTATTTGGCTGAAGGGGGGGGGGGGGGGCAGCTCCGGTTTTAAATAGTACCATTAGGGTCGGAGTCCGACTTGGCTACGAACCGGTCCCGTAATTTTCAACCGAACCAAGTTGTTTTGAAAGCATTTCACTGATCTTATATGCATTGCAAGGTAAGACTTAACAATAAATCAAAAGTCCAGTTCGTCTACGAGAAATCCAAATTCACAAATTTTGTCTAAATGACTGTCACATGCCAACTCTTCTTCACTAGTAAATATAATTGGATGTCCAGGTTTGTTCAATAAACCATTCTTCAATCTCCTTTTCATAGTGGACCTACTAATTTTAAAGTGGATTGAGGCATCTCTCTGAGACATTTGTCTTGACCTCACAGCATTTAAACATTCCTCTAATTTTTAAGCTGTAAAATCGGCATACTTTCTGATCCCAGGAGACTTCTGGGTAATTTCGGAGCATTTTTGAATCAGATCTACGAATAAATGCACATGAACCAGTTTAACCATTTAATAAAAGGAACCCAACGTGAAGTAATGATATTGATTATTTTTATTATTATTATTTTTGTTTTCTTCATTAGAAACATTTCAAGATTTATAAAATCTGTATTAACTGAAATTTATGACAGCCATCATATGATTTTATAAAATTGTTTAATTGTAAAACTTGTACTTAGGTCAGTTTAGATTTTAATTTTCGGCTCTTACTTGAATATTCTTTATACTCAATAGATTATTTTGTTTACTGGCAAAATTTATAACTGCTCTCGTGCTTATTGTCTTGGGTAATTTCTTAATGTATATACTTTCTGTCTGTAAGTTTAGTGATAGTCAATTGATGTTTATTGTTTTAGGATTTATGTATCCTTTATCCCCACCCACACCCTTCCTCTTCTTCAGGTAAAAAGTGTTTAATGAATAGAAAGTATCTGCAGTAAAAGTGTCAAAAATATAGTTTTGAAAATTCTCAAACTCTATTTTCCTCAGTACTCTTGCTGTATAATTATGCTGTGATGGAATATGAAGGAAAATAAATATATTTCTCGATGGAAAAAAGTTACAACACGTATTAGAGGATTATGTTAAACCATTTATGAAAACCCAAAACATAAAAATATAGGCTGGTAAGTTTTCATTTTGCATGAGGGACATATGCATAAACATTCTGTACAAGTTCTTTCATGAAAACTGTTTGAAAACATTTTAGTTTCCTTTGCAGTCATTTTCATAGATTTGCATTTCATGTTGAAGTTTCTTACTCAATTTCTGTTTTGTTAAGAGTTAGTGACATATAATTTTGTTTCAAACATAATTTATATAAATCTGTTAAATAAAAAAATTTGAAAATTTTGTGTGAATTTTACATATTAATATTTAAAAATTTCTACATTAACTTAATATGTATGAAAGTAGCAGAGTATAACAGTTAATTACTTTGCACTGGAAAATTTGACATCCAAGTTCTTGTCATTCATATCTTTGATCATAGCCAGCCTTTGTCACTGTGGGCCCAATTACAGAAAATTTGGCGGAGTCCTTCAAAAAATATGATGAATGCATCTAATATGCATTGAATGGATAAATATTTGTGGTGATACTTCTTTTTTTATGTACATTTAAAACAAAAAGAAGTAGATAGGCTACATATATTTTATTTACAGAACAAAGTTATTTATAGTCAAATTTTGCGAGATTTTTTATCAGAAAGATCATTTATAAACTGTGGAAATTTTAATTTCCTTATTTTTACATGCTCTATAGACAGTATTGCTATGCTCTGGAGTCTCTCCTTCGATATTGTTGATCTCAGGTATGTTTTAATTAATTTTTATCTAGAGAACCTTCTTTTCACAATGCTACAGTTATATGAATAATTAAAAATATCCTTAAATATATAAATGCACTTCTAAAGCCAGTAGCTGCCACTTGTGGCAATTGTAGAATATTTATAGGGTTTCGGAAAGAATTGGTTTTAAAACTTCCATTTCTACAACCAGCGTACAGCTATCTAAGTCTACATCTTTTAAAGACTTCATTTGGTCATTATTCTGCATCATTTTTACATCTCTCATAGCAATTTCTACTACCGATGCATGTTTTCAATGTTTCTTTTATAGAATTGTCGGAAATAAACTTGTTTACCTTTGTACAGTATTTGTTTAAAAAAATGCACCTCAAATATTTGATTTTGGTTACTTATTAGCTCATCTGCATGTAATTAAATTTCTTTTTTCGTTTTCGTAAGCAAGATTCCCGAAACAGTGGAGTGAGTTCTAATAAGTTGCAAGCTCTATGGCTGACTAAAATTTGTTGGAAACCAGATTAGCTATATTTTATCAGGCATTCTATTGTGAGGCCCTGTACTAGCGCTGGGCCTAATTGTATCTTATAGGTCCAGTGGGATTTATGAAACACCGATTCTTCTGTACTTCCTAAATCTATCTTATTGCTATTCATATTATTTTAATTCTGTGGTGAATTTGGTTTCACAAACTTTTTAAAATTTTATAAAGAATACTCTGACTAGTAGCCAACACCTATTGTCTTGATTTCATCATGTAAATCTATTCAGGGCAAAAAATTGTGGGTATTTAGTTTCTTTCACATAGTATATTATCTCATTGAATTGTCATTTGTTAATCAAATTTCAGTTGGTATTCATCTCTATTAAACCATTCAACTATTTAAAGGAGTTTTACAGAAACATTCAAAATTTTGCAGGCCTCTTTTCACAACAGAATCTCTGTGATAACTCTTCTATATCAGCTTCTTATTTTAATTGGTCTTTACAAGAATAAGCAATAATTTTTTTAACGTATTATAAAAGAACGTTATGACCTAGCCCCTACATTTCTCTGTACTCCAAATGATTCACCAAGTCTGTTGTTAAAAAATATGTCTGAAGTACAATATTTGTACTGTTGTAGGGAGATTTCACTCCAAATGCTAATTTTGGCTTTTTTTCTCCCTTCCGATTCTTCAGTTTTTTCTGTACAGAAGCTATACTCTTGCAGGCATGCAAGATGCTTTACATGCATAGCAGTGAAAATGTGGGGTCAGGGAAAGCACCCAAATATTTTGTGTTTTTAGTAGATTTTTATTTTTAGATTTTTTGTGAATAATCTAATTCTCCTCATTTCCCACTAATATGTAAGAATTATTTCTCACTTTAGTTCTGTAGGAAGAAATGTAAATGAAAAGAGACTCCAAATATGTAAGAATCCAAGACAAACAAAAAGAACAACATGAATAATCGTTTGTCAGAAAATCAGATAATTCCGAATTATGTCTAGTGCTGCCTTGAAACTGTAACATGTCCCGAGCATTGTATTTAAAAATGGTCAGAATGTGATATTTGTATTCAAAGGTATGTATGCAGTTGTGTTCACAACTTAATGCACATTTTTGTTAACATATTCATGGTGGTGATTGGCAATTCATGCACCTCATTTTACCACTTTTTATATTTCCTGGTCTACTTTTCTGTGATAATTTTGTTCAGATACCTTAAAGTGGTTCTGAATTTTGTCAAAATCTTTAAAGAAAACATGAATTTTTCAGATAAAGTTAATGGAATTTGAATAAAATTGCTTTAAATTCTCTGATGAAATGTATGAATTAGTATATCAATATAGATTTGTGCTGCCAGAGTTATAGATGACAAAGAACCATCTCCTCCTCTGGCACCTGTTATTAATTTGGCCTGTGCTAATTATCTCATAAATTCACTACAAGTCAGGCAGATAATAATCAGCCTCTTTTACTCTCTAATCCAATCACAAATGTTATTAATTATATCTCTCTACCTTGAGAAATGTGCAGTTATGTTAACAGGTAGAATATCGTCGACTTACAACTATGCTGTAATGCTTACTCCACGCCAACAGTGATGGAGACGAAAATCATGCATCTTCATTGTTGCGCATGCATATTACAAACGAATTTTCACTCCCCACTTCCTCTCCGTCTCTGGTCTCAGCAGTTTCAAGTCTTGGCTGTAATAACTTTTGTTTTCTGATAGAGATGTAGTACCAAGAAGTAATTTCTCTGTTATGAAGATTTATCTATATGTTCTAATTGTTTTATGTTTAATGTACCATTTCGTCAAATACTATTGCTCGTCTAATATGAATAGTAATTTTCAAGTCGTGTAATGATTTAGAAGTTGATGATAACCCTAGACAACCAACTATTCTTACATAAATATATATATTTATATTTATATATTTATATATATATTTATATATTTATATTTATATATATATATTTGTATATATATATATACACACACACACACACATATATATATATATATATATATATATATATATATATATATATATATATAGATTCCATCTCCAGCTGGCACAGCAGATCAACTTTGGCAATGTGTGGAAGCTGCTTGGTCTGCTGTACCCCAAGAACTCATCCAAAGTCTCTTTGAATCAATGCCGAGGCGTGTCGCTGCGGTTCTCTCCAACAATGGCGGCTACTCTGGCTACTGATTTTGGCAGGAACCACACTTCACAGAAGTCTATAAATTTAATCATTTGATACTTGTCAGCATGTTATCTATAAAATAAATTTTGTTGTGATATCTCTTGTCTTTCTTGGTGTTGTAATTTGGGTGGCCAGCAGTGTATATTTATATATATATATATATATATATATATATATATATATTTATATATATATATATATATATATATATATATATATATATATATTTATATATATATATATATATATATATATATATATATATATTTATATATTTATATATATATATATATATTTATATATTTATATATATATATATATATATTTATATATATATATATATATATATTTATACATGTATATTTATATATATATATATATATATATATATATATATATATATATATATATATATATATATATATTTATATATATATATATATATATTTATATATATATATATATATTTATACATGTATATTTATATATATATATATATATATACATACATACATACAGCACAGATTCAAAATATTAGAATAATTGAAAAAAAGTAATAAGAAAGAAATTATTTTCCATTTATTTATTTTTGATACTAAGTAAATGCAATTAAATTTCTTATAAATTAAATCTGGAATGTTTAGATAAGATTTTAACATTTAAAAAATATAAAATACAATAAATTAGGTATACAACAGCTTTCAGAAACACATCAAAATATTAGAATAAAATGTAGATTGGTTCAAAATATTAGAATATTCCAAAAAAATGTTTTTGCATTTTTTTATTTCTATTAAATTGAAAACAATTTTATATATCCTGATTTCGTCACGCCTTTCTCATTTGTAATTCATTTTCAAAATTTTCTCCATTTTGCGGGATGGATACCGAAGGTTAAGTAAGCTTCTAAATTAAAGTATATTCTTATAAATGCTCCTTTTTTATGAATTTCCATGGATATAATGTTTTTATTTTCTATTGTATTCACAGTGGATGTTGGACCTAAGAGTCCTTAACAAAGTCTGTGACTAAAGAGAAATGCTAGCGATTTATGATATTCTTCAAGACTGAGTGATTAGAACTGCAAACATTTTTCCAATGCTTATTTGCACATATCCTCTCAGGAAGTTATGTAAGCACAAAGGGGACTACTACATAATAAATGTACTAGAAAAAACTATCTATTTCTAAATATTACGTAATAAACGAGTTATTTTTACTTTCAAAAGAAATTATAAGGGAAAATTCATTTATATAAATTTGCATTCCTATAAAAATGTACACAGGGACCAAATATGTGAATTGACTTATATTATCTCTTTACCACTCTTCAAACATGTCAATAATAATAAAACAGTTTTGTTTTAAATCTAGAAAAGTTCAGAGTTAAAATTATAAAAATGAAATTACATAAATTAAGAATAACTATAATTACATTGATTTTCAGAGAATATTGACAACCATTTTGTTCTTACAGGATAAGGTTATCTGATAAAATCTTTCATTTTGTGTGTCAAACCAAAAGATTTCAAGATATCCACATAGACCGGAATTCTTTTGGTCAGAACTAGTGATTGCAATACCGGATCAAAAATATAATATCAGTATTCAGTACTTTTTCAAACGTTACCGGGATACCAGTCTTAGGAATTTTTAAAATAGATACAAAAGCACAGTTATTTCTTTTCCATCATAATTAGTTTTTGCAAAAAAATTATAAACTATAAAAATATAAAAAATTTTGTTACGTGCAAATATAAAATAAAGGAACAAATGTTATCAAATTATATTAATAATAGCTGTAAAATGTCAATTTACATCATTAGAAACAAAAAATATAAATAAAAAAATAAATCACTATAGTATTACAATATTATGAAGTAACAAAGCAATTAGTATTATTATTGAGAAGCGTTAATATCCCATAAAAATGTTGTTGCGCAGTCTATTATATAATATCTATTACACAAACCAACAGTGGTTTTTGGTGCCGAGGTATTTGGTGCTGATTTCATATGAATTTGATGCCCTGAATTTAAATATGGCATTAGTTTTTGTCTAGGAGCTCAAATTTCTAAGATATAATATTTTAGTGAAATATACGTTACACTATTTTAAGTTAAAAATAACTAAACACTGATTTTTTTATTATAATTATAAATTTGTTTAATGTTAAAAGAACCTAAAAATCATAGAAATTTATGCAGTCGTATTTATCTAATTACAAAGAACAAGAAAGAGGAAAAAAAGCATCAATGAAACTAACTAGTCACTGAACACTTCGGAAACTTCTTTTCTGTGACAATCTTGAGAGTATTTTGGAACAGTCCCTTTTTAAACTCAGCAGTAATCTGCCATCACGTGTACATCCCATCTTCCCATAAAGCGTTAAAACAATTGCTATGAATTCATTAATCATTTATTACGAAGTAAATCTCGTAATGCAATGTAAAATGTTGGTCAGAAAAAGCCTTATGAGTTGTGTATTCCTATTCCTAACGTATAATATATACTACAACAGGACGACAGATAACTGTTTTGAAATGTTTGATTCACATTATGTTAAGAATAGCATAAAAGCACTATTGTACTGTAGATGAACGGAAAGCAGTTTGAAGAATTTATACTATTGTCAATTTTCGTGTATTATATACACAACATACATATTAAAATGTGGAGACAATGTGGTGAAAAATATCTTTGACCTGTAAACTACAATCCAGATAAATATTCCTAAACAAACACATAAGCCACATATTCTTTATTTCCTGTAATAATTTTATATATTTTATTAGATTTATAAACTTTTTGATCTGATGGTGACCGAGTTTTTTTCATCAGATTAGGGTTTGACGGTTTTTCAAACCCGGTTTTTAAATTAAGAAAACCGGTTTAAAAGAATTCAAATTATTATGTAAAAATTTTCATTCTATGCAACGGGCAGCAGACATATTTTTTCAACGTTGCGAGTTGCGTTGGCCAGTGCTTGTGCATTTTGCACTGCGCACGTGGAAAAGACTTGCCTAACAGACTTATTTTATGTTAGTACTGTAACGTAGTCAATAATAAGATAAGCGTTACGCTTCAATTTACTACGATACGTTAAACATACTACAACTACGAAAAGCAAGTATGTACAGCGAGTTAGAATTTACAGTTAGATATGTCAGGACGGCTTCGGGTTCAACGACAGCGCGGCCTATAAAGCCGGTGACCAGAAGAGCTGCGTCTCTCTCTGGCTCTCAAAAGCAGATCTCTCCCGTGGAGTATTGGGGTCTTCTTTTATGCGGTCGGCGAATTCGAAAACTATCACCGGCGTTTGAAGTGCTCGTAAGTGTTTAAAGTTTATGGGATTCCACATGTCACTATAGTGTCAAAATTCTGGAGAGCCCTCGAACCACTCTGGGATTTATGCGATCTATAACGTCAGAAACGCACATTAGACGAATTTTATGGCATCATCCTAGAGTTTATGAGACCGCTCAGATCAACAGTTCCCGATAGATGACATGTTCATGTTGAGGGGTAGGAACGAGCATCCCATACTTATATAATTACAAATTTCGTGTAGTAATGGAGACAATGTCACAGTACATATGTGCAATCCGTCCCGAGTCACGACAGGTTCGCTTAATCTTGTAAAGGGAAAACTAGAAACAAAAATATAAAGTTGTTATAGTTATCTGGAAAGATATTGTCTGGAATATTTCCAACTTCTTATGTGGATACCGATTCTGACGAAGAGCAAATCGAATAATCTACTCATCAGAGTAATGCTTTTTTAAAGGAAGCCATGGAAAAATCGATTCATAAGTTTCTTGAAGACCCTGAAGAAAAACTCCAAAGACACTGACAGCTGAATTTTCATTATTTGAAACAACGAATAAAAGAACCAGAAAATTATATTTGTTATTTGATGCCCTGAAAATTTTAAAACCAAGCTCAGTAGCTAGTGAACGAGTATTTTCAATTTCAGGCAATATTGTGTCCAAAATAAGAAAAGACTTAGCCACCGTTCAGTGGATATTTTATGTTTTTTAAAATCCTATTTTCTTAGGAGAAATTAAAATTAGTGAAATAAATATAAATATTATTTGAAATTTTTGTTTGAGTTTTAGTTATTTTGTGTAAGTAATGTGTAATCCTTAAATTTTTTTTTTATATTTTGACTTTGATATTGATTTCGTTTTTTGTTATTTTATATAAATTAAATAAAATATTTTTCCCTATTCTATTATTTGTAAAAATTCTAAAACCGGTTTTTTTGGAAATCTGGAATTCGAATACCGGTTTTTCAAAAAGTCGGTTATTGTATAAGCCCTACATCAGATATCAATCTGGAATTTCTCGAAGCCTTAAACTTAATAATTAATGATAAAATTATTTTACATTACGGACAGCTAAAATGAACAGGGAGAAAATATCAATATTGCTTTTCCATTATTGATCGGGCCGATAGAAGTAGTTTTGTGGTGATCAATACAGTACTTACGTATTATAACTGAAACTGCCGATTGGCGCGAAAACGGCAATTAAGCCTTCCTTGTTAGTACCGCTCCCGTGATTCATTGTTTTTCGCCGTCGAGGCTTTACGAGTAGGGCCCGACTTTGACCCAATGGGGCCCTGGGCAAAGCAGACTTTGGGGGCCCCCTCCAAGGACAGATCCAGAGGGAGGCCATGTGCCCTCTCCCTCCAGGAGTAGATTTCCACATGAACATGTGGGACACTCACCAAGGGCCCCCCCCATAAATTCAGACCGGAAATTCAAAAAATTTTCGACCAAAAAGTCAAACATTTGAAAAATAATAATAATAATAATAATGTGTTAATTAATTTACTTTTAATGTTAATAAATAAATTCAGGAATTTTCTTTTGAAATGAATATAGTGGGTGCACTGTGCCCCACCCAGGATTTTTTTCTGTCTCTGCCACTGCCCACCTTTACTGAATTAACCTAAAACCAAATTTTCAAAAATATGTACAACTTAATACTAAATTAGGGGGCCCCATAAATTTGGGAGCCCTGGGCAAGTGCCCCACTTGCCCATGCGGAAATCTGGGCCTGTTTACGAGCTTCGTTTTGAGCTTTTTATTTATATTTTTTTTCGTTTATATTAAAAACTAACTTAATACTCGTTCTTCGCGACGAAATACATTACCATCAATTATGTAATTTGGTAAATTTAAATTAACCATAGTAGTAGTAAAGTGATGTCATTCCTCAAAGGAATTCACTCTATAATTTAACGACGTTAATCTGATATTAAGTAATGGGTTTTATGTTTTTTTTTTCATTTTAGGGGATTTAAGCCCGTTTTAACACTTTTTAAGGTTGAATTTATTTTAAAAAATCTCCCTGAGTGAGCATCTGGGGAATCAGAGCAATGGTGAGTCCTACAAACCGAAACATATCAAATGTCTGCACGTCATTGTGATGGACCATGATAAATGAATAAGGTTGCCTAATGAACCTCGTACCCTTATTACAATAAGTTTAAAATGATCAGTATTTTAATTAATGAAGAAAAAAATTATAACATCTTAGTATATAGATATCTCACTTTCTAGCAAAAATATTTATTTATTGCTATTCATTTCGCGTGAAATGTACGTAAAAACGCAGTGTTAATGTCTTATTCAAATTACTTTCTTATCAATTAGTTACTTTCTTTTTGCAGGTGTTTGTTACAGATGCGAAATGAGAAGATTTCGGGTGTGCACATATTCAAAATGAGTCCCCCTTGCACGGCAGATGTCCACAACCATACAGGAGAGAAACCTTTCGAATGCACTGCATGTGAGAAAAGATTTTCTGTACGAAGTACTTTAATATCACATCTCCGTACCCACACAGGAGAGAAACCTTATACCTGCACTATATGTGAGAGAGGGTTTTCTGTGCAAGGAAGTTTAAAAATACATCTCCGGACCCACACAGGGGAGAAACCTTTCGCCTGCACTGTATGCGAGAAAAGTTTTTCTGTACACGATCGTTTAAAAACACATCTCCGCACCCACACGGGGAAGAAACCTTTTGCATGCACTGTATGTGAGAAAGAATTTTATGCACCGTCGAGTTTAAAAGCACATCTCCGCTCACATACAGGAGACAAACATTTCGTATGCACTGTATGTGGGTTAAGATTTTTTGTACTGAGTCGTTTAAAAACACATCTCCGCACTCACACAGGAGAGAAACCTTTCGCATGCACTGTATGTGCGAAAAGATTTTTTCGACAGACTGATATAAAAAGACATCTACGCACCCACACTGGAGAGAAACCTTTCGAATGCACTTTTTGTGAAAAAAGATTTTCTGAACAGGGTCATTTAAAAAAGCATCTCCGCACACACACAGGAGAGAAACCTTTCGCATGCCCTCTATGTAAGCGAAGGTTTTCTGTACAGAGTAGTTTAAAAATACATCTCCGGACCCACACAGGGGAGAAACCTTTTGCATGCATTGTATGTGAGAAAACATTTCCTGCACAGGATAGTTTAAATACACATCTCCGCACCCACACTGGAGAAAAACCTTTTGCTTGCACTATATGTGAAAAAAGATTTTCTGTGCACGGTTCTTTGAAAGCACATCTCTCCACCCACAGAGGAGAGAAACCCTTCGCCTGCACTGTATGTGAGAAAAGATTTCTTCGACAGACTACTCTAGAAAAACACCTCCGCACCCACACAGGAGAAAAACCTTTCGGCTGCATTGTATGTGAGAAAAGGTTTTCCCGACAAGATCTATTGAAAAGGCATCTCCGCACCCACGCGGGAGATAAGCATTTCGAATGAACTGCAATTGAGAAAAGATTTTCCCAACAGAGTGATTTAAATAGACATCTCCTCACCCACACAGGAGAGAAACCTTTCCATGAGTGCATGGAAAAAGAGATAATCTTCTCGACGGGTTGATTTGAAAACGCATCTCAGTGTTCATGGAGGCTAGACTTTTGGTCTGCACTATATCTGAGAAAAGGTTTCCTAAACTCCATCATTTAAAAAAAATTCAACCCATACAGAAGAAAAGCCTTTCGATTGCATTATATGTGGAAAAGATTTTCTACAGAGGGTAATTTAAAAGGAAAAACTCTTCCTTCTGCAAGGTAGAGATTGGTTTATGGCTTGAGAATAGATGAAAGGCAATTTCCTACCCATTCAGGGAAGCAACTCTCCTATGCCTTGGTATTTTTTGACGCAAAGAAACATTTTTGTCCATCTGTGTGAAAAATGTCCTTGAAAATCGAATTCAAATCCTGGTTTGACTTTTTTTATTTAAAGTATATATCGCACAAAATTTAAATTTTTGATTAATTTAGTGTTTATGACATTTTTCTTTTGGATTTTTTAAAAATTTATCAAAGCGATATTGGGTATTACTTTGATGGGATACTTTACCCAAAAGAATTGAAGTAAACAAAATCCTCTCATTATACCTGTTTTCACTGCTGGAAAGGGTGTCATAAAATGTCGCTTGTGCAGTACTTCTGGTTTTGGTTTTGCTTAATACTTAATTATAATTTTTAAGATTTAACTGCTCTTTTCTATATCTGCTGTGCTCTATAAATGAAATAAATATGCATAATGATTTATAAAAAATATTTTATGGCTTTATATCGAGACAATTTTTTTCTTTTGCTATAACCATTACGCCATGCAGACAATACGGCGCTCGTCTCTCGTGAAGTTTGGAAAAAATATGCATGACAAAAAAGTAAATCAGTATCACCGGAAAAATTAAATGAAAAGTAAATGTGCAAAGATCACTCTGGCTCGGTTGAACTTTTTAAAAAACCTTTCTTTTGCAGGAAGCAAAGTAGGTGAGGGAGAGTGTAAGGGGTTAGATTTACGACTTCTGAATCCTTCTTCCCGGAGTGATATGGTAATGAAGGCGAGTGGTCGATCTCCTATTCTCCGAGATGGGGATAAATCTGTGCTCAGATGGCAAAGTGTTATGAGAAACTTAAAAAATTGAGTTTTTAACATTCGGGTTTCTCGTTCGCCGATATTTTCTATTTACTGTAAGTAATAGCCAATTATTTTTCTTAAAAATCGGTACCACGTTTACTCATGTAAAATAAATTACTGATTTTTCAGGACATCTTGAATCTTAGAATTGCTGTCATGTAAATTTCTTATAACATTTTGTGAGCACAGAAATACTCGTAGTAGAAATATTTAGTAACTTAAAACAAAATAAACTTACTGCAGTTACAATGTGCCCAAGTCTCTTCAACCGCGAAATATTTCTGCAAATCAGTGACTTCTATCCAGACAAAATTCCTTCAGCCGTTCCTTGGGAGTGGGATTATATGTTATTCCCGTTGAAACGAGTGAGATGCCAACGACTCTGTTTTCTTTCAGTGTTCCCATTAAACCACTACTACAACGTTAATTTTAAGTGTTGGTTAAAAGATTACCCTGAATTGTAATTCAGGCGAGAACGCCACGAATGGAACTAGGTCTAGTTACAGACATTATTAGGGCGACAAGCTGTAGGAGGAAGAGATCCTAAGCACTGTCAACAGATCGTGAAGAACGCTTGCTGTTCTGGTATGCATATTCATATTAGATTAGTATGTAAATCCGGACATAAACATGGTCACTGGCATTTCGTTTGCCTCCATGGGAATATTCGGTAACTACATTCCCATGTTATGGCCGGCGGAATTTCGTCTCGATACCAAATCGCGTTTTCTAGCTGTCCCTGAAATAAATACGTCGGGAAATTTAGTCAATGGTTGTAAAGAAAATGCACTGTGCTGTGAGCGCATGAAATATTTGGGATTTTAGAAAATAGAAAAAATGTTCTAAACCCTCAATTTTACTCTCAAATGACAGTGAAATTTTATTATATTTTCCTAACGTGAAAACTAAGTAATTTCACCAACAGATAATTTACATAAAATAAAGAAAATAATTACCCTTTGATAACAGTTTAAAATAAAAATGCACACAATTCTTTTTCGAATCATAAATTGAATATTTTTTATTCAAACTACTTTGGAGTTCGTTTTTGATCACACAAGTTTTGTTGATAGTTGATTTATTCTCGGATTTCATAAGTGGAGATGCTGGAAGATATTGTTTAACGCAGGGGTCCCCAAACTTGTTTGTTTCGTAGACCCCGTGTCGATTTTTTCTGTTTTGGCAAGACCCCCCTGCTATCCTAATACGGATTTTATACAAGTTAATCAACATTAGAAGTGTTTTTGAAGCTGACACAGAGCTACTCACTTTGAGAGGGTTTACTGTAGAGTGAAAAATTTTAAAATAATATATATATGTTAAGTTTTATACTTATACATTTATTGCTTAAAATGACACAAAATGCAAATCTAGTAACATTTTTACATAAAATAAATACACAGAAAAATCAATGTTTGTAATGGGAGGGATGAGTCTGATGCTTTGATAGCAAAATTTTAATATTCGGCTTCAATTTAGTCAGGTTTAACCTTAAATCTCCTCGGCAAGTGATTTCCAATCTGTTTCTTTTCTTTTTTTTTTGTAAGGTGATTGACAACCGCGCTGAAACCCCTTTCACGAGGTATGAAAATGGAAAAGCTATCAAAAACTTTCTCGCTGTAGTTCATATGCAGGATATGTAACAGGTATGTCTCTTTGAAGCCAGAATTGCTGATATCACTATCTAAACTGCATCTTAAGTTCTTCGTTGGTGTTTATATCGATCAGTTCTTGTAACATGGCATCCGTTTCTTGAATGTCGCCGTATGGATTGATAATCCACTGTGGTATTTCCATAGTCAATACATCTTGAAACCTAATTTCAAAGTTTATGTGAAGGACATTTAAATGTTGAACATAGGCTGAAAGGTCATCATCCTGGCAGTTTGTCTGTGCCAAATTGGAAAACTGGCAAGTGCCACCTGCTAGCCCTCGCTGTAACAGTTCCAGTTCAAAAGTCCATGATGTCGCGACACAAGTTACACGTGCTGAGGCCAAAAAGTGAATAGATTTCTTACACAATTTTATGAAATAGACATATAATTAGGAAATGTATCTATTATAAGAAAGTACTCGTATAACGTAAATACCTCCATAGGTACTATCTGTGTTAGGCGGATTATTATTTTACGAGAATTCAAAATTTTGGTGACGACCTGTCTAACTCGTGGACCCCCATTTACATTTCATGCACCGCCGATTTTCTATTCCACTGGAATGGACCCCTTTCAGGTCTATATAGTCACTGATGGAGGATCGAATATGGTTAAAGCCGTGGAAATTGCTTGTGGTAGAAAAAAACATGTAATATGTTTTGCCCATCTCCTCAATTTGTTCGCTTACCGTTCAGTTGAAGCCGTACCAGAGATCATGCCACTAAATGGAAAGATGAAGAAAGTGGTGACCTGGTTCAAACACAGTGTTCGGGCTTCGTATGAATAGAGAGCAGAAAGTAATCTGAAACTCATGCAAAGTGTGGAAACACGGGGGAAGTCTACATACGAAATAATCGAGCGTTTTCTAAGTCTCAGCTCAACACTCATCATCATCATCTACCGACACACATCGGCGCCAAACATGACAACAGCTGCAGAGAACCAAAATTTGCAGGAAATCATCCAGCTTCTTGGGCCTCTTCTAAAAGCCACAAAACAGTTATCAGGATATAAATACCTCACATTCAATATCGTGATTACAATATCAACCATGGTAGAAAATAAAATTTCCAAGATGTCACTTACGTCTAATGTTGGCCTCAAACTGATGGAAGGAATTTTGGAAGCGGCAAAAAACGGTTCATGGTTGCGGATGTAATAGCACTGGCCGTAATTACGTTATTGGACCCCCGATGGGAGACATTATACTTCAGGGACCCTGAGACTACTACCAAAGCAATTCGAGAACTGAAAGGAATTTTGAAAAGCGCCCATTCACCGACAAGTGGACACGGTTCCGATTCTGACAATGGAGAAGGATCTGGATCATCTTTCTTTGGCGAACACTCCAAAACGGTTCAGAAAACTTGGAAGCATCGGAGATCTTTAGGTAGCTCAGATTTTCCTGATGAAAATCTGAGCTACCTAAAACCTGCCTTTTATTTGCAATCCCCTGAAGATGCTAACATCAACAAGTGTCCGCTTTCTTTTTGGAGTAAATCAATTGGATTGTACCCGGAACTGTGGGGTTGCCAAGCAATATTTGGCTGCGACTTCAACATCAATGCCATCTGACAGAATTTTTTCTCAAGCCAGCAATATAATTTACTCAGCCAGAAATCGTCTCACATTGAATAAACTTCTTTCCTCCACTCAGGGGGAGAAGAATTTTTTTTAATTAATGGATGATAATTGTTTGTATTAATTTTTTCTTCTTTCTAGAATTCATTTTTATATGTTGAATAATTTTTGATTTCTTCACACATTTTTTGATTGCTTACATTAAAAATTACTTTGTATATATTAGAAATGATTTGTATTTAAATAAATAAATAATAATGTTTTTAAGTTTAATTCATTTGCCTGATTTACTTATGTATCTTTTTTAAATTAAATATTTTAGATAAGCTATTCACAATTTAAATCACTTCTGGGCTTTCATAAATTAAAATAATTAATGATAATATTTCAATTAAGTAATTTTTCATTTTATCGTTGGATACAATAATTCCCCTGTCTTCAACTCTGTACTTCTAATAAATACCAAACTGAAGATATTTCAAAATATTTAGCCTTCTTTACTTGATTAATATGAAACTTTCTGACAGGTTTTATAGTGAAATTGACTTTCAAACACCTTAGTGAGATGGAATGATGTGGTATATAATTCTTACTGAATAAAAGTTATAGGCCAATTCCACCATCAATTTTTATTCTTACTGGATTAATTTGCTCCATTTTAGCTCGTTTTCAGGAAGTCCTCCGAAAACTTTATTTAAAATCAAAAAGTTTTATCCTTTAAATTTAAAAATCTCCTACTCAAAACAAGATAAACCAAAAGCTTCAAAAGATGTTTGTCTTTGGGAGTAAACATCTACACATGTAGTAAATCTGATGAAAAAGACTTTTATGATTAAACTATCAGGTAGAAAACTTCATGGTGGAATTGGCCTTGTGACGATATGGACAGTTTCTCCCAGATAGTTGAGCATAGACTAATCCAGAAATACGGAGTTTAGGTTTTAAAACAAAACTGTATTTATTTACACTTTATACAATCTCGAATTATCGAGCATAGATTCCGCCCGAAGGCACCGGGGAGTTGAGAATTATCTCCTGAACAGTCGGAGTCACACCTACTACGGGATATGGCGCTAAGCCTGGGATTCAAAGTTCCCAAATAAACGATGTCTGGCCTAAGCCAACAGATGTCTATCATTTTCTGAGAGTGGACCAGCTCTATCTCTGCATGTCTAGCTCTGTGTAGCCGCCAGCTCGCGAAACCCAAAAGGAGACTTCCGGTGCGGCACCTTCCAGTCTCGCAATGCTAGATTTATGAGTCTTGAACAATAAATTGTCCACTGCCCTTGAGAAGGGGATTAACGTAACGAACTTTTGTTCTTGAAGACTGTCCACTGGAGAATGTTCGTTGAAGAATTTCCTATTCTTCACAGCTTATAACTTTCATTTAACATTGTATTGCAGTGTTTTTTATCCATTTGTTTCAACAGTTGAATATAGACCCTCATTGATTAATTTTACAATTTTTCTGAACATTTTTTTAAATCTCATTTATTTTTTCCCTTTGGTTTGGAGATTTTTCAACCCAAATTTTTATAAATTATAATTATTTCAAATAAATTCTTTTGAAAATCTGTAATCGATAATATCGGGAATAAAATTTCGATATTACGATATTATCGTAAATCAAATATCTATAGTGTAATACCTAATATCGAAGGTTAAATGTCGATATTTCGATAATATCGATATCAATATCCCATCCCTAGCAGGAATTGAATTCAGTTAGGGTCCTCTACACATTGACTGCTGTTATATGAAACATTATGATTTTTTAAAATTAAATAACAATAGAATTGATGTTTGAGTAGTATTCTAAAGTTATACAATGAGGAAAATAAAAATAATATAAATAAAATGTGGCAAAAATATAGCATCAAATTTTGTTATGGATCATATCATTGTTAAAAACTATGTTAAGGCTAAAAACATAATCGGAATCTTCAGTTTCATAGTTTGAAAATGCGGAAAAAAAAAACAACTTTCTTAAAAGTTTTCTACCATTTTCTGATTTTAACTGAACTTCTATTAAGTTTAAATTTATTTCAAGTTAAGTTGGGGGGGGGGGGGGTGTAACCCCCCCCCCCCGACGCTACGCCTATGCTACATGCCGATGGGATGGTTTCTGCGTACAATTTGCATAGCGCTTTTGCCACACAGTTTATGTACAAGGATTATTTCATGAATGTAAATATGAACTATCTTATAAATTTCAAAATCGTGAGTTCAATGATTTTTCTAATGGTAAACAGACTGGATTAGACCAGAATTTTAAACTGCCGAATGTTTAGATGTCGTTTGGGCCGGACATCTAATATACCATGTATATTAGCACAAAATATATTTTTAGACGAAAATTGTTTGTATGCTTCTTAAAATTGTATTTTTGCGCTAAGTATAATAATATATAAGAAAATCTAAGTATGTATAACAATATATAAAAATCTATTATTATATACTATATAATAATACATAAAAATCTAAAAGTATCCAAAAATATTCTATGCTACGGGCAAAATCAGCCTGTCTTTTAATCCACCACTTTAAGCTACCGGCAAAATCTGCCGGATGTATTGTCCACAATACTAGGCAGCAGGCAAAACAAGCCGATAATTTAATTCCGAATCCTAAGCTGCGAGTTGATCAAATTTCCAAACAGGTTGCGCAGTGACGTCTGCGCTGAGACAGAAATTCTAAGCAACCGGCCAGTCTGCTGCGTACTCACAACCTACAAGTGCGGTATGCTGGAGTAATATTTATACGCATCAGTGGCAACGGAATCGTAATAGTGCATAGTCTGTTTTGGTTCTTGCATTTAATTCTCTGAAGTCATAGTAATTAAAATAAAAAAGTGGTGCTCTTCACGACAAACTTTGCAGCTTTTAGAATGGATCATGGACTGAAATAACATTGGTCTAGATGCTAGAAAAATAAACAGGTATTCAAGTAAGTAAAATAACTTGTAGCTTATTTTTTCTGTATTGTATAACAGAACTGTTTTGTTAAGTTGAAAATTATATATTTATGTTACTGTTGTTGCTTATGCCCCTTAACCAGCAGCAACATCAGATCAAGACCATTTTAGACTATTAGGCTGAAGGGGGGCAGCTCCGTTTTTAAATAGCACCACAAGGGTCGGAATCCGACTTGGCTACGCACCGGCCCGTAATTTTAAACCGAGTCAAGTAACGAGACCGGTACACTTCATCCCACACATCCAGAGGTAAAATTGAGAACTTGGAGGACATTTCAACCATGACAGATTTTTCGTGCAGCAGCCGGCAATAGTCTACACAGCGGTGGATTTGTCAAGGACGGCCATCGAACCAGTGACGTTCAGAACACTGGCGCGCTGACTTTGCTCTGGGCCACCGTGCCCACGCCACGTGGTAAATTATAGAAATCATATATTTATGATTTCTTTAATTTACGTTTTTTTATGTGAGTGAAGCTAAATGTTAATACAATACGCATAACTGTTAAAAACTGCATTTTTGGACATGGTATGTTGTTTTCAGCAAATTATTAGATTATTACTTTCTGGTCGATGTTGTGCTATTAAAATATACACTCCATGATTTCAAGATAATGCTAAAAGTTTCCCATCTGATTTCTCTGATAATATTAATTACAATTTTAATCCGAAATTTATAAATATATCATCATAGAAGTCGGACATAAAGTGTTTAGCAACTTACTGGTTATGAGTTATACAAATGTTTTTGAACTGCTAATTACTTTGGTAAAAGATAAAATATATGGGGAACAGTTCAATATGTTGTGCCGTTGTGCACAAAGTTGTCAAACTCGACCAAGTGGAGTTCTCCTGAAGAGAAAATCAGGAAAATTTAATTTCTTACTGTTTTAAAACTTTTAGCCTGAGAACCAACACTTTGTATGAAAATTCAATAATAAGTAGTTAATAAACAACATTAGAATATATTAATAAAAAATATTCAATACAGCCTTTATCTGGAGAAAATAATTAAGCAGCCTAAATTTATTTGCAAAGTGTCTAAAATGTATCGATCAATTTCAAAAAGTGTGTCAAAATTCAATTTTTTAAAATATACATGATATGATTGGCTATAGAATATGTTGCAGTTAACCATTATATTCAAAATACAAGAATTTTATTTTCATAAAAAATATTGAAAACTATAAAATAAACATGTGAATACTTTAAGATAGACATGAAGATACAAAAGTTGTGAAAAAATAAAGTGCATAAAATTTAAACATTTGTAGCAAGATAATTTCAGTGTATATACAAGAATGGGAAAAAAAGACAGTAATATTACAGGTGAATTTATAAAACTAGAACAAAATTTAAATATTTTAGGAAAGGATACATAAACTGTACACAAATATTTTGAATATTTGAAAAAATAATTGTAATTCAAAACCACTAACCAAGGTGAAGTGATGTACGAGATACACTCGGGCCTGCAGTAATACAAATAATCTAGGTTTGAATATCCAAGGAAAAACTCTCATCTTCTGGATTGTATTCCTTGAAAAGGAGGAAAATAAAAATTTTGTGAAAAGAATTCAAAATATTTTTCATTATCTGAAGGTAATTTCAAATTCATTGGCTAAAAACATCTCATTAAAATTGAATTAGTTGAAACTGAAAAAAAAACCAAGTGATATATCCGAGATATAATCACTGACCTTTGGTGATGTAAGAGTGAAGCATACCTGGATGAGGTTTGTAGCATACTACGCCATTAAACTGAATAATGAAAACATTTATTATAAATATAACCTAGTTGTAGCAGTACATAAAGAAAGGAACCGCTTATATAGTCATCAAGTTCGAGGCCATAAAATTTTCAGTACATATATGTGTCTGATTTTTTTAAGTTCAATTCCACGCTTAAAATATATTGAAATTGTTAAAACATCTAAAGGCTATCGAAATTAACAAACTATCATTTGCATGCTTTAATTTTTTTTTAAATACAATGAAATCAAAATACACCTTGTTAGTTTCATACAAAACTTACAGGTAAAACTAATTAAATAATTAAATTTTCCACATAAATGTTGAACTGGTATCAAATTTGGTTAGTTTTTACAGCTTAGCTTCATGAGCAATAATCTGCTCTTCAGACATTGCTTTCTAGTATCATTCTTCTATCAGGGAACATTTTATTTCTGATAACATTTGAAGTCTTATTTTTTGTTATTTGTTTCTGTATTCATTCAGTGTTAAAATTTTTGATGACAAGATTTGATAAATAGCATTCATGCTGATCTTTCATTACAACAAAGGTAACAGCAACTGCATAAAATGTAAAACTCCTAATTATACATTGCTGAGTCTGTGGGTTCAAGTCCTACTCTTGACATGGATGTTTGTAGCCATTTAGAATTGGCTTTAAGCAGTAGGTCCCAACGCTCGTGTTGCAAAAAATGAACATAGCATTCCAAACCAAACCTAATTTTACATCTGTTTAGGTACATCATTCATTACAATATGCTTGCTTAAAGATTTAAAACAATATATTTCAAACAGGGTGAATTAAAAGTACCGTAGATTGGGGTTACGTGGACCCAAAAAGTGAAGATTTTTGTACATTTCTTACCCAAAGATAGCCTTAAAAACATGTTTGTGCTGATAACTTGATTTGTACAACTTATTTGAAGATTCCGCAGGATTTTAGATCTTTTTCAAAGCGAAATTTTAATTATTTATATATATATATATATATATATATATAATAAATTATTGAAATTTGTGTTCAAGTAACCCCCTGATTGGGGTTACTTGGACCCAACCTACATTTTACATGAAATATACAATTGAAATAGGTAGTGGGCTCAAGTAGCACCTAGGATCTTGAAAAAAAAATAGAGGCTTATGTATGAAAAATTTATTTTACATTAAAACAGAAAACAAACCCCATTTTATTTGCAAATCTGATTGCTAACAGGGGATCCGTCTTCAAAACTGATTTTACCCAGTCACGCCCAGGGAGGTTGTTCAAATCAATAAATCAATAAATGAAAATCTTAACAATAAATCAACAGTCCAGTTCGTCCTGCGGGAAATCCAAATTCACAAATTTTGTCTAAATGACTGTCACATGCCAACTCTTCTTCAATAGTAAATATAATTGGATGTCCAGGTTTGTTCAATAAACCATTCTTCAATCTCCTTTTCATAGTGGACCTACTAATTTTAAAGTGGATTGAGGCATCTCTCTGAGACATTTGTCCTGACCTCATAGCATTTAAACATTCCTCTAATTTTTAAGCTGTAAAATCGGCATACTTTCTGATCCCAGGAGACTTCTGGGTAATTTCGGAGCATTTTTGTATCAGATCTACGAATAAATGCACATGAACCAGTTTAACTATTTAATAAAAGGAACCCGACATGAAGTAATGATATTAATTATTTTTATAGTGAAATTTGAGCATGTCTTATCAAAAATGTGACTAGGGGTTAATTGGACCCACTTTCTTGCTTGGGTCTAAGTAACCCCATTTTAAGTTTATCAGCACGCTAGTTAATACTTATAATTTTTACTGGTGTAATGGGATTCTCTATCCATCTAAAACTATTGTTATATTCTTAAAGACTGTACTTGAAATGTAAATTTATCCTTACCTAATCTGGAACTGCAGTGTGTAAAGAAGTGAAGGTGGAAGTTATAAGGTTACAAAAATTCACGTTTTTATCACAAAACAATAGAACCTGAAATAAAAAAAGGTGGGAAGAGCGGGAACGTGGTAAAGTGCCTCAGGACCTAGCTAATGCTCCTATCTGTTGGAGAGATTTTGAATTATACCTATATTTTATTGACACGAGACCTGGTGTAATTTAAAACACTTTTTCGGTTTGGGTCCAAGTAGCCCCAAGTTACGGTAATATGCTTCATATTTAAAATTCAAATTCTTATTAAAGGAAAAATAAATTATTTAACACTTTAAAACTGTGCACAACTATTCATATGTTATGTGTAAAAATGTTTAATTTTTTCGGCACCATTCATTCTAATGATTTCTTCATTAGAAACATTTCAAGATTTATAAAATCTGTATTAACTGAAATTTAGGACGGCCATCATGGTTTTTTAAAATTGTTTAATTGTAAAAATTGTACATAAGTCATTTTAGATTTTAATTGTCTGCTCTTCCTTTAATAGTCATTATACTCAATGGATTATTTTGTTTACTGGCAAAATTTATAACTGCTCTCATGCTTATTGTCTTGGGTAATTTCTTAATGTATATAGTTTCTGTCGTTAGTTTAGTGATAGTTAATTGATGTTTGTTGTTTTAGGATTTATGTATACTTCATCCCCACCCACACCCTTCCTCTTCTCCTTCAGGTAAAAATTATTTAATGAATAGTAAATAACTGCAGTAAAATTGTCAAAAATATAGTTTGAAAATTCTTAAACTTTATTTTCCTCAGTTCTCTAGAAATGTGCTGTATAATTATGCTGTGATAGAATATGAATGAAAATAAATATATTTCTCGATCGAAAAACGTTATAACACGTCTTAGAGGATTATGTTAAACCATTTATGAAAACCCAAAACATAAAAATATAGGCTGGTAAGGACATATGCATAAAAATTCTGTACAAGTTCTTTCATGAAAACTGTTTGAAAAGATTTTAGTTTCCTTTGCAGTCATTTTCATAGATTTGTATTTCATGTTTAAGTTTCTTACTCAATATCTGTTTTGTTAAGAGTTAGTGACACATAATTTTGTTTTAAACATAATTAATAGAAATCCTTTAAATAAAAAAATTTGAATATTTTATGTGAATTCTACATATTAATATTTAAAAATTTGCAAATTTCTACATCAACTTAATATGTATGAAGGTAGCATAGTACAACAGTTAATTACTTTGCACTGGAAAATTTGACATCCAAGTTCTTCTCATTCATATCTTTGATCATAGCTACCCTTTGTCACTGGGGGCCCAATTGCAGAAAATTTGGCGGGGTCCTTCAATATTGTAATAAGCATTAAATGATAAACATTTGTGGTAATACTTCCTTTTTTATGTACATTTATAAAAAAAGAAAAACAAGAAGTAGATAGACTACATATATTTTATTCACAGAACAAAATTATTTATAGTCAAATTTTGTGAGATTTTTTTATCAAAAAGATCATTTATAAATTGAGGAAATTTTAATTTCCTTATTTCTACATGCTCTATAGACAGTATTGCTACGCTCTGGAGTCTCTCCTGCGATATTGTTGACCTGAGGTTGTTTTAATTAATTTTTGTCTAGAGAACCTCCTTTTTCACAATGCTACAGTTACATGAATAGCTAAGAATATTCTTAAATATATAAATGCATTCCAAAAGACAGTAGCTGCCACTTATGGCAATTGTAGAATATTTGTAGGGTTTCGGAAACAATTGGTTTTAAAACTTCCATTTCTTCAACCAGCGTACAGCTATCTATATCTATATCTTTTAAAGACTTCATTTGGTCATTATTCTACATCATTTTTACATCTCTCATGGCAATTTCTACTACCTATGCATGTTTTCAATGTTTCTTTTATAGAATTGTCTGAAATAAACTTGTTTACCTTTGTATAGTATTTGTTAAAAACAATGCACCTTGAATATTTGATTTTGGTTACTTATTAGCTCATCTGCATGTAAAAGAAAAAAAAGGAAAGGAAATTTAATAAATTTCCTTTTTTGTTTTCGTAAGCGTGGTTCCCGAAACAGTGGAGTGAGTTCTAATAAGTTGCAAGCTCTATGGCTGACTAAAACTTGTTGGAAACCAGATTGGCTATATTTTATCAGGCATTCTATTGTGAGGCTCTGTACTAGCGCTGGGCCTAATTGTATCTTATAGGTCCAGTGGGATTTATGAAACACTGATTCTTTTGTGCTCAGTATTCCTAAGTCTGTCTTATGGCTATTCATATTATTTTAATTGTGTGGTGTGTTTGGTTTCACAAACTTTTTAAAATTTTATAAAGAGTACTCAAACTAGTAGCCAACATCTATTGTCTTGATTTAGTTATGTAAAACTATTCAGGGCAAAAATTTGTGGGTATTTTGTTTCTTTCACATAGTACAGGGTGGCTAATAAATACTGTGACAAATATCGAATCATTTAATTACACACAGATGAAATAGAAAATGGAAAATACAACATTATTATGAACATTATACATGAAAGTTTACCATGAAATAATTTTACTCGAATCGACCGCCATCTTTATCGATTACTAAAGATAATCTCTTACGCCACTGTCCTATTGCGGCACGAATCATTTTATGAGGTAATTTGTCCCATTCACTCCGTATGGAAGCCTTGAGGGAGTCCAAACTTCTGTGCTGCTTAGCATTTACTTTAGACTCTAAAATCCCCCAAATGCAATAGTCTAAAGGATTTAGATCTGGTGAAGAAGGTGGCCAATCTTCTTGCTTGATAAACTTCGGGCAATTGGCATTTAGCCATTCCTGTGTTGTTTTGGATCGGTGGGACGGTGCAGAATCTTGCTGAAATATCCAATTCTTTTTGGGATACAATCTGTTAGCATGTGGTAATAAACGTGTAGCCAATACTTCCTGTTTGTAATATTCAGCATTGATTTTTACCCCTTTATCAATGAATTTCAGAGGCAGTTTTCCATTGTGTGACACTGCAGCCCAAACCATAAGAGAATTCTTGTTCTGAAAGCGTTTAACAGTTCGAAGATTTTCAGGTATATCCTCGAAGGTTGCTGAATATACAACATCATTTTTAGCATTATAACTTTGTTCTGTACAAAACAGCTTCTCATCAGAGAAAATTATTTTTTCAACACTTTTGCTACCGTGCCGGTTCAGCAATTTCTTACATCTTTGGAACCTTTTTACTATTTGTGCAGTAGTCAAACCTTGAACTTTTCTTTTGCGATAAGGGCGAAAACCCAGGTCTTCATTTATGATAAGTTGCATAGTTCTGCGACTGATGTTCTCTTCTGCAGCCATTTTATTTCCAGAACATTGTGGATTTCTTCGTATCTTTTCACGAATTCTTTTGATACGTTCTTTTGTACGAACAGTGCGTGGACGACCGGACCTTGGTCGATCTTTACAGCTATTGGTATCCAATAATCGATTTATAGTCCTATATATAAACGTCCTATTAAAACCAAGGCATTTTAATTGCTTAAATGTTTTACCTGCAGAAAATCCGCGATCAAAAATCTGTTTAACCATTAACCTTTTGGCTTCCATCTTTAAAAATATTCTACATGTTTAACTTTAAACAAAAATCGTCTGCGTTTACAAAAAGTTGCCAATCATACAAATAGATAGATAAATTGTTTTTTCAAACGATTAAAATTAACTCTTATTTTTTGGAGTGTTACAGTATTTATTAGCCACCCTGTATATTATCTCATTGAATTGTCATTTGTTAGTCAAATTTCAGTTGGTATTCATCTCTATCCTATTATAGAAGAACTTCATGACCTAGCCCCTACATTTCTTTGAACTAGAAATGATTTTCTGATTCACCAAGTCTGTTGTTAAAAAATATGTCTCAAGTACAATATTTGTACCGTTGTAGGGAGATTTCACTCCAAATGCTAAATTTGGCTTTTTTCTCCCTTCCGATTCTTCAGTTTTTTCTGTACAGAAGCTATATTGTTGCAGGCATGCAAGATGCTGTACATGCATAGCAGTGAAAATGTGGGGGCAGGGAAAGCCCCCAAATATTTTGTGTTTTTAGTAGATTTTTATTTTTAGATTTTTTGTGAATAATCTAATTCTCCTCATTTTCCACTAGTATGTAAGAATTATTTCTCACTTTAGTTCTGTAGGAATAAATGTAAATGAAAGAGACTCCAAATATGTAAGATTCCAAGACAAACAAATAAAACAATATGAATAATCGTTTGTCAGAAAATCAGATAATTCCGAATTATGTCTAGTGCTGCCTTGAAACTGTAACATGTCCTGAGTATTGTATTTAAAAATGGTCAGAATGTGATATTTGTATTCAAAGGTATGTATGCAGTTGTGTTCACAACTTATTGCACATTTATGTTAACATATTCATGTTGGTGATTGGCAATTCTTGCACCTCATTTTACCGCTTTTTATATTTCCTGGTCTACTTTTCTGTGATAATTTTGTTCAGATACCTTGAAGTGGTTCTGAATTTTATCAAAATCTTTTAAAGAAAACATGAATTTTTCAGATAAAGTTAATGGAATTTGAATAAAATTGCTTTAAATTCTCTGATGAAATATATGAATTAATATATCAATATAGATTTGTGCTGCCAAAGTTATAGATGACAAAGAACCGTCTCCTCCTCTGGCACCTGTTATTAATTTGGCCTGTGCTAATTATCTCATAAATTCACTACAAGTGAGGCAGATAATAATCAGCCTCTTGTACTCTCTAATCCAATCACAAATGTTTTTAATTATATTTCTCTACCTTGATAAATGTGTAGTTATGTTAATACGTAGAATATCGACGACGTACCACTATGCTGTATATATAATATATATTTATCTCTCTCTATCAATATATATATATATATATATATATATATATATGTGTGTGTGTGTGTGTGGGTCAGGATAACCGTGCGGTGATTAAAAATAATTAAACTATTATAAACTATACTAACATTTAATGAATATTACTTATTTACAAAGAAACATCGTTAATTAATAACATTATAGACTAATGAAGGAGCAGTCGTCTACTGCTAACAGACAAACGCGTCATAGCTCATCGCCGTCCATCGTCTGATTGACTGGGGTTGCCAGATCTCTTCTTTAGTTGACCTGAAGCGGCGCAAACGAATAACAGTGTCCTCTACTGGTGGAATATGCAGGTATCACAGACCGATGTAGGCTGAGGAACCCACATATACACTGGTGTAAGAAATTAAGAGAATTTGCAGACTTGGTCGATTATCTCTAGAACTACTGTACCGATTTTAATGAAATTTGATATGTACATACATTGATACAATACAAAACAAATAACCATTCAATAATTGTCATACACACGCATGATCGTGCGTAACACTCGTTGGAGTCGTTGGATAGTATTACTTACATGGAGGATATAGTAGGAGTTAAAAGTTATGACCTTTCGGATTTATTTTACTCTATTAACTTAGATGACTTACATAGTATCATTTTAAATCTATATAAACGATACGATTTACCTGAGTTTATTACATATAACCGATATAAATCTTTGTTACAGCTAGTTTTAAAAGAAACTTATTTATACAATGGCAGGGATATATATAAACAGATTCATGGGATCCCTATGGGAGGGGGATGCTCATCAATTCTTGCTGATATCTATCTACATAATTACGAAACAGGAACTTGTTTATTAAATGAAGTAAAGTTTTTTAGGTATGTGGATCACATTTTGGTATGCTTTGTAAATAAATCTGATTTGGACTTTAGTTTTTACCCTAGTAATTTAAGTTTAGTTGAAACTACGTGCAATAAGGAAGGTTTTTTGTAAAAAAATCATCTATGAAACTAACTAGTCACTGAACACTTCGGAAACTTCTTTTCCGGGACATTCTTGAGAGTATTTTGGAACAGTCCCTTTTTAAACTCCAGCAGTAATCTGCCACCATGTGTGCATCCCATCTTCCTTGGGAGCGGTCCTCCATAGTTTTAATATCCTGGTGAAATATTTCACCTTGTTCTTTATTGGTGTCTTCTAAATTTTCAGGGAAATAGTCTAATTGGCTGTGTAAATAGTGTGCCTTAATGCCCATGTTACACCCAAGGGATCTGAAACTGTTTAGTATCTCATTTACCAGTTCAACATAGTTTTCAGCTTTGCATTTACCTAGAAAATTTCCAACAACTGCAACAAATGATGTCTAGGCTTTTCACTCAGCCTCATTTATGGAATGTACGAACGATCCTTAATGAGTTGTCTTATTTGTGGGCCGTCAAATATCCCTGCTTTAATTTTTTCCTTACTCAACTTAGCCATTTTTTACTTTTTATATGCAAAAGTATGATCCGTTCATATCAAGAGCCTTTACAAACTGCTTCATTAGGCCCAGCTTGATATGCAGTGGAGGAAAGATGATTTTTTCTCATCCAACTAAGGTGTCGTTAATGAGATTCTTTTCCCCAACGTCCACGTTTTCTCTCTTTGGCCACTCTTTTCGAACCCAGTGGTGTGTTTTGTCTCTGCTATCCTAGAGACATACGATGCAAGGATATTTGGTGTAGCCACTTTGCTGTCCAAGGAGAAAGTTTACCATTTTTAAGTCTTCACAGATCACCCATAGATGTTCATGATACTTTATCTTCTCCAAGACCACAGCTATGGTGTCATATTCTTTCATTTTCTTTGAGTGAGTAATTTGTATTGAACCATATTTGTTCCCATTGTGCAGGAGGACACATTTCAGTTTTCGCTTTGAGTCAATCATCTGAAAAGTATTCAGGAAGACCCATTTTTCCCAGAAGGACAAATCACCCATACTTGAATATATTGAATGGAAAAAAAACATTGATAGATAAGTGGATGTACAATAAAACCTCGTTTATTGGGCTCTCCGAATAATCCGGATCAGATTGTAGACATTATTGTTATTTAATGTTCACATTAGATAATAAACTTTAACAATGATAGCAAGAACGTAACTACAAGTACGCCAAATATTCGCATTTTAGTTTGATTCAATGTACAAAACAAAGTAAGTCTTCTTAGTTAAGGATTTTCTATTGCTTATTACCCATTTTACCCTGACTTCAGGATTTTCTATGTGGATATCTTGAAATCTTTTGGTTTGATACACAAAATGAAAAATGTTATCAGATAACCTTATCCTGTAAGAACAAAATGGTTGTCCAATAGTCTCTGATAATCAATGTTATAACTGAAGATAATGTAATTCAAGTTATTCTTAATTTATGTATTTTAATTTTTATAATTTTAACTCTGAACTTTTCTTGATTTAAAACAAAACTATTTTTTATTATCGACAAGTTTGAAGAATGTTTAAAAGATAATATAAGTCAGTTCACATTTTTGGTCCCAGTGTTCATTTTTATAGGAATGCATAATTATATAAATGAATTTTCCCTTAAAATTTATTTTGAAAGTAAAAATAAGTCGTTTATTACGTAATATCTAGAGATAGATAATTTATTTCTAGTACATTTATTATGTAGTGGTCCCTTTTGTGCTTACATAACTTCCATAGTTGATATGTGCAAATCAGCATTAGAAAATTGTTTGCAGTTCTAATCACTCAATTTTAAAGAATGTCATAAATCGATAGCATTTCTCTTTAGTCATTGACTTTAAGGACTCTTAGGCCCAACATCCACTTAGAAAATAAATACAATAGAAAATAAAAGCATTTTTTCCATGGAAATTCATAAAGAAGGAGCATTTATAAGAATAAACTTTAATTTAGAAGCATACGTAACATTCGGTATCCATCCTGCAAAATGGAGAAAATTTTGAAAATAAAGGATAAAGGAGAACGGCGTGACGAAATCAGGATATATAAAATTGCTTGCAAAGTTTAGTAGAAATACAAAAATGCAAAAGCTTTTTTTTAGGAAAATGGAACTTTAATTAAAAACTGTACATAAATTTAAACACTCCCTCTCGACCCCACCCCCAAAATAAAAAAAATTGAAAGTTCATAATTAAAAACTAAAAATATGAGAAAAATGTAATTCACCAAAATTTTTTTAATACAGAAATATCAATACATACCAGTTTTTTTCAAAAATTTCTTTAATTAATCACACTTTAATACGCAGAAATCACCTATCACTCCTACTTGAAACATTTTTTATTCTGAAAAGTAAAGATTTATAATCGGAAAAGATATTTCAAATGTGCAAATAAAGCGTTAAAACAATTGCTATCAATTCATTAATCATTTATTACGAAGTATATCTCGTAACACAATGTAAAATGTTGGTCAGAAAAAGCCTTATGAGTTGTGTATTCCTAACGTATATCATAGACTACAAAAGGTCGACAGATAACTATTTGAAATGTTTGATTCACATTATGTTAAGAATCGCATAAAAGCACTGTTGTTCAGTAGATGAACGGAAAGCAGTTTGAAGAATTTATACTATTGTCCATTCTAGTGTATTATATACACAACATACATATTAAAATGTGGAGACAATGTGGTGAAATATATCTTTGATCTGTAAACTACAATCCAGGCAAATATTCCTAAACAAACACATAAGCCACATATTTTTTGTTACTTTCTGTAATAATTTTATATATTTTATTAGATTTATAAACTTTTTGATTTGATGGTGACCGAGTTTTTTCATCAGATATCAATCTGGAATTTCTCGAATCCTTAAACTTAATAATTAATGATGAAATTATTTTGAATTACGGACAGCTAAAGTGAATAGGGAGAAAATATCAATATTGCTTTTCCATTATTGATCGGACCGATAGAAGTAGTTTTGTGGTGATCCCTACAGTACTTACGTATTATAACTGAAACTTCGCCGCTTGGCGCGAAAACGGCAATTAAGCCTTGTTAGTACCGCTCCCGTGATTCATTGTTTTTCGCCGTCGAGGCTTTACAATCTTCGTTTTCAGCTTTTTATTTATATTTTTTCGTTTATATTAAAAACTAGCTTACTACTCGTTCTTCGCGACGAAATACATTACCATCAATTATGTAATTTGGTAAATTTAAATTAACCATAGTAGTAAAGTGATGTCATTCCTCAAAGGAGTTCACTCTATAATTTAACGACGTTAATCTGACATTAAGTAATGGGATTTATGTTTTTTTCATTTTAGGGGATTTAAGCCCGTTTTAACACTTTAAGGTTGAATTTATTTTAAAAAATCTCCCTGAGTGAGCATCTGGGGAATCAGAGCAATGGTGAGCACTACAAACCGAAACATCAAATGTCTGCACGGCATTGTGATGGACCATGATAAATGAATAAGGTTGGCTAATGAACCTCGTACCCTTATTACAATAAGTTTAAAATGATCAGTAGTTTAATTAATGAAGAAAAAAATTATAACATCTTAGTATATATATATATCTCACTTTCTAGCAAAAATATTTATGTATTGCTATTTATTTCGCGTCAAATGTACGTAAAAACGCAGTGTTAATATATCTTATTCAAATTACTTTCTTATCAATTAATTACTTTCTTTTTGCAGGTGTTCGTAACAGATGCGCAATAAGATTTGAGGTGCGCACATATTCAAAATGAGTCCCCCTTGCACGGCAGATGTCCACAACCATACAGGAGTGAAACCTTTCGGATGCACTGCATGTGAGAAGAGATTTTCTGTACGAAGTTCTTTAATATCACATCTTCGTACCCACACAGGAGAGAAACCTTATACCTGCACTATATGTGAGAGAGGGTTTTCTGTGCAAGGAAGTTTAAAAATACATCTCCGGACCCACACAGGGGAGAAACCTTTCGCCTGCACTGTATGCGAGAAAAGTTTTTCTGTACACGATCATTTAAAAACACATCTCCGCACCCACACGGGAAAGAAACCTTTTGCATGCACTGTATGTGAGAAAGAATTTTATGCACTGTCTAGTTTAAAAGCACATCTCCGCTCACATACAGGAGACAAACATTTCGTATGCACTGTATGTGGGTTAAGATTTTTTGTACTGAGTCGTTTAAAAACACATCTCCGTACTCACACAGGAGAGAAACCTTTCGCATGCACTGTATGTGAGAAAAGATTTCTTCGACAGGCTGATATAAAAAGACATCTACGCACCCACACTGGAGAGAAACCTTTCGCATGCACTTTTTGTGAAAAAAGATTTTCTGAACAGGGTCATTTAAAAACGCATCTGCGCACACACACAGGAGAGAAGCCTTTCGCATGTCCTATATGTAGGAGAAGATTTTCTGTACAGGAATATTTAAAAAGACATATCCGGACCCACACAGGGGAGAAGCCTTTTGCATGCATTGTATGTGAAAAAAGATTTCCTGCACAGGATAGTTTAAATAAACATCTCCGCACCCACACTGGAGAAAAACCTTTTGCTTGCACTGTATGTGATAAAAGGTTTTCTGTGCAGGGTTCTTTGAAAGCACATCTCTCCACCCACAGAGGAGAGAAACCTTTCGCCTGCACTGTATGTGAGAAAAGATTTCTTCGACAGAATACTCTAGAAAAACACCTCCGCACCCACACAGGAGAAAAACCTTTCGGCTGCATCGTATGTGAGAAAAGGTTTTCTCGACAAGATCTATTGAAAAGGCATCTCCGCACCCACGCGGGAGATAAGCATTTCGGATGAACTGTAATTGAGAAAAGATTTTCTCAACAGTTATTTAAAAAGACACCTCCTCACCCACACAGGAGAGAAACCTTTCGCATGCACTCTATGCGACAAATGGTTTCCTCGACGGGTTGATTTGAAAACGCATCTCAGTGTTCATGGAGGCTAGACTGTTGGGTGGATTAAACAGCATAATTTGTCCCCCACCTAATTATCTGAAATAAAAACCTTTCACAAGAAAGTAGACTTAATGAGGCTAACTAAAATGCCTTTATTTTTCTTATTTTACATAAAAACATAGTAAAGAAGGGGGATCGATTTGATCCAATAGCTTGGAAGAAAAATATTTACAAAATTTAATCTTTAAACAAAAAAGAATACAGATAAGCGTGTCATGGACGGGCGAGAATTAATCTACTTTAATTTTGAAAAACCTACTTAAACTGAATGGTAAATGTTGGGATAGGTACAGGAAGAAAGAAGGGATAGGAGTTTAATGGCTCGACAATACGTCGCAACCACATCTAAATATAAAACATGCTGCGAAAACAGTTACTAACACAATGGCTGAAAGCCCTAACACACTCGCAGAATAGTTACTGCTTAAACAAAACCCCACACGCTGAAAAATACCTACATCTTAAATATTTGTTGTATTTACTTGTACAAACCCCATTGGCTGTGACGCGAGAGCTTCGTAATTCCAGTCCTGCCTTCAAAGTTGAAAAATCTGCATATTTATTTTAAACCATCCGTTCATGACACGTTTTTAAATATCGCGTTTTCCGATGAAGAGAGAACAAATACTACAAATTCCCCCTTTTTCCTCTTCATCGGAAAATGTGCTCACAATATCTACTTAATTTGTCAACTGTAACTGGCTTAGTTAACAAATCTGTAATGTTCCAATTTTCAGGAACTTTTAAAAGTTTGAACAGTCCATCAGCTAATAGCTGTTTATCGTATTGAAACGTAATGTCTATATGTTTGTTTCTTACGTTCTCAATAAAGTTTTTACAATAGTAAATAGCACTTTCAGAGTCACAAAACATTATAGGTTTCACAACAGTTACTTTCAATAGTGTAGAACATTCATCGTAAATATTGTGTAACCACAGTAATTCTTTAATCGACTCTGAAATGGCAATATACTCGCTTTCCATTGTGGAAAGCGCTACACATCTTTGCTTTCTGGTCCTCCATGAGATAGGAACATTTTTAAAGAAAATTATAAATCCAGAAAAAGATCGCCTGTCGTCACGATCTGAAGCCCATGAAGCATATGTAAAGGTTGTCAAATGCTTCATATCATCTACTAACATTGGAATACAAAAATTAATCGTTGAAATAACGTAATTAAAAACTTGGCACAACAATTTCCAATGCGTTAAAGTGGGATGTGAATTATACTAAGCTAACACTGTATCTGTAAAAAGTATATCTGGTCTGGAACGTGTGACTAAGAATAAAAGTGATCCGATTAAATTTCGATAAGGTACTTCACCTTCCACCGACTGCTCATTAATTCCACTTTGAACATTTTGACCAGGCGACATAGGTAATTTACACTTAACGTAAGGTATTTGTTTAAAATTCTCTTTTAAACGTTCAATGTACGATTTTTGGTGTACGGCCCAGTTACCTTTTGAATCTTTAAACTCTATACCAAGAACTTTTCGAATTTTACCTAAATCTTTAATTTCAAATTTAGTTTGTAAAAGTTTAGTAGTATTTGCCATTTCAGATTCGGTTCGTGAAAACACGATTAAGTCATCAACATACACTAAAAGTATAGTATTACAATTAAGATGGTAAACACAATTTGTTTTTGAAAAAGAGAAAAACCTAACTTTAACAAAGCTGTTTCTAATTCAGAATGCCACTGCCTACCGGCCTGGTGTAGACCGTAAATGGCCCGCTTTAATTTTAAAACATGAGTTTGTTGTGTTATACCATCAGGAAAATTGAAGCCTTTGGGCGTCTCCATAAAATGTTCCTCATCAAGATTGCCATAAAGGTAGGCACATTTAACATCAAGATGTTTGTGGAACCATTTTAGGGAAATAACCAAAAAACTTATAAATAAATAAATGACTTCAAAATTTACTACAGTTGAAAAAACTTCATGATAATCGTGTCCCTTAATCTGTCGAAATCCTTGAGCAACAAATCTAGCCCGGAATTTCTTAACCTCTTTATGCTCATTTTCTTTCACTTTATACACCCATCTGGAGCCAATAATTCTCTTACTTGGGGGACGAGGCACAATGTCGTAGACGTCTCGTTCTTTCAAGATGTTGAGCTCTTCATCGCCTGCTTCCAGTGTGCAGCTTCAAGAACACTAGTAGCTTGTTCAAAAGTTGAAGGCTCCATGATCCACACAAACGACGATTCATTCCCAGAGATGTCGTTTCCTTCGTCAGTATGTGGACTCGGGTCTGATTCAGGGTGGCGTTTAAAGTCGAACACTTCTTTTTCGAATTAAATGTTATTCGAATCACAATACTTTTTAACACATTTCAAACTAATTAGACGGTTTTTCGAATTGGGAGGATAATAGTACACATCGAAACGGCCTTTACGTTCACCAGATTTTCTCTGTGTCACTTCACGTCTCCAAGGAATATCACGACAATGCTTACGTTCAACGGTAACTACTTCTGGGGTTGAACTGGAACTTTGTAGCCAATCTTCAGATTCTTCTTCGATTGGAGGGACATATTGAGACGTTGGGCACAAGGAAAGTTCGTTTCTTCCATATCCTTTAACAAGTTCATTAAATTTGACATGCTTGGTTTCAATCACTTTTCGTTCCTTCGGCAACCATATGCGATATCCTACAGTTTCAAAAGCATATCCTATCAGGATGCCTTCTTTGGTTTTAGGATCTAGCTTATCCCTTTTATTTCTTTCTACATGTACGTAGGCGAGACAACCTATAACTTTCAGGTGTCTAACAGAACATTTTCTGTCAAAGAACAAGGTAAAAGGAATATGGTTGTTAACACTTCTATGAGGAAAACGATTATGTAAATAAATGAACGCAAAAGCTAATTCTGCCCACAACCCTTTTGACAACTCAGCTTCAAGCCTAATAGCTCGAATACCATCAGCAATGGTTCTGTTCAGTCTCTCCGCAACGCCATTCATCTGTGGCGAATACACGTTCGTACGTTCAGCAACTATACCATTTTCTTCAAGAAACTTCCTAAACTGGTCTGAACAAAACTCTAGACCGCAGTCAGTACGAACGGCTTTTATCGGCCGGCTTACTTGTTTCTCGACTTTAGTTTTAAAATTCTTAAATTTAGCGAAACAGTCATTTTTATTTTTGAGAGGAAAAACCCACGAATATCTGGAATAATCATCGACTGCAGTTAAAAGATATTTAGCTTGGTCATACGAAGGGCCTGACGCACTACTCCATAAATCGAGATGAATCAAATCAAGAGGGTGTTTAGAATTTATTTCACCAATACTTTTAAATTGGGCTCTGGTCATCTTTCCTCGAACACACGGATCACAAAGTTGTGAATTTCCGCTTAATTTGTTTAAGCCGTAAACCAGATTGTCTTTAGCCAAATGTTTTAAACCTTCTAAATTTTGATGGCCGAATCTACGATGCCACATCATAATGTCATTACGAACATTTTTCGATTTACTTATTGACACATTGGCAGATGGGACTTCAGGAACAATTTTTGAATGTAAAATATACAAGCTTCCTACTCAGGGAGCAATTCCTATAGTTCGACCTTTAGAATTTATCATAGTGCATTTAGAATCACAAATAATTAAACGATGACCATGTTTATCAAATTGACTTCCGGAAATTAAATTTTTAGTTAAAGATGGGCCCCAATAGACTTTAAGCGAAGTCAATATTTCTTCATGACCCTTTACTTTTAAACTAAGTGAGATAGCACCGTATCCCTTGGCTTTTACAGAATTATTTCCAATGCCTTTCACGTTGATATCACACTCTCGAAAATTTCTAAGAAGGGACTTATCAGATATGAAATGGTTTGAAGAACCAGAATCTACAATCCAGTCAAGGCTAGTGGTCGAATCACTTAATAAATTTACCGGTTCAACAATTTCTGCATAAGAACAAGAACTAGACTTACTTTTTCCCGGACATGTCTTCTGAGCTCTACATTGTAGGGAAATATGCCATACCACTCCACATCGGCAACATATTCTGGTCTCTTTATGAAATACTGGTTTAACTATTTTAGTGTTCCGGTTTCGAAAACGGTTCTTGCTTTTCCTAGTCAGCATTATATTCTCGCTGCGAGACGAGGTATCGACTTCATCAGGATCAGACTTTTCGTACTTTAAACGATAATACTTCGCCAGTAGCCTCTCCTTAACTTTAGTAGAGGTAAATTCTTCATCGTTGAGCATGTATAGCTGTTGCGCCACGTTTCCATACTCAGGTGGTAAATTCACGAGCATCTGATAGGCAAATTCATCGTCATCAACTTTCTTTCCGACATCATCCAAACGACCTAGAAAAACGGCCATACTTTCGGAATTTTCAAACTTTATTTTCATAAATTCAGTTCTTAAATGAGCAATTGGAGCTCTGCTAGCCGGTTCAAATGCCGATTTCAAGACATCCCATATTTCTTTTGGGTCACGATTTCCCATAATGAGATTTTGCTGGTCAGACTCGATACTCAAAGCTATAGTAGAAACAGCTTTCTGCTTACGCCGATTTAAATTCAGAATGTCTTTCAATGAGGACGAATCATCACTGGATTTTCCATCAGGTTTTGTCTCTTTTACCGGTGGGACTTCACTACCGTCGATAAATCCATATAAACCTTCGTGGCAAAGTAACATCTCCATAGTGTAACGCCACGTTCGCCAATTCTCACCGTTCAATTTAGGAAAACTAAACACTGAACCTATCATTGGGACTACAGCCATTTTAATCCAAAAGGAATACTTATCTTTATGTTTTTAAAAACCGAAAAATATCCTAACATTAAGCTTTACTTCTTACACTAATTTCAGATAAGCACAGAGGGACAATGCGTAAACCACGCTCTGCTACCATTTTGTTGGGTGGATGAAACAGCATAATTTGTCCCCCACCAAATTATCTGAAATAAAAAACCTTTCACAAGAAAGTAGACTTGATGAGGCTAACTAAAATGCCTTTATTTTTCTTATTTTACTTAAAAACATAGTAAAAAAGGGGATCGATTTGATCCAATAGCTTAGAAGAAAAATATTTACAAAATTTAATCTTTTAACCAAAAAAAGAATACAGATAAGCGTGTCATGAACGGGCGAGAATTAATCTACTTTAATTTTGAAAAAACCTACTTAAACTGAATGGTAAAGGTTGGGATAGGTACAGGAAGAAAGAAGTGATACGAGTTTAATGGCTTGACAATACGTCGTAAACACATCTAAATATAAAACTTGCTGCGAATACAGCTACTAACACAATGGCTGAAAGCCCCAACACACTCGCAGAATAGTTACTGCTTAAACAAAACCCCACACGCTGAAAAAATACGTAACTAAGAGTAATAAACTAAGATTTTAAATATAATTTCTAGTTTGGAATTTTGAGACGGGACATTTTCTGGCGCCCGAACAGGGACGCAGGTCTTGAAAGTTGTTTTGAAGTAAAATATTGATATCCTTTAACTGATTGGATAAATGAATGGAATATATTCTATATTTTTGAAGATGTTTATTTAAACAGTATTGAATTTTGAATAGATATATTCTATATTGAAGAAATGTTGGTAAATAGTATTGAATAGAATTGTTTTCTATATGTAAAGGTTTTTTTGAATAATCTGAAGTTAGTGAAGAATAATATTATCTTGTTTGAATTTGCAACGTTGTGTTTTAATTTAACCTTTTCCTTACGGGCTGGGATAGCATGTATCCCAAGACCCTACCCTCCAAAAAAACGGGTTTGGGATAGCTGTCGTCCCAAAGTTTTTTCCTCCCCTGTTTACTTAAAGACCGCAGCGGATGCAGGAAATTGGATCAGCGGGATTCTAATTTGGCGGAGAGTTGAAAATTTTTCCGAGGGAAATTTAAGACCATTTAGAGCAGGGGTTTCCAACTTACAAGTGTCCAAGGGCCGCAATCGAAAACACCTGCCTAGTGGCGGGCCGCAATTTAACCAGGACCATACCCAGGACTTTTTTTCTTGATGGAGGGGGATTTGGAGGATTTGTGTATAGTATGTACTATAAAATTTTTAAAAATTCGAGGATGAACGTCCAACAACGACCTTGATTATAACTGGCCAACTTTCGTTAAATTACACAGACACACACAAAAAAAAGTCAAATAAGAAGTGGGGGGGGGTATGAAATAGAACATGAGTGGACACCCTACTTTTCATGGAATTCGAGGGAAAATCAATCTTTTTTTGTAAATGAACAGCATTTGAAAACAAAGATTTTTACAAAACATTTTTCGGTAACTAAGAATATCTAATTGATGCTGCAAATTATTTTTCTAGAAGTCTTCGCGGGCCGCAAAAAAAGGCACCGCGGGCCGCATGCGGCACGCGGGCCGCCAGTTGGAAACCCCTGATTTAGAGCGACAAATGGGGAAAAGGAAATATCTGCTGCTAATTAGGGAAATTTTCAGCTCCTAGGTATGCGGAGATATTATTTTCAGTAGTTTTATCTAATCTTGGAGGCTGAAAACAGTTACGTTAATTTTTTGTATGATATTTATAAAGTTTATTGTTGATATTTCTCGTTTTTAATAATATTTTTTGAAGAGTGAAAAATATGTCTAGACGACCAAGGCCCAAATATTTAACAGAAGATGAAATTAGAGATTTGATGCAAAATCTTAATGACGAAATTTTGGCGGATTCCGACTCGGACTGTGATGCGGCAGAAGAAAATGAAAATAACACTTCTGTTTCTATATTAGATACAAGTGTTGATGATGATTTAACCCAAGTTCCAAGCAATTCTCGAAACCTTACGCAATCAAATTTTCAAAAACAGGAGGGCATTATTTGGCATTCCCCCAATCCCAACGAACATATAGAAAAACTTAAGTTTCTCTGGAAGATCTGGAATTCGACACGTGAATAATTTGGGATTTCAAACATCTGGAAATGCTTTAAGTTTTTTTGAAAAATTCTTTTCTAAAAATCTTATGAGAATTTTAGTCGAGCAAACAAATATTTACGCTGAACAGCAAGAAATTACAGATTCCAAATGTTTGCATTCAGCAAAATGGTCTAAAACCAACGAGATGGAAATTAAGAGGTTTCTTGCAGCCACATTATTGATGGGCCATATTGAGAAAGATAATATAACGGAATATTGGTCCACTGACGAACTCATTGAAACGCCTATTTTTAGAAAAATTATGCCCCGTGATCGATATATTTCGATACTAAGATATTTACATTTTGAGGACAATAGTTTGCCTAGGTACAAAAATGATCCGAATTGTGGAAAATACGAACAATTTTTGACATATTAAATAACTCTTACAAAGAAGTCTACGACCCAACAGAAGAGAGTGGCCATTGATGAAGTAATTATAAAATTTAAAGGGAGAGTTCTATTTCGACAGTACATTCCAAAGAAGCATAAAAGATGGGGCATGAAAATGTACAACATTTCAGACAGAACAGGTTATACATACCCTATGGATATGTACGTGGGAAAAGATAAACATAAAGAAAAACCAATGCAACCAGCTGCCCACGCACTTGTAATGAAAATGACTCAATGCATTGCCGGAAAAGGACATAAACTTTTCATGGAAAATTATTTTAGCTCCCCTGATTTATTTAGGAAGCTTCTAGAAAAGAGAAAAATAAACAGCTGTGGGACAATACGGCCAAATCGAAAAATTTTTCCAAAATTCCATGAAAAAGGTGTTCGTGGAAAAACATGTGTTCAGTTCCACAAGGGAATGACAGAACTCCGTTGGACAGACAAAAGAGATGTGTTTGTTTTAACAAACATGCATGAACCAGCAAGCGTTCAGTCATCTTCAGACACAAATGAAGAAAATGTTTCCGAAAAACCCATAATTATTCAAGATTACAATAAACATATGGGGTACGTTGACCTAAGTGACAGAATGGCAAATAGCTACACATTCGGACGACGAACCCTAAAGTGGACAAAAAAATTATTTTTTCACCTTATGGATTTATCCATCCTAAATTCATTCTATTTATATAAAATAGAGAATCCAACTATATCACGCAAGATGTTTAGGACGAATCTAATTCGGGAACTTTTGACTACGACTGAGAACGTCTCTGTAAAATTTATTTCCCCATCAACCAAACGCTCCTCAGAAATGCTCTCCCATGATCGCTGGCCATCCGAAGAGAAAAATAAACGAAGAAGATGTGTACTATGCCAGTCAAAAGGACAAGAAAGGAGAACATCGATCTTGTGCGTAAAATGCAATGTTGGACTTTGCATAAAAGACTGTTTTAAAGATTTTCACTGTAAAACAAATTAATATATATTTTTGGGAAAATTTCTAATTTAGGTCTCAGAGTATCCAAAATTTGCAATCAGTATATTTTTTACATCTCAATGAATATTCATTAAAAATAAGGTAAATTTAGATTTATGTAAAATAAACATATAATTGCTTTTCTTAAAACCAACGTTTTGCGTGAATTTATGCTGCATAAAAATTTTTGAATTCTAAGAAAAAGATGATGATATTAAGCAGGCTTTGAAGATGGAAAGGTTATATGAAGCCAAAATATGAAGAGGATTACATATGTATAAACAAACACACACACACACACACACACACACATATATATATATATATATATATATATATATATATATATATGTATGTGTATGTATATATATGTATGTATATATATGTATGTATATATATATATGTATGTATATATATGCATGTATACATAATATATATATATATATATATATATATATATATATATATGTATGTATATATATATATATATATATATATATATATATATATGTATGTATGTATGTATGTATATATATATATATATATATATATATATATATATATATATATATATATATATATATATATATATATATGTATGTATGTATGTATGTATGTATGTATGTATATATATATATATATATATATATATATATAATATATATATATATATATATATATATGTATGTATGTATGTATACAGGGTGTAACGAAACTCTTGGGCAAAACTTTAAGGGGTGATTGTACACATCAAGACAAACAATATTATATAAGAAACTTAGGGTCCCAAACGTCTTCCAAAGGAAATAGACGCCATTAAAGTTTAGGGTCCGAAATTTCAAATGATTATAAAAAATGGAAAAATGGGTCAATTCGTTAGCGGTCTTAGCTAAAATTATTCTTTTTGTCAGTTTTTTCTTGAAAAATAAATTTAAAGATAAAGTTAAAAAAAATGTCGATAGAGGGCGCTTTAGACTTTGGAGTAACGAACAACTTTTGTTTACCGTTATTTTTTTATCACATTAAATGCTTTAAAAAGCTTAGCCTTAAACTTAAATTTTGAGCTCAAAATCTGATTCGTTGGGGGTGGTTAAGTAGCGCAAACGGAATTGTGTTCAGGAGTTGAAATTTGAAACTCCCTCCCTCCTGAACAGAGTTCAGTTATTCCCGATCTTGGTGTCGTAGGACCTTTGTGTCGTAGACCAGGCAGCAACTACTACCTCCTAGCGTTAAAAATAAACTAGAGAGGGATGACAAAATTAAAAAAATTATTCATAATACTAGACATGAGCAATTTCTCCTCTCGAAATAAAAAAAAAAAACAATTTGATGTACACACGTCGTGCGCATGAAGGAAGGTTGAATGAATGATGACACGTAGAAAATGGTACACGCATGATTTTCTTGTGGAATCAAAAAAACTGCTCGAAAGAGCGCCCACCAGCAAGGATGCAGGCCTCACACCGCCGGCGGAGGGACTTTCGAACATTAGCAAATACCCCAGGCATCTCCTGGACATCGCCTGCTACGACGGTAATTCTCGCAACCAGTTCCTCGTTGTAGTCGACAGGGCTTGCGTAAACAAGACTCTTCATATGGCCCCAGAGGAAGAAGTCTAGACAGGAGAGGTCAGGCGAGCGTGCCGGCCAATTTACCGGACCACTCTGTCCAATCCATCGCCCTGGATATGCTGTATCCAATGCACTTATCACATTTGCGCTGATATCGGCCATTTCTTGACTAGTGTAGCTGGTCATCCTTACAGCCGTCAGAAACGAAAACACGATGAATGCAGACAACCAAAGCTTTTGCAGCACTTTACATCCTTACATACAGTTAGAACCATACAATTAAATCCTTGTGTACTACACTTTGCATGCAAATCGGGTGATTTGCATAATCGGGTATTTTGCGAGGACAAATTGCTTATGTCTGTTATGAATAACTTTTTTTATATTTTTTTCATCCCTCTCTCGTTTATTTTACGTTTAGTGGGTAATAGTTGCTGCCTGGTCTACGACCGAGCATCCAAAATCGTGAATAACTGAACTACGTACAGGGGAGGAGGGGGTTCAAATTTTACCTCCTGAACACTGTTGAGTTTTCGCGACATAACCACCTCCAACGATTCAAATTGGAGCTCAAAATTTAAGTTTAAGTCTAAGCTTTTGAAAGCATTTAATCTGATACAAAAAATAACAGTAGAAAATAGTTGTTTGCTACTCCAAAGTCTAAAGCGCCCTCTATAGGCATTTTTTGAACTTTATCTTTAAAATTTATTTTCCAGAAAATATTGACATAAAGAATAATTTAAGCGAAAACAGCAAACGAATCGACAAATTTTCCCATTTTTTATGATCATTTGAAATTTTGGACCCTAAACTTTAATGGCGTCTATCTCCTTTGGAAGACATTTGGGACCCTAAGTTTCCTATATAATATTGTTTGTCTTGATGTGTACTATCACATCTTAAAGTTTTGCCCAAGAGTTTCGTTACACCCTGTATATATGTATGTATATATGTATGTATATATATATATATATATATATATATATATATATATATATATATATATGTATGTATGTATATATATATATTTATATATATATATGTATATATATATATATATATGTATATATATATATATGTATGCATGTATGTATATATATATATATATATATATATATATATATATATATATATATGTATATATTTATATATATATATATGTATATATATATATGTATATATATATACATATATATATATATATATATATATGTATGTATATATATATATATATATATATATATATATATATATATATATGTATATATATATATATATATATATGTATATATATATACATATATATATGTGTGTATATATACATATACATATATATATATATATATATATATATATATATATATACAGGGTGGCCATAATTAAACTGACAGTGCTCACAGTGTTCTGTAGCGCGATCTATTTGAGTGAATGACGCCACATTTTGTAGGAAGATTAAACAAGACGGGGGAAGAAGGATTCCGCGAAAAAATAAATTAGTTCCAAAAGTCACCGATAGGGGAATATTTGGCGCTGTGTAATAGAAAATAGAGTGTTAACAAATGCAAATCAATACGGAAATTACCTTTTATTTTGCATTCAAATGAGGTTCAATGTGGCTGCCGTTGTTGTGGACCACATATTGCATTCTGTGCACAGTATGCACAACAGCAGAAAGTAACATGTCCGCAGGAATCTCCCGTACAGTCCGTGATATGTTATCCTTCAACGTAGCCATGTCCTGGACCACTCCTTGATAGACCTTTGACTTAAAGTAACCCCATAGCCAGAAGTCGCATGGGGTAAGATCAGGCGACCGAGGTGGCCATGCAGTTGGAAAGTAGCGGCTAATGACGGTTTCTGTTGTGAATTTCTGTCGTAGCAGCTGTTGCACCCGTACAGCAACGTGTGGAGGGGCTCCATCTTGCATGAAAGTGATTTCCCTCAGGCATTGTCTTTGCTGAAGTGCCGGAATGACAAAGCTGTTCAACATGTGGCGATATTTCTCTCCGGTAACAGAACAGGTTTCCGGTCCTGTCGGGGTAATGTTCTCATAGAAGAATGGACCTACGATAAATTCCGCTGTGAACCCACACCAAACAGTTACCTTTGGTGAATGTAAGGGAATTTCTGTGACTGCATGTGGTGATTTGTCATCCCAAATTCGGCAGTTCTGGGTATTCACAGTTCCATGCAGGTAGAAGTGGGCCTCGTCTCCCCATAAGATTTTCCACGGCCAAGCATCGTCCACCTCCATTCTGGCAAGAAAGGTGAGAGCAAAAGTCAATCGCTTATCATGGTCGGGGTACAGTAACTCCTGTACACGGCTGATCTTGTACGGATAGAAGTTGATAATCTTTCGTAAGATTTTCCATACCGTACTGTAAGGCATATCCATATTCCGAGCTAATCCACGAGCGCTAGAGGTGGCAGCAATATTGTCTGGTCTTCTGTCGACTATCGCCGTGGCAACTGCTTCGATTGTATTCTGTGGTACAGGTTTTCGTCCTCTGCCTGACTGAACCTTCAGAGAACCTGTTTTCTCAAACGTCGCAACCATTGCTTTTAGCCCATTAACTGACACAGGACCGTTACCTTTACGCATTTTTTGTGCGTTCTAAAAGCACGAAGAGCGGCTGACGCGTTGCACTGGTTGAGGTAAAAGAATTTGACCAGTAACGCACGCTCGACTAAAGAAGGAGACATTGCACATAAACTTTCAATCCGATTGATTCGAAACGTAACACATTGCCTTTTAAAACCCAAGCAGCTGGCACTGTGCCAATGGATGTAACGTGAAATTTGAATAAAGAACTTCAGCTCAGCGTACGTGATATTGCAGATCACGAGACTTTATCGGTGTTTATGTAGATTTTACGCTTTTTTAAAAGTGTTGCCATATTGCACTTGAACTAAATAAGAAAATGTGCATAATGAAAGGTAATTTTATTCCATATTAATTTGCATTTGTTAACACTCTATTTTCTATTACAAAGCGCCAAATATTCCCCTAGCGGTGACTTTTGGAACTAATTTTTTTTTTCGCGGAATCCTTCGTCCCCCGTCTTGTTTAATCTTCCTACAAAATGTGGCGTCATTCTCGCAAATAGATCGCGCTACAGAACACTGTGAGCACTGTCAGTTTAATTATGGCCACCCGGTATATATATATATATATATATATATATATATATATATATATATGTATATGTATATATACACCCATATATATATGTATATATATGTATATATATATATACATATATATATGTGTGTATATATATATATATATATATATATATATATATATATATATATATATATATATATATATATATATATATATATTTATATATATATATATATATATATATATATATATATGTATATATATATGTATATATATACATATATATATATATATATATGTGTATATATACATATATATATATGTGTGTGTATATACATATATATATATATATATATATATATATATATATATATATATATATATATATGTATATGTATACACTCATGGACAAAAAAATTAGTGCACCAAGAAATGATTGCGGGATCGTAACGAAACTTGCAATGAAGGTACATGTCGGGAAGATATGCAAATGATTAGAAATGCAGCGTGATTGCGCATTACGTATAGCCAGTAGAGGGCGTTGAACATCGTACTCTGTGGAGTATAAAACAGGTAACCAAAGCTTGTTTGAGTGTGCTGAATCATTTACAAAGGAAGAGCTGAGATAGACATGCCATTACGCCGTGTTCGAAGACAATATAAGCAGTTGTCGCAGTTTGAGAGGGAGAGAATCGTCGGGATGATGGAAGCTGGGTGGTCAGCTAGGCGAGTAGCTCGTCAATTAGGCCGCTCTGATTGTGTTGTGAGGAGGTGTTGGGACCACTGGACCCGAGAGATGTCATGTATACGAAGACCAGGCTCAGGACGCCCTCGACAGACCATTCGTCGAGAAGACCGCCACATCGTAAGAAATGCACGCGTACAGCCAACTGCTTCATCGGCCGCCATCCAGGCACAGGTAGCACCTTCACTAGGGATCTCTGTGTCTTCTCGAACCATACGAAGGCGCCTGGCTGAAGGACAGTTGGTATCGCGGCGCCCATTACGTGTGCTGCCCTTGACGCCCACCCATCGACGCCTCCGTTTGGAGTTTTGCCGCGCACGAGGAAACTGGACTGCAGCGGAATGGAACCAGGTCGTCTTTAGCGACGAATCCAGATTCAATCTCGGCAGTGATGACAATCGTGTTCGTGTGTGGATAGCCCGTGGTGAACGCTTCAATCCTGCCTTTGCTGTACAGCGACACATCGCTCCCACAGCTGGTGTGATGGTATGGGGTGCCATTGCCTACAATACACGGCCACCCCTAGTATTGTTCCGTGGCACCATGACAGCCCAGCGGTATGTTCATGAAATCCTGCAACCACACGTGTTGCCACTCATGCAACGGCTCCCAGGAGCCATTTTTCAACAAGACAATTCTCAGCCTCATACGGCAAGGGTGTCACAAGACTGTCTCCGCACTGTTACTACCCTTCCTTGGCCTGCCCGATCCCCAGATTTGTCTCCAATCGAGCATATCTGGGATCATTTGGGACGACGAGTTGGGCATCCCACGAGTTTGAACGAACTAGAGGCAAGGTTACAGCAAATATGGAAAGAAATGTCTCAAGACATCATACAGAACTTGTATGACTCAATGCCCGATCGTATCGCATCGTGCATTCGCGCTATAGGGGTCCAACGGAGTATTAACTCCTCCGTTCTTTTGCCTTTTTCTCTGAAATAAATTATCCTTTTTCTTTGATTTTCTTATCATTTACTTATATCAAAGTAGTCATTACGTATGTAAAATTTCGTTTCATTTTGACGACTCCTTGGTGCGCTAATTTTTTTGTCCATGAGTGTATATATATATATATATATATATATATATATATATATATATATATATATATATTATACATATATGTATATATAAATATATATATATATATTATATATATATATGTATATGTATATATATATATATATATATATATATATATATATATATATATATATATATATACATACATATATATATATATATATATATATATATATATATATATATATATATATATATATATATATATATGTATATATATATATATATATATGTTCTTCAAATGCAGTATATAGTAATAATATATGTAACTTAGTGATAGGAACTTATAATAGTCATTACACTGGTATGGATTGTTTTAAATATAATAAGTGTAAAGATGGTAGATGTAAATCATGTCCTAATGCAAATGAAAAAGAAATAGATAATTCTCGTAGTTTAAAAAATTTTGCAAGGTTTACAATTGCATTTATATAATAGAATGTAAAATATGTGGATTGGGATATATAGGTCAAACTAAAAATACTTTAAATAAACGGATAAATTTACATCGAAGTCAGGTTTATAATGCCAAACGTCAATCTCAGGTAGAAGTATCTATAGAAATTAACCATTTTGTGGAACATGGTGTCGAAAACATGAAGTTAACCATAATTGATTTAATTATTAATGACAAGATGCGATTATGGTGGGAAAATTACCATATACAAAAGTTTAACACTGTTTACCCTTACGGTCTAAATACGCTTTTATTCGGCCAAAATATAGGACCAAGCTATATTTCTAATGTGTCTTCGCCGGGAGTTAATCCATACAATAGCATGACAGTGAATAAAACGTTAAAAAGGAAACAACGTGGTGGTGGTGGTGGTGGTGGTACTCGTAAATATAACGATCTTTTGAAAAAACTAAATACTTTATGCGTAAAGATTAAACAGTTATCCTATATTCCATATAACTGGATAAAGAACTTTGTTTATGGTGTAAAGCGAAAATGGCTGGGTAATTTTTGGAAATTGTGTAATAGTTCTGATTTTTTAACCAGATTTGGAAAGGACTCGCTTACCCCTTATGCATTTATAGATAACATTAAATCACGTAGTTTTTATCTTGGTTTTAATTTGTCTGATCTTGTAACATACCAAAAATTGACTAAGGAATATTGTGTTGTGACATATAACAATAGTATTGTAGACAAGATAACTTTTTCCAAAATCCTTAATTCTTGCAGTAGTTTATTACCCATAAAAGATTTGTATATTAGCCCTTGTTTCAAATATTCACTACCTATAGGTAGAAAGATTTTTAACTATAACGAAATATCTAAAAATATATATAAACATATGCCAGAATCTTGTGATTGCAGCACGTCTTCCCCTTATTACAACGAAAATTATAGACATGTCATCACTGGTAACATCGAAATAGTAAAAGATGAGAAGTTGAAGTTCATAATGTATAAGGGTACATGTTATCGTGTAGAAGGATCTAGATTCGGAGTAGTAAATACTTTTGACAGAGATTTAGATGTTTTTGTGTATAAATTAGCAGTAAAATATAGCCACCCTACAACCACTTTTGCTGAATGGGTTTTTAACATTAAAAAGTTATTTCAATTATCTATTAATAAATATTTACAAATATATAATCATCACGATCCTAGTGTTTCTTTAAACAGTTTAAAAAACAGTATCGTTAAATTAAGGCATAGTTATGTTATAACTTATGTCGATAAAATGGCCAGCAACTATGCTTTATTATGTAAACGTTTTTACTGTAATAAATTAATTGCTATTTACAGAGATACTTCAGTTTATCAGAATATAAATATAAACACTGACGAAATTAAGAATAAAATAAACGCGTTATATCTACGTATAGGTTTCAAAATAGGCATTAATAAAATTAAATTTCCTTACATAGTACTAATCCCCAAGTTTCATAAGGTGCCTATAAAATTTAGAGCCGTAACAATAGGCTGTAACACTTATCTTACTATTGCAAATAACCGTCTATTACAATTACTCAAAAACGTTATGATAAAAATTAAAAAAGAAGGCACATATATAGTTAATAATAGTTATGAAGTGGTAAAAAGTATTAGTTACATGGAGGATATTGTGGGAATTTCTAGTTATGACTTTTCGGATTTATTTAACTCTATTAACTTAGAAGACTTACATAATATCATTTTAAATCTATATGAACGATACGATTTACAAGAGTTTATTACATGTAACCGATATAAATCTTTGTTACAGCTTGTTTTAAAAGAAACTTATTTATACAATGGAAGTGATATTTATAAGCAGATACATGGGATCCCTATGGGAGGGGGATGCTCTTCAATTCTTGCTGATATCTATTTACATAATTACGAAACAGGAACAAGTTTATTAAATGAAGTTAAGTTTTTTAGGTATGTTGATGACATTTTGGTATGCTTTGTAAATAACACAGGATTGGACTTTAGTTTTTACCCTAGTAATTTAAATTTAGTTGAAACTTCGTGCAATAAGGAGGGTTTTTTGAACTTTTTAGATTTAAGTATTATAGTTAGCAATGGCTCAATAATTACAAAAATGAGCCAAACGAGATGAATATAGTTTTAAACCAAATCGTATTATGTCATGGACAACATGCATACACCTAAACATCAAAAGAAATGTAATCACTAATTTTTTAACAAGATGTAAACGTCTCAATACTAATAATATAGATATGGATTTTAAAATTAAACAATTTATAAATTTTGCTTTAGAGATGGGTTTCCCTAAGTCTTTTTTAATGTCTAATATAAAAAAAATTTTAAATATCAGTAAAACCGAATATAAACACCGTTTTCTTTAACCGTAACGGTATGTTAATTATTTGAGATTGGGATACAGTATAAAAGATATTTGAATGGGGAACATCCTTACATTGTAGCAATATACAGGTATGTGAGAAACAAAGTAGGTTGGTTATAATTTTACATGAATATAATAGTTGAAATTTATACAAACACTGTGTTTAAATAAGTTTTTCGAGTTTTGATGTTTAAAATGTTGTTTTGTTTATTGATTTACTTTTTAAATAATATTTGACGAAAGTCTAGGTCGCACTGAGGTTTCGGGCTTCCGGGAGTGTTGCCGCGGCACAAAACTAGTTTAACCGGAGTAGGGGGGGTCACAACTCCCCCCAGCCATTCGAAACTTCAGTTTCAGGATTTGGATGTAGTTTCCCTGGATTGGCATTCCACTAGTTTTCTTTTTTACACTTATTTTAATGATAGAAATATATGAAATACTAATGTAGTGCAGCATAGCGCCTGATGGTATTTTAATTGAGTTCAGTTTTATTTAATTTATTATTTCTAACTTTTGTATATGTATATATATATGTATATATATATATATATATATATATATATATATATATATATATATATATATATATATATATATACACATATATATGTATATGTATATATATGTAGGAAGGAGTTAGTACTCCTTCCTTTAGAAGTGAATCATTAGACTTAATTATTTTGAACATTTAATTAAACTAGACGATGTTTACAAGACAGGACTAACACTTAGTATGAAATTAAAAAATAAACACAGAAGCATCAAAAGAGCTAAACATCGGGAGCTTGCAGAACAACACATCCGCTTAAAGTCCTTCGTGCCGCAGTAGTAGGAGTGGAAGTTGTAGTAATAGTTCAGTTGTGTTGCCAAACTCATTCTCACACGGCCGTTCTGACTTTCCAGACGTCCGCGGCTGGGTTGTCAACAATAATTCTGAAAAGATAAAAAAAAAAAAGAGCAGAAAAAGGAAAAATATTTCAAAAAATCAAGCAGTGTTCAACACAGTGGTATTGGTGTTCAGTTTCTGCACCACTGTTTCATTTTGTCCGCTGCAGTTGATGTTATGGTTGGACCATCGTGATGCCCTAACTTTCGAACTTCGTAACGATCGTTGGGGTTGATGTTCGTGATCTCATATGGTCCGAAGAACTTTGGTCGGAGCTTTAATCCGGTTCCAAATTGAGTTCGTTGTATTGCCACTTTGTCACCGATCTTGTATTTACAAGCCGGTTTACGCCGTTTGTTATATTGTCGTATGTTTTCTTCCTGTAAACGGAGGATATTTCGTTTAGCTTCGATACGTAACGCTTCTTTGTCATCAAGAATTCTTTGGTGGTGTTCCTCGTCAAGAAGATTTTTAATCTGTAGATCCTCTTGTTGTTTCATTTTAACACCAATTAAAAGTTGAAAGGGTGTGAATTTTGTACTGCGTGTGGTGGTACTATTTAAGATACGTTGCAATCTTGGGACATATTTAAACCATTTGTCAGGTTCATCTAGAGCTAACTTAGTTAAAACGGGAATAATTGTGCCATGAACACGCTCAACCTGACCGTTGCCACGTGGCACACCTGTTGCTATTGAAATGTGTTCAATTGACTGTTCCTGGCAGTAACTTTGAAATTCTGAAGATGTGAATGCGCTACCTTTGTCAGTAATGATTTTTGAAGGGTTGCCAAATGTAGTTTGTTGCAAGGATAATTTGTCTAAGGCATCTTTCGTAGAGGTGGACTTCACGGGATAGATCCATACAAATTTGGAAAAGGCATCAACTACTGTAAAAAGATACTTATAACATTTTTTTGTCGACGGTAAAGGTCCTAAAAAGTCGCAATGGTAACATTCAAGGGGTGCATCACCTTTTGGAATGGGGTGAAGGTATCCTTCTTGTTTTCCAGATTTTCGCGAGGACAAAATGCAAGGAATACAGTTCGAAATAATTTCTTGAACTAATTTCTTAAGTTGAGGAATGAAAAATTCACGAGAAACAATTAACTCGGTTTTTTGTGAAGCAAAATGACCTTGTGAATGGGCGTTTAGCACTATTTCTTTCTGCATTATTTGTGGTACTACTAAAAGTTCGGCATCCTGATGAAGTTTATAAAGAATTCCGTTTTTAACAAAAAATTCATCAGAAGGTGTAGATTCAAGCATAGATTTAATTTGAGATATAAATTCATCCTGGTCTTGGGCATTTTTCACCTTTTGAGTGATATCATTTGAGGTAATTACAAGAATGGGGTTACGACTTAAAGCATCAACATGTTTCATCTGTCTACCGGGTCGATGACAAACTTCATAATCAAAGTCTTCTAACATCAATGCCCATCGAGCAATTTTAGCTGGTAGGTCTTTTTTGTGCATCGTTTTTTGGAAAGCATCACAATCGGTGATAATTTTAAATTTTGTTCCCAACAAGTAGTTTCGAAATTTTTTTAGCGCTTCAATAACGGCAAGAACTTCCAGTTCATAACTATGATATTTTTCTTGTTGAACTGTAGTTTTACGGCTAAAATAATGAATAGGATGAAACTGTCCATCATCGGATTGTTGCAAGAGCACAGCGCCAAAACCTAAGGAGCTGGCATCAGTGTGGAGTTCTAATGGGTATCCCTGTTGAAAAACATGAAGAACTGGGTTTTGTGAAAGAATGTTTTTCTGTTGTTGAAAAGCTGCTATTTGTTCAGGGGGTTTGGGAGCTTCAATAACTTGAAATTTTGGTTCAACCTTTTCACTTTTGACGGATTCATTCTCAAGGGCATCATCATCGGCATCAAATATTTTTGGTTCAAGAGTTGCTTTGATAGTTCCAATATCAAAAGCATTATCATCATCGTTATCATGAAGCAAATCTAAATCACTGGCATCAGCATCATCTAAATATTTTCCATCATCATTATCATGAAACAAATCTAAATCATTGGCATCATCATCATCATCATCACGTTCAAAATCAATTGGATTATCCATTTTCTCTACCCTAGAAATCTTATCTTGAGTAGATGTTAGAGGTTTTTCAGACATGCATATTTGGCCCTGATCTTGAATTTGTTTTTCTACAATTTTCTGTTCCGCAAAAGGGAGTCGTCGAGAACGTTGATTTACGGGGATTTCATCTTGTAAGAAAATAGTCCTTTTAATTTCAGTGTCTTGAACTTTATGGGGTTTGTAGGAAGTAACGATATTTTGAACTTCCTCACGAATTTCAGAATTCAAAATGTGTGAAAGATCAAATGGGAAAGCTTCGTCATCAGGAATATTAGCAATATTAACGAAGATGTTATTATCAAGAGTAAAACGAATACCGTCTTCATCAAATGTAAATTGGGTTTGCTGCAAAAAGTCGATTCCGATAATCACATCAAAAGGAATCAAGTCACCCTCTAGAACATGTATTTTAGCAGGTAAAGTAATGGTTTGAATTTCGATGGAATCCTGAAAGAATCCGATGCTGTGAACTTGGTTTTTGCCAATTCCTGAAAAGGGAATGTTGGTGGGCTGCAATGGTGGCGAACCAATTCTTCGATAGGTTTTCTCATTGATGAGGGTTGCCTGTGACCCAGTGTCACAGAGTGCTGTCAATTGAATTCCTGCAAGTTGAATGTCAACATGCATGGGATTTTTCGATGAAGTTTCAGGAGAAAGTGCATTTACAGTTTTATCAGAAATAGGTTTTTGAGAATCAGGTTTTGGTTTAGAATTTCGATAACTTTTAGGGCAATTAGCATGAACATGACCAAAACTTTTACATCCGTAGCATTGTTTACCATGTGACTTATTCAAACATTGGTTGCTTTTGTGACCTCTCAAGCCACAGGAAAAACATACTGGCTGTGTATTTGGGCTACGTGTATTATCGACTTTCACATTGAGGTAGGAAGCATCAATTTTTTTCTGATTATTTTGTCTGAAATTTTGTGATCTGTTAAAGATTTGTTCATAAATTTTCAACTTTTCCTTAAATTCAGGGACGGATTTACAACCGTAAAGAATAACTTTATTGTTTGTTGAATCAGGAATTCCGTTTATGACATACTCAAACAGAGAGGAGTCATCGAGAGAACCTTTGTGTGCCAAATCTCTCATAGCTAAGAAATATTCTTGTAGGGTTTCAAACGGTTTCATACGTCGAGATTCCATTAATTTATGTAACTGAATACCGTTAATTTTGTCCGAAAATTCGTCTAATAAATGGTGCTTCAATTGTTCCCAATTTGTAATTCCACGAATAGACCTAATTAAAGTTTGAGCGGGACCAGTTAAACATTTTCTAACAAAAGTAATTTGGTGAATTGGATTGTTTATCTGATATAAACAAAAAAGTTCTTCAACGTCAGATATAAAATTCTCAACACTGTAATTATCACGAGACGAGAAAGGTTTTATTAAATCAACAACGTCTTTCAGACTAAACAACTGGAAAGAGAGATTCGCAGTTTCAACTGAAGGCAATGAATTTTGATGTGATTCACCAACGGAAATGTGTGTATTTTGCTTATTCGAAGATTCTTTTGCGTCAATGGTGGGGGAAAAGGGAGATCTATTTTCCTCTATAACGCTGTTAGTTTGGGATGAACGTGCATCCGGAAGTGAGTCATCATTCACTTCGCATTCCGAAAGATCAGAAAATTCTGCTTTTAATAACGATAAATCACTAAGACTCATAAGAATGGTATTGGCACATTTGTCTGGGTCAGTTGAAAATTCTAAATGAAGTAGATTACAAATAGAAATCAAGTCTTTAAGTGAAAAATCTTTAAGTACTTTCTGTTTCGTTGCTTCCAACACGAATGGCTGTTTAAAACCTGTAAATTTACGTAATCTGGTACGATTTTGTCTGTCGCCGTCTGTACCAAAAATTAAACGATGTAGAACCTTTATTTGATTCGTACCACCAAATTTTAATGATTTTGCAATATTGGGGTAATCGTTGAGAGTAGCCATAACTATATACTAGGTTCAAACAATTATAGTACACAAATATACAAATATTCAAAACCAAAATCACTAATTATAATACGTAGTTACTCAAATTCAAAAGTAGAAAATAATATTTCAAATCGAAATTTTTTCAAATACCAATTCAATAATAAAATATTGATTCTCAAAATATGCATCAAAATAAGTAATCTTTAAAACAGGTTTTGTTCAAGAAAACAAAATTATGAACTAAAATAAGCATCAAATATCAAATAATAAGTTCTTCAAAATAATTTCTCTGGTTGAAGAAAACAGATGACGTAAATTTAGATATGTATCAAGTTAGATATTACTTCAGCAAAATATTCATCAAATTAATTTTCAAAATAAATCACTGTTGAAGAAAATAGAGGATGTAAATGCAGCATCAAAATAATAGTTAAAGTTCTAATGTTAAAAGCATCAAAATTGGGAAATCGAAAGTATCAAAATTGTGAAATCGAAAGCATCAAAGCATTCTGCAAAATAAAAAATATTCTCGCAAGAAAACAGCAGAATTAAGTTCAACATCAAAGCTCATCAAATAAGCAAAGTTGTCATCAAATAAACATTCGCTTCGTCAAAATTATGCATCAAAATAATAATATAATAATCTTCAAAAGTATTCAATTCGCGATCTTTCAAAATATATGTTATGTTGTGGTTTGTTCAAGGAAACAAGATTCTTCAAGTTAAATGTCGAAATTTTCATCAAATCATCAAATAATTTCATCGAAATAGAATTCTCTTCGAGAAAACAGAAGTGATAAATTCAACGTCAAAGACCATCAAAAGTGAATTTAGCATCAATTAAATTCCTGCATCAAAAGAACGTTGAAATATCTTTCAGTTTTCTTAAATCATCAATAAGTTGAGAATTCCCTTAATCATCAAAATTTTCTTGAACAAGCGTCAACGTATGCATCAAATAATTTTAATATGATCCAAGTTACTTACAATTCTGGTTTTGGTTCTCATCATCCCATCAGAGTATCATCAGAGTCCGTGGCACATCACTTTGGCTTTCGCTTTCGATATCCAAATCCAAAATGACAGACAACAGTAATCCAGTCGAAATCAAGTCGAAATCAAGTCGAAATCAAGTCGTATCATCGAAAGAAAATAAAGTTTTTTTTTTTTAAGTTCAGCATGCTAGGGGTATTTTTCGAGTCCGAGGGCCGAGCACCCATGTAGGAAGGAGTTAGTACTCCTTCCTTTAGAAGTGAATCATTAGACTTAATTATTTTGAACATTTAATTAAACTAGACGATGTTTACAAGACAGGACTAACACTTAGTATGAAATTAAAAAATAAACACAGAAGCATCAAAAGAGCTAAACATCGGGAGCTTGCAGAACAACACATCCGCTTAAAGTCCTTCGTGCCGCAGTAGTAGGAGTGGAAGTTGTAGTAATAGTTCAGTTGTGTTGCCAAACTCATTCTCACATATATTTATATATATATATATATATATATATATATATATTTATATATATATATATATATATATATATATATATATTTATATATATATATATCTATATCTATATCTATAAAGGAAGAAGTCCTGACTTATATATATCTATACTAATATATAAAGAGAGAGCAGATTTTGTACGTGGAGGGTAATCTCCGGAACCACTGCACCTATTTGAAAAATTCTTTCACTGTTTGAAAGGTACATTATTCCAGATGGACATAGGCTATATATTACGTATATCTGATCAGTAGAAATAAAGTTAGGGGGGATACTCTAGATTTTTGTGCACGGCCGCCATCTTGGATTTTTCCGCCAGGGTTTGGCGCATTTCGCATGGCGATAATTATTGCGTTCTGGTAAAAATAACCCAATGTCAAATTCTCTAATTTTAAGATCAAACAGTTATTTCTGATGTGATCTTTTAATTACAGTATAATAATTTTAGGTCAGATCTTGGCCTTGACCTGGAAATCTGAGTCAAATTGACTAGACTCAAAAGAGTAAATTATTTTTAAAACTAAGAGTCTTTTTGTTGAAAATTTTTGAATCCATTATCAGTTTTTCGTTAACTTATTAAATTTAAGTTGCTTTTAATTTTGTTTATCGATTGTCAATTAGTATACTATAATGATACACCATTTCATTTATTTGAAGTAAAAATTATCTGCCATCATTTTTTCGTAAAATGTAAAATACAGTATACATTTTAAATACAATATATTTTAAAATATTTTATAATTCCAAGTTGTAGTGGATTACAAATAAATTTAAATAACTGAAGTTCAACTTCTCTCTCCCCAGGAACCTAAGTTAAAAAGTTAGTTAAGGTTAAGTTATTGGTTTAGGAAAAGGTTTTTTTTTTCTTATTTCCAACACAGCAGGATAAATGGTCAAATAATCCTTGTCCCGATTTTATTGTATGCACCAAATATTTGGTTAAGGTCAAATCTGAAGTAAAATTTCATTACCACAATGCCCTAACAACAAAAAAAAAAAGAAAAAAAAAGAGAGGATCTGGTTACTCACCATAAATTTATGGGTTCATAATTATTTTACATTTTTCAAAGCTGAATTTTAGATAATTTTTAAATTGCAAGTTATTTAGGTGGTACGAAAATGCTGTATTTTTTTCTAATTAACAATATATTGGCATAATATTTTGGTGATTCATTGCTATTAGTCAAAGAGTTAGGGCAAACTGAATAGATGGCATTGAAATTTTATCTGTAAGTAAAATTCATTTGACCAAATTTTCATATGGATTATAATTTGAAAAGGTAGTTTTTAATTAAAAATGACAAAAAAAATCTCAGTCCAACGATTAAATGATTTTTCAAAAATATTTCTAAGTTTCACAATTTAAAAAGGTCGTTTCTATTAAAAAAGCTAAAAGAAAAACCCAAAATTTCCAATATTTGAGAACGATTTTTTCAGAAAAAAGTGGTTTTTATCAAAAACCCAACAATAAATCTAAGTCCAACGTTTAAATGATTTTTCAAAAATTTTTCTAAGTTTCATAATTTAAACAGGTGGTTTTTATTAAAATAGCTAAAAAAATTCAAAGTCCAGCGTTTTGAAAACACCGCTTAAAACACATTGGCGAGAATTTTTCCACTCCTCAAAACACGGTAAAATCGCCAAGTTGGCGCAAAAAAATCCAAGATGGCGGACGTGCACACAATTATTAAGTAACGTAATATTAATTTGAATATTATTTTAGGTGCTTAAAATAATTAAAAAAACATTCTTTACTTAAAATCCTTTTTTTATTTTTGTATTTTTATTTCATCTCTTACTCTAATTTTGAGATACCAATGTGTATCTATAAACATTTGTCAATTGTAAACGTTTATATTGTAAACGTCTATATTGTAAACGTTTTGTCAATTAAACGTTTCTCCAAGTGACAAACGTTTAATCTATATCTATCTATATATATAAAACAGTTCCGTAACTGACTCATTCATTCACTGACTGACTGACTGACTGACATACAACGCACAGACCAAACCGCTGGACCTAAAGGGCTGAAATTTTGCATGGCGATTCTTCTAATAGTGTAGGGGTGCATTAAGAAAGATTTTTCAAAAATTCTTAGATTTTTTTAAATTAAATTTTTAAGCTGTTTTTTAAACTTTTTTTACGTTTGCATTTAAAATAATACATTGAGGGTTATAAAATTTATATCACAAGAAAGATCATAAAAGATCCTTCAAAATGAAATTTTTTTCGAATTTTTACCTCCATTTCCTGATTTTTCGTGAATTTTTAAAGATTAATTTTTAGAATTTAATTCATTAAATGCTGATCACGTGATTTCTTTTTCAGGTACTTTCAATAAATTTATCGTCACGTGCGTAACAACTAAATACACAAAAAAAATATTTTTTTCTCTTTCTAATGCAGCAGACGATTGGATATTATCAAAAAAAAAATGCATATCCCTTACGATTTTTTTATAAATATATATATATATAGATAGATATATATTTTACATCAATTGTATACATTGATCATCGCATTTATTATAAATATATATATTTATTTTTTGGCATAAATTGCATACGTTGACCGTGGTATTTAATTTGAATGTACTCCGTAGCAAAGCGCGGGTTTTCAGCTAGTATATATATATATACATACACGTATCAACGCCCAGCAAAAACTATTGGAGATACAGATATCAAATTTTAAGAGCTTATTACTTTTGTGCTGAAGGCGTCATTTAAGAAGCGATTTTTCAAAATTCGCCCCCCAAGGGGGGGGATGGGGGCAAAACGTGTTATTTACATATTCCTTTATATCTCAAAGAAGAAAATCGATATCCATAAGATTCTTGCTTTAAAATGTAAGAAACATGAATACCTAAAAACCAATTTCAGGATTTTTCAAAATTCGTCTCCCAAGGGGGAGAGGGGGGCTAAACGTGTTCTTACGTGTTTTATCTATATATATAAAGGAATCAACACCCAGCAAAAACTATTGGAGATACAGATATCAAATTTTAAGAGCTTATTACTTTTGTGCTGAAGGCGTCATTTAAGAAGCGATTTTTCAAAAATCGCCCCCCAAGGGAGGTCGGAGGGGGGCAAAACGTGTTTTTTACATATTCTTTCGTATCTCAAAGAAGGAAATTGATGTCCATAAGATTCTTACTTTAAAATGTAAGGAACACGAATACCTTAAATCCAATTTCAGGATTTTTTTAAATTTGGCCCCAGGAACGGGGAGGGGGGCTTAACGTGTTTTTCACGTATTCCTTCATATCTCAAACAAAGAAACAGATGTCCATAAGATTCTTGCTTTAAAATGTAAGGAACACGAATACATTAAAACCAATTTCAGGATTTTCAAAATTCGGCCCCATTGGGGGGGGGGGGAGGGGGCAAAACGTATTTTTTACATATTACCTCATATCTCAAAGAAAGAAACAGATATCCATAAGATTCTTGCTTTAAAATGTAAGGAATATGAATACCTAAAAACCAATTTAAGGATTTTTCAAAATTCGGCCCCCAAGGGGGTTAGGGGGTCTAAACGTGTTTTTATGTGTTTTTTACATATTCCGTCATATCTCAAAGAAGGAAACAGATATCCATAAGATTCTTGATTTAAAATGTAAGAAACACGATTAGATGTAACAAACACGATCAATGTCACGATTTTTCGACATTCGCTTTAGATTTTGAAAAAATTGCTAGAAACAATCCAATAATTTATATTTCCTATATATCACCATTTTGAACACCAAATTGGTGGTAGGAGAAAAGAGAGAGATCAACCTTAATTAAATGAAGTGTGGAAAGCTGTGTGTGTGTGTGTGTGTGAATTGTATATATTTCGGTTGTTAGTACGTATACATCTAGAGCTCAGGTTAACTCCATTCATTTTTATTATCCTGGGCAACGTCAGGTAAGTCTTTGTTTATGAAACCGGCGATTTTCACAAGGGTTTACGGGGAAGCCCTCAAACTCCTCGAAGGGCCGGGATCCAGTGGGTTATCAAAATTGAAAGAAACATTTTAATGCTGACATTAGCATGGGGGGGGGGGTTATTATAATATGCTGATGGGATGATGACCAGTGGAGAGGGGTATAGATTGCTATAAAATACAAATATACATATCATACAAGTAAGCTTTATTAAGGGTTCACACGTGCAACGCCGGGTATATAAAGCTAGTATATATATATATATATATATATATATATATATATATATATATATATATATATATATATATATATATATATATATATATATATTTATGCATGTATTTACATGTGAGCAGATAAATAATTTTAGTATTATTTTCGATTGTACATATTCCTTTATTTTCTTAAAATTCATCTTTTTTTTTACTTGGAAATTGTTCTGAAAACGTTTCCACCATTAAAATACTATAATCGATAAATAATGGTAACGCATGTTACAATAAATAAACGAGATGTACAAAGCCCCTTGTTGTCACAATATGTTTACTAATAGACGGTCTGTCCATGTAAGGGGAATTAGGGAAATTGCAAACACTTCTTCCCGTAAACACTCCCCCTAGGGATAGCAAACGCTCTTTCACTGCAAACTCCCACGGTCCGAGAGAGGCAATTAGTGGTTTCTCCTTGATGGCCGTTCTTACAAAGGGGGTATGAAATTTCCCGTTCTAAAGAGGAAATCGGAAATATGGGCCCCGTAAGCTAAAGGTTAATAAACTTTCGATTTATGAATATCTGTTGAAAGGGTAATTAGTCTTAATCTATGGATCAGCTAATTAAATTGCGCGGCTCTTATCGAGGTACCTTTACAAAATTTGAAGAAAAGGTGAAGGACTTTTTGAAATCAGAAGCCATTGATCTTGATTCTTGCGCCAGATTTTTGGCACAGCTGCAAAAAAAATATTCTAAAATTGAATCCTTTGATGGGGAAATTCTTAACACTTTGCGGAGCGACAAGAATTGCACTCAGAACTGTTGAATGATGAAATCGAAAGTGCTCATAATTATAGTGGTACATTTATTGACTTAAAAACGAAACTTGAACGACGATTGAATTCTTCAGGAGATTTGAATGGAACACATATTGAAAGCGAAACAAATTCCAAAAGAAATTTTAAACTACCAAAAATTGAATTACAAAAGTTTGATGGTAATCTAAAGGATTGGCTTTCGTTTTGGGGGTTATTTGAAAAAATTCATAAAGATGCAAATATTTCGGAAGTAGACAAATTTCAATATCTTCTCCAATCGACTCAAAAGGTTTTAAGAGCTAGGGAAGTGGTGGAATCTTTTCCTGTAACAGCTGAAAATTATCAACAGACTTTTGAATGTTTAAACACGTGTTTTGGCCGAGAAGACGTATTAATTGAAGTTTATGTCAGGGAATTGTTAAACCTTGTGCTTGGTAATACTTTAGGTCAGGAACATAAACTACCGATTTCGAAACTTCACGACCGATTAGAGACACAATTAAGATCTCCAAAAATGCTTGGCGTCACCAGTGACAAGTATGCGTCTATGTTGTACACCTTAGTTGAATCCGGTCTACCAATTGAGCTTTTACGCATTTGGGAGACACTTAAATTCTGTTTCTCTTGGATCTAACGATAAAACTTTTAATAAATTAGAAACATTGACGCAATTTCTACATAATGAAATTCAAGGGGAAGAGAGATTTAATCTTGCTACAAGTGGCTTTGGGTTTGAAAACAAATCTTTTCAAAATAAATCCAAATATTTTCCAAATCAAAATAAAGCTATCCCAACTGGTATGGAACTTTTAACCTCATCCCAGGGTAAACAGAGTAGAGAACATGAGTGTGTATTCTACGATAAGCCCCATCCCAGTGCGGAATGCAGAAAGATAGTAAATTTAACTTATGAACAAAGAAACCAAAGCCTTATGAACCGGAGAGGCGGCTTTAAATGCTTAAAATTGAACCATGTTTCTAGTTTGTGTAGAAGTAAATATAACTGCACGATTTGTGGAAAATCCCACCATAGTCTCCTCTGCAGAAATAATCAAAAATTCACTCCCAATACACAAGGTGTTAGAAGTGACAAAGCTACTTCTGTGCAAGACGAAACATTGGCTAATGTTTCTTCGACTCCAAGAGTTTTGTTGCCAACACTCGTTGTCGTTTTGAAGGGTGACAACAGGAGTTTGAAAATTCGTGCAATAATCGATTCCGCATCCCACAGATCCTACCTGTTAGAAAGCACTGCGGAAAAGGTCGGCTATAAGTCGATGAGGAAGGAAAAGTTGAAACATTCCTTATTTGGCGGTTCAAGCACGAATACTTGTGAACACAATATCTATAAAGCTTACCTCTCTGATGTCGGTGACAACTACCGTTGTAATTTTGATGTTCTTAACCAGACTACAATTTGTCAAACTATGCCACCTGTCACACAACTGTGTGAAGATTATTTGTCCGATATGGGGATACGTTTAGAAGATTGCCTTGGCCCCATAGAGCTTCTCATAGGTGCAGATGTTGCCGGTAAGCTAATGACAGGGAAATTGAAAAGACTTAAATCTGGTCTTACAGCTGTGTAAACAAAGTTAGGTTGGACGGTCTTGGGTCGTACAAAGGGACGTTCGGAGCAGACTGAAAACCTTGTAGTTACTTCGATGCTAGCTACAGATGTACGAATTGCAGACCTGTGGGAATTAGATAGCCTTGGAATCAGAGATCCATGTCGAAAAGCAATCCCAATCAGATCTTGAAGCGGCATCTGGAAAACATTTTGGAAAGACCCTAAGCAAAGATGGTGATGGCCGATACGTGGTCTCATTGCCATGGATAGAGGGACACCAAGTTCTCTCAAATAAGGTTGTTGCTGAGCGAAGATTGAAATCAACTGTGAATGCTCTAAGAAATAAGGGCTTAATTGAAGATTATGAAGAAGTCTTTAATGAATGGCTTGGTGAAAAAATAATCGAAGTGAAACCCGATGAGTTAGAGAAGACAAATTGTCATTACCTGCCACATAGAGCAGTCATCAAGGAGCATTCGACGACGACAATTCGACCCGTTTTCGATGCTTCCGCGAAAGAAAAGGGTAGTTTCTCACTTAATGATTGTCTAACTAAAGTTCCAAACTACATCAAGTTAATTCCCAGTGTTTTGAATACTTTCGTTTGAACAAGTACGGAGTGATTGCAGACATCCGGAAAGCTTTTTTGCAAATTGGAATAAATGAAGCGGATTGCTACTTTCTCAGATTTCTGTGGTGGGAGAATGGTGATCCTAACAAAATGAAAATTTTCAGACATCGCCGAGTAGTTTTTGGGGTGAACTCCAGTCCATTCCTTTTAGGAGCTACCCTAAACTACCATTTAAGTAATGTTCCCGATTACTTGCAAGAGACAGCTTCCAAACTGAAGATGTCTATGTACGTTGATAACTGCGTTACGAGTTGCGACTCAGAAGAAGTGATTAATTTTATTAAAGAATCAAAAGAGATCATGTCCTCACCATGTTTTGATCTTAGGGGTTGGATGGTTAATGGTCTTCAACCAGAAATACCAGAAACTCCAGAAGAAACTGTCTCTGTTCTGGGATTAAATTGGAATGTTTTGGAGTATACTCTATACTGCGATCCGAAATTTAGTGATTACGAAGATGTAAATTTGAGCAAGAGAATTATTCTGTCTTTAGCTAGTCAGATATTCGATCCGATAGGTTTTCTTTGTCTCGTGAATTTGATTCCGAAAATTTTATTACAAGAATGTTGGCGAAGAAAATTGCCGTGGGATGCCAGACTACCAAGCGATCTCGAGAAAAAATTCCAAAAATAGAAAAATGAATTGAAATTCTTGCAAGATATCAGAATCCCTAGAAGAATATTGAGAAACTCTGATCTGGATACTAATTTGTCATTTCACGTGTTTTGTGATGCGTCACAACACGCTTATGCAACCTGTATATATCTTAGACAAGAAAATGATTTTGGCGCTAAATGTCAATTGGTGCAAGCTCGTGCTCGTGTAGCACCTTTGAAATCTGTCTCAATTTCCAGGCTTGAACTCCTAGCATGTTGTTTGAGAGTTAGACTGATGAACTCTATTAAGAAAGATTTTCCTTACTGGAGAGCTCAGATTTTTTACTGGGCAGATTCCATGAATGCTTTGTTCTGGATAAAAAAACCAAGAAGCTTGGGCGGTGTTTGTTATGAACCGTGTTAATGAAATGAGATCTTTGAGCAGCACAGATGAGTGGAAATTTGTTCCAGGAAGTATGAATCCTGCCGACCTCCCGTCACGTGGTTGTAATGCTGATGTCCTACTCAAATCTGTCTGGTAAGAGAGTCCCGAGTTTTTGAAAACACCAGTGAATGGCCAAGGCACAGAGCGTCCCCTGAAATGCAGATCGTTAATTCGGAAAAGAAGAAATCAATTATTCCCGCCTTGAACACAGAAAACACGGGAAAGTTTTATGAAAGATATTCTTCTTAACATGAAGATATTGAGAATTACAGCATGGATATGCAGATTCATCTCGAACCTACGAAATTCCCATCGTACTTCAGGGGAACTTAACAACAAAGAATTGAAGCATACTGAAATAATCTTGATGAAGACGGTTCAGAGAGAAGAGTTTCCTGACGGAATTGAAGGCCGTTTGCAGAAATTACATCCTATGGTAGATAAAGAAGGACTTTTAAGAGTAAAGTCTCTTATCCTCAGAAGTACAGATAGCACAGATTTTCGTTTGCCTATTATTCTACCTGGAAATCACTACATAATGCAGTGACTAATAGAGTGGAAACATAAAGAGTTGAATCATGCCGGTGTCCAAATATTAATGAATAACCTACGGGAGAGGTATTAGATACTGAGATGTAGAACATCCATCCGATAAGTGACATTGCGTTGTGTTAGATGCAGAAGATTTACTGTGAACTCTGTTCAGCCAGAATCCCCTGCTTTTCCAGAAGATCGAATTAGAGATGCAGCCCCGTTCGAGGTTACCGGTGTTGATCTAGCCGTTCCTTTACATTTGAGAAACGGGGGGAAATGTTGGATCGTGCTGTACACTTGTGCAGTTTACAGAGCGGTTTACTTCGAATTATTAACGTCATTGTCATCACAAGAATTTTTGCAAACACTGAGAAGATTTGTTGCAAGAAGAGGCAGACCTTCCGTTATATACAGTGATCGAGGTACAACTTTTTGTGGAGCTTCGAAGTTATTCGCTGATCCTGCACATGCAAAAATCCGTAACGAAGCTCTTGTAAAGAACATAACATGGAAATTCAACCCTCCATCTGCACCATGGTGGGGTGGCTGGTGGGAGCGGTTAATAGGCTGTACAAAGCAAATTTTAAGAAGAGTATTGGGACGGTCAGCCTTGGACTTTGAAGAACTTTATACGGTTATCTGCGATATTGAAGGCTTGATGAACTCTAGATCACTAACTACTATCTCCGAAGATACTGATGATTTGGTTCCCTTGACTCCTAGTATGTTTTTACAAGGAATTATAGAAACTGGACTTCCCGACCTAGATAACCTTGAAAACGTGAATCTAAAAAGATTTCGATATATGTTAAAGTTGAAAAAAAATTTACGTAGCAGATTCAGAGTCGAGTACCTGGGCAATTAAAAAATTCTAAAGGGATGGCCAAGAACAACAAGAAAATTGCTGTAGGAGATATTGTTCTGGTAGGTCACGATAACCAAAGAAGAATCAATTGGCCTGAGGCGGAAATGAATTTGGGGCCCCATCTGAGGCTTTTAAATAGTAATTCACTCAGTAAAATAATAAAAAAGACATTTGAATTTTTTATAAACTTTTTATTTTCATAATCGGAACAATTTAACAAAATCATTTTTTCAAATATTCAAGTTTAGTTGCTTAAGGTTCGATCTGGAGGTCATTTCCTTTAAAAGAGCCTCGGAATTGTACGTTCACATTTTTATTACATAATTAAAATATTATATAATATAAAGCTATCATAAGTAAATTGAATAGAAAATCAGTTAAAAAACAGTACTCCACAATGCACTTGAAAAGCGATTGACTTAAAATAGCTACTGATCACTGAGATAAGAATGATATAGAGACGGCAAGGACTCTGGGGTCAGATTAAGAGTGTCGAGTCGGTCCTTATCCTTACCTTTATATGTCATTTCGGAGTTACCAAACATCTGTGAAATCATTATGCTGACGTTAGACTCCAATTCTACTAATTTCCGTGGGAAATTTATGTTTTTACCTCCACAGTGTACACAATTAGGACTTACTAAATAAAAATGTGTAATATGCGAGTATCTAAATTATTGGTTTATTTGAGGGTTCGGGGAACCCGAAGCTTGCGCCCCCACCGCCTGTGCGGAAATCCGCCACTGAATATGCCAGGAAATTTTTGGAATAATTTTGTAATGAAGCTTACGTGCAAGAAATACACTGAAGTGCCACTGAATTAGGGATACCTACCTAGTAACGAGTTGGGCCTCCTTTGGCCTTGATAACGGCTGCCACACGACGAGGCATAGATTCAACAAGTTTCTGGAAACGTTCCACTGGAATGGCTTGCCAAATATTGGCTAATGCTGTCCATAATTCAGTAAGGTTCTTTGGTGCTATGTGATGGCCTTTCACGCCTTGTTCCAAAACATCCCAAGGATGCTCAATAGGATTTAAGTCTGGGCTTCTAGGTGGCCAATTCATGACAGAGAAGTCAGAGGAATGCTCATCCAACCAGCCAGTAGCCAACCGGGACTTGTGAGAGGTACAGTTGTCTTGCTGGAAAACTCCATTACCGTGCGGATAACAGAACAGCATAAACGGATGGAGGTAATCACCCAACAACTCTACGTACCGAATTGCATTGAGGGAGGTTGGTACACGCACCAAAGATCCCAAACTGTGCCACCAAAAACACCCCAGACCATGATTGAGCCACCTTGCCCTTGTACAGTTCCAGCCAGGCATGCAGAATCCATGGCTTCATGAGCCTGACGCCATATTCTCAGCCTCCCGTCGGCGTTAAGTAGTCGGAATCGAGACTCATCACTCGTTGCTACTCGTTTCCAGTCCTCTACATTCCAGTCTCTGTGCTCTCTTGCCCAGGCAAGACGTGCAGCCGAATGGCGAGTATAGAGCAATGGTACTCTCGCAGGTCGACGGCTCCCAAAACCCATACGGTGAAGTGAGCGTTGCACAGTCCGTTTACTGACTGTACGACTGGCACCGTCATTAAACTGGGTGGTAATTTGAGCTAATGTTTAGCTTCGCTGGCTACGTACAATACGCCTGAGCCGTCTCTCACCACGCACTGTCAAGGCTAATTGTCCTTTGCAGTTTGACCGATCGCTAGTTTTTTTCCACCATCCATGTATTCTTGGTATACTCTTGACACTGTCGACCTTGAAAATCCTAGCTGTCTGACGATTTCGGAAATTGAATGGCCCATGCGTCGCGCACCTACGATTTGTCCGCGATCGAAGGCGTCTAAATCAGGCAGTTTACCTATACTGGCAATTCCAACAGCTAATTCAGAACAACCACAGTACGCGCTATATATGCAGTTACCACAGCGCCCTCACTTGCGCATACATGATGCGCAGCGGTACACAATTTGCATAGGTTTTGCTATCCCTAATTCAGTGGCACTTCAGTGTATTTTATGCATGAAAATATGAGATATCTTAAAAAATTCACAAATCGTGAGTTAAATGATTTTTCCAATGGTAAACAGACTGGATTAGTCTAGAATTTTAAACTGCCAAATGTTTAGACGATGTTTGGGCTGGATATGTAACATACCATGTATATTAGCACAAAATATATTTTTAGAAGAAAATGTTTTGTATGCTTCTAAAAAATTATTTTTTGTGCTAAGTTTAGTAATATATAAGAATATCTAAGTATGTAATGTATAATAACATATAAAAATATATTGTATATAATAATATAAAAAAATTATATTGTATATAATAATATATAAAAATCTAAAAGTATTCTATGCTAGGGGCAAAACCGGCCGGTCATTTAGTCCAACACTCTAAGCTACCGGCAAAATTGGCCGGACGTTTAGTCCACTATTGCTAAGCAGCCGGCAGTTATCTCACAAAATTAAGAAACTAGCTGCGCTTCCATAAATAAGTAGTTTTAACTTTCTAGAGGTTATGAGACTAATTTTCTGATCGCTTGTATTTCTGTGAAACTCACGCGTGCAAAAGTGTAAACAAAACACGTAGGGCCAGCAGCGTGAGCTTTTGGTTGTATTTAGAAGATCTAATTGTAAAGAAGAGACATCTGCTGAGTTTCGAAACATAGGATTCCACTACAAAACAGAGTTGGAGTCCAAAAATTTATTTTATGAGTCAGTAGGGGCCTGTTCACATAGGAGTCCGTGGCGTAGCATTAAGGGAAAGATGACGTTAAGACGAAAATAAACCAATCATAGGCGTTAAAAATTTCATTGCTAATCTTTTGGAGGTTTGTCATTGGTTAAATATATTTCAATACTTTAACGCTCCGCACGGACTCCTATGTGAACAGGCCCTAAGATGCTGGCTGATCGAATTTCCAAACATGTTGCGCAGTAACTTACTGCGACCGGCAACTTAGTTAAAATTGCTAAGCAACCAGCCAGCCGGCTGCCTAGCCACAGCCTCCAAAATAAATTAGTTTTATAAACAAACTTGTATTTTCGTAAATCTTATAAACCATATTCTGGCATGAATAACAGCGATTTAGGGCTTTAGTTTATTTTTTTTTAAATCATTTTTCCATCTCAGATTTTTTGTGTAATTTAACGAGCCCCAATATTTTCTGGCTTTCAAGATGAATTGTCTCAGGAAAATAAATTTCATTGGTATGTTTCAAGTTTTAAAAATCTGATAATACAACATAAGCATCAATTTTTTTGTATCTTGTTTAAAACTTAAGTACAATGTAAAGAATAATAAATGTTTAAACCAGATACGTTTACCTAAAGACATAAGGTAAAACAAATAAAAATAGCGCAATAGTAATATGATCACGCCAAATAGATATTTACACTACACATAGGGAAATTTCTCGCATCCCTTCCGAAAAACGTAATTTTTGTCGCCTTGCATTATTGAAATTAGTCATTATTGATTATGCCATTGTATTTTTTCTTTGATTAATTGTAGCTAATAAAATTGGATAATTGATGAATAGTATTCTAATGCTACGTAGAAAAATATACATATATTCTTAAAAGATTAAAGTTTTTCTTACATAAAACCTTTTTGTTTTGTCCTGTTTTAAACTTTCTTTTGCATTTGTTTGACTGAATTCAAATGTAACCTCTTGATAAAATTTAGTTTAGAAAATACAGACATGACAATTTTAATTTTATAAGAGTAATATGCAACACAAGTACTACTGAAATGCGATTGAATAAAAAAAAAATATGGTAGGTTGTTATCGAATGTAATAGTTCATTATTGCAAACTATATCAAATATTCACATTGAATAATGAATAATTTTAGAGAAATTTAGCAAGTTTGTGATGATATATTCTCATTTTGAAGGTTAACATGCATTTATAAGTATGTACCCTAATTAACAGTTACACTTGTTACATAAAATAATGATATTACTTAAATTACTAAAATTTGAAAGAAATACTCATATTATTATAAACTTAGCTTCCAGTATCTCATTTTATAATAAATTCACAAATATTTATGTTTCAATAACTGTTTCTTAGGATTTTCTAAAACTTATTTTTATGTTGTATTAAATATAATATGAATTTATCTGTTCTGTGTATACTTATATATATATTTAATATAATTGGATTATCCTCTCAGGTATTTTAAATACTCCTCAGAAGTCTGTCATTTTTAAGCCACAAGCTTATTTAAACTTGAAACCATTTATTACAAGATGCATATCTGGATATATTTATGATCAAAATCCTGTAGAAGTGTCTGACACAGACAAAATCATAACGAAAGGTAACCTTCTTTATCCTTTTTTCCCTGTAGTATATGATCTAAGCTCTAAAAATTAATAAAGTTTAATTCTTATCAAATGAAATATATAAATATAATAAATTTTTGCATATGTATTAATGTAACATGTGATTTAAAATGACATATAGCTGTATTGTTTAATTTTAACTTTTCAACTGTTTTACCTGTATGAATTCTTTTGTAAATTTAATTGATTTTTCTATCTGTTGTATTGGAAATTATCAATTTTTAAGCAGAACTTCAATATGTGGTACTTGTGTATTATAGTTGAAACTTCATGGCTTTTTGCACTAGGCACAATATCAGATCATCAATGTCTAATTTCAAAGTGGCATCCTATTTTCTAACCGCAAATTGCAAACAACAGTTTGAGCAACAGCATGTTAAAATAATATATGTGGAAAATCCATACCATAATATAAACTAAAAAAAATTCGGCAGATTAAGTACGAGATTTCCAATATAAATAATTTTAGATCTAATTAAAAAGTGCATACTAAGGACAAAACAGAAATACGCAAAAATATTCAAAATGAGTATGTGGAAAGAAACATAAATCTTTGGAACTATAAGAGCCTGTTCACATATAATCTGCTAGCATTAGCATTACTCATATTAACATATTTTAAACTAATCACAGACCTTAACAATTTCATGGCTAATTGTTTGGAGGTTTGTAATTGGTTCAATATATTTCAATACGAGTAATGCTGACGGTGATGGATTCTATGTGAACTAAGACTTACAAGGGTTTATAAGTCTTAGGATTTTGAAATTTCGCATGGTGGTTGCTGTTAGACCCTAGGTGCTCGATAAGAAATCTTTTAAAAAAAAATTCGAATTTAAAGGGGTTAATGGGGGCCTAATCCCCCCCCCCAAAAAAACACACACACCCCCAGTCACCATAATTGTCTGGAACTGTGAGGCCTCTGAAGCTGAAATTTTAAGTGGTAGTTCCTCTAAAACCTGGGTGCATACTAAGAATTTGTTTTTAAATATGAATTTTAACGGGTGTTAAAAAGGGACTAATCCCCTTCAAAAAAATTATATATTTCTGGAACCATAAGGTTTAGGAAGCTGAATTTTAAATGATGGTTCCTCTTAAGGCCCTAATGCACACATAGAAAAAAACATCAAAACGAAACCTATAACAAAAATTCCTGGCTACAAAAAGCAATGAATAGCAGGAATGATACTAGCAACAGGGAAGGGATGTATGATTGGCACTTTATTGCCAAGTTTTTCTCGCCAAACAGCAAAGTTTCAGCTATAATATGTAAGTACCCAATATGTATTATCTGAAAAACAAATGTGAGAATTTAAACTGCCTTTATTTATAGAATTATTTACCTTTCACTGAATTTTAAACTAATAAAAAAAGTAAGAAGTTATTCCCTAATAGGGGCACTGGAATATTTTATGAAATACATGATTCTAATTACTTTAAAAATCCATATGAATTACAGAATTATGTGGTAATAGTTACAGTTTTTAACTATTACTGTATGAAATCAGTAATGGTTAACAACTGTGCATACATTTAAAAAAATTCTCTAAAATAAATTTTATGAAAATATTCTTTTAATCCATGTGAGCAAATTCAAAACCTTATCATTTATTAAAAATATGACTGCTTTAGAGTTATGAATTTCCCAAATTATGGTAAAAAACAAACTATGAAGATATATACCAGGTTAAAGTTGTCATCTTAAACATTTTTTGGCTTTAAAAAGGGTTTGTTATTGATAAAATTCAATAACTCTCAATACTAATGGATTAAGATATTAGATATTGATAAAATAGGGTTAGTTAATGAAAAAAAGGGTTTAGTTAATGAAGTCAAATGAACTATTAAGTAGCTTGAAACATTGCCACCCTTAATTACATTGAGGAATATAAGAAGTTGTGTTTTACCTGAAGAGGGTTGTTATTGATAAAAGTTTGTTCAAATATGTTTATACATTATCTAGAAATAATATAAGATATATATTATTTTCTGTAAATACTAGAAACTGTTTTTATAGTCATGATTTTGTGTTCATTGTGAATTGGGTTGTTTTTATTTTATGGATTTTCTGCCTTGTTTATTGCTATATTCCATGTACCCTCAAATGATAGTACAGTTGGCTCTCTGTTTAGCGACTTTCAAGGGAATGTGAAAAATTGTTCTTAAGTAGAGATCACCCTTAAACAGAATTTGTTAAAAAATAACGTCTCCCTTCACACTTTACAGGACTGTCAATATATTTCTTAATGTATTGGTATGTTTAAAAATGTTATTTTTATTATCATTATTATTTTATTCATAAAAAGTTATTTTAAATTATATTAAAAAAAGAGTACAAACAATACAATAAATTAGGTTTTAAAAAAGTCAAAAAGTACTGATGCTTCATTTTTCGCCTTGTTTTCGTTATTCTCTTTTCCAGATTTTCTAAAATTTTAAATGTGTCATCTTCCATATTCGATGTAATATAGTGTCAGAGAACATCTAGAGCTCGGAGATCATCTGTGTAAGACGGTGGCATGTCTTATTTTCTGTGTCTTCAACTTCACCTTCTTCATCTGACACTGTGTTTTTGTTTACTATATCTTCATAAATTTGTTCTACATATCTGTAATCTGTTGTTAAAACAGATTCATCACAATTGTAGAAATCTTGAATTGAAATATCCTCATCTTCTACAAGACTTCTCCATTCTTGAGGGGTAATGTCATCATCGTTGATTTCTACATCCGTACTTTGCAGTTCCACTACAAGCTCTTTGTGAATTCCAGCAACGTGAAAGCATTTTTTTATTGTGGAGGAAGAAATTTCTTTCCATGCTGATATTATCATGTGCATTGCTTCCAAGATCGTAAATTTTCTAATTTTCATACTGTCAGCCGAATTTTTTATTAATTTCCTAATTGAAGACTTTCTGTAGTATGCTTTCACACTGAGAATGATACCCAGGTCTAATGGCTGCGACTTTCTAGTGCAATTAGCTGGTAAGAAATTTATAGTCAAAGTTGTAAGTTCAGAGATATTTGGAGTATGTGCAGTGCAACGGTCGATTAAAAGTAAAACTTATCTCTTGATGTATTTTTGCATCAAATTTTCTAATCCAGTCAATAAAAATTTGTGATATCATCCACGCTTTATTGTTATTCCAGTTCTCACTAGGTTTCCTGGTGATATTCTTAAAACACCTTATTTGCTTTGATTTGCCTATAACTAGTGATGGAAATTTCTCAGATCCATCCAAATTAGTGCACAGTAAAACAGTCAATCGTTCTTTACTGTGTTTTCTCCAAAGCACTTTTCGCCCATATACGTTAAAGTTTTATTAGGCACAATATTGTAGAATAGGCCCATCTCATCTGCATTGAATATGTTCTTCTAATCATATCCATCTAATATCCCCTTCAGCACTATTTTCCATTCTTTCACTATTTTTTCATCTACGGAGCCACTTTCGCCAGATATGCTTTTAAATGCAAGCACATATCTTTCTTTGAACTTTGCTAGCCAACCAGCCAAAGCCTGAAAATTTTGCATTCCAAACTTTTCTACCAGAACAATAGCATTTTTTATAAATATCAATCTGGAAATGGGAATGTTGGATGCTCTTGCTTCATGAGACCATTGCAGGACTGCCTTATCAAACTCTTCTGATCGGCCACATTGAATTTTCTGCCGTTTAGATTTGGATACCAAACCAAATTTTTGTGCTGCTTCAAGAATTTTCTCTTTGCTAGCTAAAATGCCTTTGAGAGTAGACTCGGGTAGCTGAAATTGTCTTGCAAATTGGACTTCTGTTATTCCAACACTTTCTTCCCAGTCTTCAATAATTTTCACCTTTTTATGTAGTGTAAGATGCTTTTGCTTTGATGCCATTTTGCTCTGCTCACCTCGTACTCATACTGGAATGAGCTCCTACACACAACCATGAATTCTCTAAACATGAACACCTGTATCCTGGAAGGAGTGAGCTAGGGCTGTTATTGGACAGTTCGTAAGTCACATGACAACAGATGGTAGGGACAATAGAGTGATTCAGCTCCCGAATTAAGAGCTTCTTGAAAGAATATTCTATCTACCAAGAAACAGTAATCCTCTCCCCCCCCTCCCCCTGTTTTTCCCACTGCAACAAATCTATGATTGCAGCATTGCAGACATCAGGGAAATTCCGGGTCTGTTATTGAAACCAAACTTGTTTTCCCCTACAGGTCCCCCTCCTGCAGATAAAATGTTGAAGAAAAAGTTTATCATGTAAAAAATTTTGTTGTTAAATAGAAACAATGTCATCTTTAAATAGAATTTTTTTTATATCGGAGGGGCTGGGACTGGGAAATATCGTCTTTAAATGGAGATTGTCGTTAAACAGAGAGCCAATTGTATTATTCTTGACAGTTTAATCTCTTGAAAGATGAAGTTTATTATTTTATCAAGTTATTTATGTTTATTATTCAGTTTCATTTATCCTGCCAGCTCTCTGCTTTCCTTAAATGTACAAACCTTGGGATATAGAAATGTAGAACAAAATATAGGTATATATAAAATCATTTGAAAATCATGTATATATATTTGCCTTTGACTTTTTAAGTAGGGTGAAGCCTATTTTTGGTTTACAAAAAAATTTACTGCATCTTTTTTTCCCTCTCTCTTTCTAAATAAAGTTTGATCCTCTTTAGTTGCATATGTAAAACTAAAATTTTATTTAAAAATTCAACTTTTATGATTTAATACTAGTACAGTGGAGTCCTGATAATCTGAACTTCAGTAATCCAAAAATCCGCTTAATCCGAAACCAGAAGTCAAAAAGAACTAAGGTTACAATAAAACCACAGGGATACTAAGTAATATAGAGTATATTTCTGAAAATTACAAGAAAATTCAAGGTTAGGCAATGTATGGAACTAATTATTACTGAACTACATTTATCTGAAAAAATCTCTTAACTTTTTTTGTCAAAGATAAGAAAACTTTTCCTTTGAAGCCAAATTATGCCAACACATCAGAAAAATGGTGTCCGCTCTGGTTGCGGCGGAGTGTTACTCTACGTAACGTAGCGCTACATCAAATGCAGCTGCGGTGTCTGAGTGGAATACCCTCTGCTCGCTGTCACAGTCTACTTCACCTTCACTCTTGTCTGAGATGTTGACAGGTTCTTTCAAAACCATTTCAACAATCTACTGATTGTCTAAAATCTTACACTCTACTGAACGAACAACTTACACTCTACTGTACTGTACTAGGCAGCGTTCACCCATTTGGCAATGTTTAGACAGACGTTATAAAACAAACTGTGTAATCACACGTAATATGTAATATTTATGTAATCACACGTTATTATGCAATTTAAGTATATTTTAAGAATGATCTCGCTTAATCTGAAAAATTCGTTAATCTGAAAAGGTTCCAATCATTTCGGATTATCAGGACTCCACTGTATTATGTTATTCAATTATTTTTAAAATATGATTTATGTTACTCTTTATAGAGCACATAGTATTTATTTTGTATTCAATGTACATTTTATTTCTCTACTCATAGTTTGGTAAGATATGTAACCAAAAGATTTCCCCTTAGTTCTTCTATATTTTATCTGACTTTTAAGCATTGAGCTCCGATTTATTTTTTACTAGTTAAATATCACTTCCAACCTTATTTACAAAGGAAATTTTTGCTGAAATCTGGAAGAATGCTTAGATTTTTTTTATGCCAGTCTGCATTTATGATAATTTCTTCAAAACTTGCCTTCTAGTTTTAGTTTCTTTGCTGATTTTTTGTCATTTTAATCATAAAAATGAAACAATTTTCTTTTATAGATATCCTTTCGAAGGTTAATAATCAAATAACAGATAAAACACATGGGCGTCTGTTTGCAATTATTCAGTTTGGAGAAAGAACGTTTAAAATAACAAATGACGATATCATTGCGCTCAATACATATTTTCCAGCAAATGTCGGGGACAGAATTCGCTTAGAAAAAGTAAGTAATTTCATATATTTTTGTTTTTTATAAATTGTATGTTTTATGAAATATATATATATATATATATATATAGTCTTGTAAAGTTATTTGTAAAATATTTCATTCTCTTTTCATAGAAATGATTTCTAACAATCAAAACAAGGTTTAGAATATGAATTTTAATGACATGAAATTAGGTTCATAAAAATCTATCTCTATTAGTTTTATTTAATGGGATAACCCTACTTTCCACTGTACAACCATGGCAAATGGGGTTAGGATCTTTTCTTTCCAATCTGAATCCTAAAAATCAGTAGCAAGAACAGATAACAATTCCAATACAGATACCCCACCTTCCTCCAGAAAGTTATTTTGGTTGTACTTCTTTTATTTATTTATACTTGCTGTTCTGTTATAGACTTTCTTCATTCTCCATTTCACAGGGAAAATATTTAATTTCCTTAATGCCTGAGAGTATAGAAATGGAATTCTTTTCGAAAGGATGCCAAAAAAGTGAAAATCTATCTTTGTTATATTTTTAGGTTCACTCTTATTGTATAAATCTGTGGATCCCAATAGCTCCTTATTTTTAAAAGTAGGGGTTTCATGCTCTAATTTACATGCTAATTTTTTAATATTTTAAGAAAAAAAATTCTGAAATGTTTTCTTTTTCCTTGTATTTACTCATTTAAAAGTACCAAATGCACATATTCTCATTTGTTTGAGTGTTTATCAAAGTAACCTTTTTCAAGTAGATAATCCGTAAAAGAGTTTAGAAGTTACATTTTTTTTCATCTGCTGTGTATACTCCAGTGTGGTGTTTGCAAAGTAATCATCTAATTTCTTTGTATTCACATAACCATTTTTCTTTATGTATACTCTTTTAATAACTTTCAAGAGTAGCAGAACTAAACAAAGTAAGATAGTGATCATCCTTTATGATGGCTGTGTAATTTGATTTTTCTTGGTTTAGCTTAAACAGTTTTTTTAAGCAGAAAAAATTACATAACATATTTCAATAATTTATCGATAATACTGATAATTTATGAATTAATACTGATTTCCAAAGTTTTACCCCTTAGTATTTTCCACATGTGATCTATATTTTGATTCAAAATTCCTGACTATCTTAAGAGTATGCAGAGTATTTGGTATGTGGGCAAAATTTCAATTCTATAAGGCTCATAGAACTTTTAGGAAAAGGAATGTCTTTGACAAATAAGTAAGGAATCTCATTTTTGAAGCATGTTCTTATATAGCTGAATAAATTAATCAAAGAACATTTATACAGAGGCAAATGTATACTGAGGAGGTATAAAATGGTAAAGAAGAGAAAGAAGGCTGATTTTAAAAATGGAGCCTCAAAGTAAATGAATATTATTGTACAAAAACACATCCTTGCAATCTTTATGCGTGATCAAAAGTTGCATTTTCAGTATATGCTACTACTGGGTTAAATATAAAATCTGAGACATCGTATAGGGAATGCCTTATAATTTGAACCTTGTTTACATATTAAAAGATCCAAAACAACAAACTGAAATTAAGGCAACTACTTAGGTCATGTTTGCAGACACCTTACAGCAGGGGTGTCAAACTCATGGCCCGCGATGAACATTTTTGTGGCCAGGTCAATATATTGGCACACAATAATATATAATAAAATAATTGACGCAGAATTATAATTAGATAGGAAGAACTCGCTAAGTGTTTTTTAATTATACTCTTTTTTTGCTATTATTAAACAAAATGTGTATATTTATGTTGAATATACTGTAATTAGGTAATATACTGTAAAAAACCTATGTTTCTATGAATATTGTTTTTTTTTTTGCAGCCCACCTATAGTTAAACCTTGTTTGTTTGGCCCAAGTTAGCCTTTGAGTTTGACACCCCTGCCTTACAGGAATGTGATCAGAATTAGCTGGAGGATGAAGAAAACTTAGCCACATTAAAACTTTAACAAATATAACAATATAAAAATTATAGCTTAGCCTTGTTCTGTTGACATAAAAATAAGAATTTAATCTCCAACTCCAGCTATAGAGTAACTCAGAGCTACAGTACCCAAACTTAGAAAAAAGTCCTTCCAAGTCTCAATAAAACTGCCTCTTCAAATTCACTTGGCATATGCAGAAGGCAGAGCTTGACTGACATCACCTAGCTTTGTTACTATTGAAAAATCTGTATAATGCCAAAATACTGCAAATAATGTTGCCTACCACAAATCAAAAGAATGTTTAGTTATAATATCCAAAATGGAATTTTTGTGATAAAATATTGATTATATTTTAATGAATAAGAAAACAATTAATTATAAAATTAAGGCTCACTTTTGATTCATCAAAACATGTGCCAAAATTATTACATTTTTCTTCTTCAGTGGCTTGACAGTCCAGTGTGGGCCTTGGCCTTCTCTTTTTAGGATATCCTTTTGTTGGCCTTAGTATTCCAATTCTTCCCTTTAAAAATAGTGAGATCTTTTTCAATACAGTTTACCTATATAAGTCTGATTCTTCCTTTTGGTCAAGTACTGATTGGCATGGCCAGAAATATTCTCTTTGGGTATCTCTCCTGCATTTGTATTAAGTGACCAGCCCAGTTTAATCCATGAGTATTGATGTAGTTACGGATGTTAGGTTCCTCACACACTCAGTTGATCTTCTACATCGCTTAAAGTGGTGAAGGGCTGTGGTCTTTAAACTGTGTTTCATAGAACCCTAGGGTTTCACAAAATGTCTTAAAGGGTTCTATAAACATACATAGATATTCATCAAAATGATGAAAATAATATAAAAAAATTAAAGCATTCTGAATTGACCGAACAAGCCTGCGGCATCCGTGGCTATGCACTGGCTATAGTGATGTGTCACTAGTAGTGGGAGTGGGGGTGTGGGGGAGCAGAACACTGCTCAAGTGTAAACTATCATGAATGTTTGTATTCATTCGACAACCGGTCATGATCGGTGCGAAGATCTTGATATTTGGTTAAAAATTTACATGGAATATCCTCAAAATTCTGCAAAAGCTATAAAAGCCTTAATGCTCTTCGTTACAATATAATTGTCAAAAAGTCATTTTCAACATATGTCAGAACAGAAACAAAATACAGAAATAAATTGGATGCTGAACATAAAATACGTTTACAAATAACGACAGTAGAACTCAACTTTAAAGTTTTGTGCAAAACAAAGCAAGCTCATCCCAGTCATTCAAATTGAAAATTTTGTTTGTACATATTAACTTTATTTTGTAATACTTTTTTAACTTTTATTATAATATAATAAAAGAATATAAAAACTTTTTCTGTATATGTAGTACCTAGATTGTGAATATTTTATTGTTTATGATTCCGGGTTCCACGAAATAATTTTATACTCATTAGGGTTCCTTAAATTGACAAAGTTTGAAGACCACTGATATAGAGCATGTATACAAAACATTGGCGATTAAAATATCCTGTATTATCTATTCTGATATGAAACCAACTAAAATGTTTAAGCAGTATAAATGTGTAATAAATATTTTGACTTTATTGAATAAAATTAGAAGGGAGTAATCATTTTTATCATTTAATTATATCCTGTAATTATATATTTACACTGTAGTTAATTTAAATATTTTTGTTAACTGTTGAATACGAAGGATTGTTTTGATAAATAAAATTAGATCATTTCACTTTAACTAGCATATTAAATTATAGTGGTTAGGTATAAACATTACATGTTTAAATTTTTTTTTAAGGAGCAATTTATAAATTTGAATATATTTAAGTGTTAAAATAACTGGCATACATGGAACTTGGATAATTGAATAAATAAATCGCTATACTCCTGTAGAACACTATCTTATTTTGTATTTAAAATTATAGTGCTCAAAGTTGCTTACTAGAAACTTGTGAAATATTTTGTTAGAAATTTTGAAATCTGGCAGGTAAGCAAATAACAAAAACAGATGAAACATCTACAGTGTTTATAGTTACTTCACTTTCACAATGCTATGCAAAAAGCAGCATGTATCCGCTAAATTGTTAAATATTTTAGAGAAAAAGTGAACCTTCATACTGCATATTCATCTTACAACCATATTCTTTCCAGCACTTTTGAGTTTACACAGGGAATGAAATAATCTGTGTAAAACAACAATTTGTGAGTAAATAATTTCAAACATGGAAGTTTAATAATAGATCCATATATATATATATTTAAGGTTATTACATGATCAAAAAAATCAACTCACTAAACCAGGGATAAAACTTTTACATCCCATATTCATTGATAGCATAGATATATGTATGTTAAGTTAATATCGATACATGCTTTTTCTTCCTCTTAACATAGATATAAAAAAGTATGTTTTATCTCATGTTACAATTTAAACCTATTGTTATTCATGTACTTTATTTCAATGAATACTAATACCTGAATATAATGCATGGTATTTTTTACTGTCTGCCAGTCAAAATAAACATTTTGCTATATCTTTTATTCATTTTATAGTACATTGATTTTAATTACTTTTTTATTTTATTTTTTTAAAGATATTAGCTGTTGGGAGCTCTGATTTTACTCTCCTGGGAAGACCTGTTTTAAGGTAAGTTTCTCCTTTTAAAAGGAGGTATTATTCTTTTCAATAAAATCTGTAATGTTAAGTTATAAAGCAGGAATAAGTATTACACATGATAGAATTAAAAGAGTTCTGATAAAAAAATTATAGTTGCTCATATAAATTTGATTTCAATTTGTAAGGTTACATTCAGGAATGAGAAGTGGCTGTTCAAACAACTGCAAATAGTAATGTTTCCTGGATGGTCAGTGTTGAAGTATTTATTGTTAAATTTTAAATTATTAGCACCTGTAAATATTTAAAGTATATAACTGACTTGTTATTTGAAACACTGTCTTCTTTGAAAGACACATTATAACTCTTATATAAGTGTCTTTTACCTTACTTTGAAAAAAAATAAAAGAAGTAGATTTATTTGTTAATAATAGTTGAAATGTAATGTGTTTAAGAAGAAGCTCTTTTTCTTCAATTTGCAAAACTTTATTGTTTTATGCTAATTCAACTGTAAAAAATCGTCATGTCCCTCATTTTTTCCTACTTGTTTGTTTGTAAAAAAGGATGCATAAATCTAATTTTTTATTCTAAATGAAAAATGTTTCATTTGTGAAGTTTAGAAATAAAGTATTTTTAATTTACAAGTTCCTAATTTTTCCAAACTTATTTCTTTTTTGGGGGCTATATTTTGAAATGCAGGCTTGAGGTAGCCTAGTGGTAGCACGGTGGCTTTTGGTGCTCAGATCAAATCCCGACAAGTACCACCAAAACACCTCTGTGTCTAGGCTGGATATGGGCATGTTAACCCTTCAGTGGGTATGCCAATTTTTGGAACACCAGTAGGCATGTGTGGCACATAGTAAACGTCTCTTTCAACCTTGATTATTCCTTTTGTAATAAACTTTTTTTTTCAAATTCAAAATAATAATTTTGCATTTTATGACAAGATATAAAATGTTTATAATATTGAGATATATTTAAAGGTGAAAGAATGCAGATACAATCACCTTATTTCAAAACTGTCCGATTTATTGGATCTAAGGACAACTTGCGAATGGATTCCTATTATATCCAAAAACCTAAAAAACAATGAGATTGTCCATCTTTATGATATGTGGGATACTGTGTAATAGCTGCACATTTCATTGAGTACATCAACTCCTGTTTTTGTCGTATTGTAATCCAGTATAATCGTTCGTGTACCATGGTTAAATCATGACTACCAATGAATGGAAAGGAATACAAGGGTCAGAAAATCCGACCTGCATTAGAATGGGTGTAGCTATACACCCTTTCTAAAACTGCTTAGAATATTCAAACCTTACATGTAAAAACAAACCATTCAAAATTACGAAAATGTTGCACTCTGTACATGGGCATGCCCGCTGAAGGGTTAAATCTATAGACTGGTCAATACAGGGAGCAATGTTGGCTCACCTGAAAAATTGGTACTCCCATAATAAAGTAGCCAGCAAAAACAGTGGTGAATAACAAAAGACAAAGTCTCACGACAAGTGCTTCCACAAAATATTTTGAAATGAAGGATATTATAGTTAGCCTAACTAATTAGGCTATTTGTATTGTCATTAGGTTAACATCAGACAAATTAATTTACTATGGCAGTAATAATTTTCAGCTTGCTTGCTTTCAAGTTTGTGTGTGTTTTTATGTGAGAGGGAGAGAAGTGAGCATTTCAAGAAATATTTCATTTCAACTTTGTAAGATTGATGGTTATGTGGGGTGACCAGAGTACGTCAGAGTTTGTGTACTCCCTCAGAGTTGAATCGGACTTTGAGAAGTATGCGATGTGTGATTTGCATTTGGCCTTCTTGCATTCCGGAAAGGAGAAATTGCTGATGAATTGCAGTCTACTAGTGGCTCTCCTTGTAACACTTAGTTTCATGGGTATTTTTATTATATTTTATTTTCATACTGTGGGTTCATCTGTTATTTTTTTTACACAAGTGTTGTCATTAATGACTGTGTTCTTTTCCTGATAACTCAGCCTAATAAGTAAGTTTGTAATTTTTAAAATGTAGTGTGTGGTATTTTCCCGTAACAACTAGTATTTATGCACAAGTCTTACTACTCACCACTACATAAATGGTGATCCTGGTCATTGGCTGAGTTTCAAGCAAGTCATCTGCTGTGTGAATGTATAACCAGTGCAGAGCCTTTTCTACAGGACTTTTTGTTTACGTAAAGTCATAACTTCACCTTTTTTTCCTCCCAAACACCTGGAATTGTGATTGGGCTTGCTCAGTTCCTTCTGGGTACCTAATCTTTGCTCCTTTGAATTTTTTGTTATTGTTGTGTTTTATATTTTTGTATTAGTGTTATTTATATATCAGTGTTATTTATATATTAGTGTAAAATTAGTGATATTTTTGTGTAGAATTTTTGTGCAATTACGACTACTTCCGAAGAAGTAAACACAGAGTTAGCTCTTGTAGCTATGAGGGTGCCACCCTTTTTGGAACATGATGCCAATTTGTGGTTTATTCAATTGGAATCTCAATTTGAAATTGCTGGAATAACAGCAGATAAAACAAAATTTCATTCAGTAATTACCAGATTGGACACTAAGGTTGTAGGCTGTGTTTGTTACTTAGTTACTAGTCCGCCTGCTACCGATGCTTATGTCACGTCCAAAACTAAAATTTTTGGACAATTGAATGTCTAGTGAAACATTGGCTATCTGAACTTTGTCTGAAAGGAATTCAGAAATTTCTTGAAGTTTGAATAATTCCTTTTGTAAAAATGAATTGCATATGTATACTCAATTTAAAATGATTCAGTGTAAGGGGTAACCAAACTTCTATTTCTAATTTAATTCTATACAGTATTGACATTTTATAAGAATAACTGTATTGTCTTGAAACATGTTTGACATTTTAATTTTCAAAAATATTATGATGTTATTAATTTATTAAAATGTAAAGTAACTTTAAATGAAAAAAAATTGTTTTCATGAATATGTTTGTATGAAAATATATTGTAATTTGAAAGCAGATTGTAGTATACAGTACTTCTCATATAATCTATATATTTAAGTTGCTAAGCTGATTCTTTGAGCAGTATGTGAGAGAAAACTACTGCATCAATTTACTTCATTTTGGCCTTAAATGAAAGATTTTAATCTATAGATGTGTCAAATTTGGTTTTTGCAACTGCAATTTCTATTAATTTGCGATAATTTAAAATTGCTTTCTGAGCATGCTCAGTGACATGTTTAAATCTGGCTTTAGATACTAAGCACAAGGCCGCATAAACACGTTAATTTGTTTATTATGAGAGACCTCTCTACCTCTCTACCTCTTTAAAGTCTCTGCCTTTTTTGTTTTTAATTATGTTTGTGATATATAGAATTAATCCTGATAGAGATTGTTTATTTAATGCTGTTGAGTAACCATATTTCTTTTTATTGGATTCAATAGTAATTTTTTAAAGTGTATTTCTCTATTCTTAATAGTATGATTTGTCACATTTGGCAATGATATGTTGAGTATAATTTGTGTATTAATATATTTGTTTACTATCCAGCTGTCATGTTTTGACAGGTACCAACTAGTTAATAATTATTGTTTCAAACAAGTGTGAAATCTTCTCTGTTGCTTTTGGCTTCATTGAGAAAAACACATCCATAACTGTTATTTTATTAAAAAATTTTTTTTCTTTCTTTTTTAAAATCAAACATGTATTTTTTCTCTTAAATCTACAACTGAGCTAGGTGGGAATATTCTTTGCTTTAATCGCAAAAATTCTGCTGCATGGGCATACTTATTTTTATTTTGGTAAATTTTACGTCTTTATAGTAAAAGTTTTGCAGTCATGTATTATCTCTTTTAAGAATAATTTTTGTTTAAATTTATGATTCTGCTAATATTTGCAAGTTGATTCAATATTCAACATAAAGCTCTTTTCTTACAGCAAGGATCTTGTTCGAATTGAAGCTACTGTAATTGAGAAAACTTATATTATTCCTAGACCTTTGTACCGGCATGGAAGGTTACGCTATAGAAGACTTCACTGTGAGTATAATTCCAATTTTTTACTTTATTCTGTTTCGGCTCAATTTGAAGCACATTTCTGAATTTTTATTGAAAAGTGAACACTTTGTAATTATTTGATTAATTCTGTATGTTTTCTGCAGCTGACTTCATAAAAAAATTTATGGAAGCACAAAGAATAGTATGATTATATCAAATAGAATGAGAACAAAAAACTTTCTATATTTTGCAGTTTGTGTAGCAGAGGTGCTACTGCTGGTTAATTCTGCCCAAAAATGATTTCTTGTGTTGTGCTGTTCCAAATTTTACATTTTTCTTTACATTCTTCCAATGCTGCTCAAATTTACTTTTTTGTCAAAATGCAGAACTTGCTACAGAGGGTTGTAGCTTACCACACTACGTGTAGTCTTTCCCTTATCTTCGAGCTTGTGCTGGGCTAGAAATTAAATTCAAGGCGGTAGTTAGAAATATACGTAAACTGCAGGCTACGGTAAGGCAGAACTGCTGTCTTGCCCGATCTCTCAGGACCTCCCCGTTGCTGTTGCAAATTTTAGAATAGTTGTATCGCATGACTTTTTACGTGGACACCTACATTGCATCTTCTCCTGACTGCCCCTTTTGTTCTTTTGGCGAACTTATGGTTTCAACCACCTTATAGAGCAGGGGTGTCAAACTCAAAGGCTACCTTGGGCCAAACAAACAAGGTTTAACAATAGGTGGGCCGCAAAAAAAATCAATATTAATAGAACCGTAGGTTTATTTACCCAATTACAGCATATTCAATATAAATATATGCATTTTGTTTAATGATAGCAAAAAAAGAGTATCATTAAAAAAACATTAGCGAATTCTTCCTATCTTATTATAATTCTGCATCGGTTATTTTATTATATATTGTGTGCCAACATATTGGCCAGGCCGCAATAATGTTCGATGCGGGCCGCGAGTTTGACACCCCTGTTATAGAGTGTTCTTCAAGAGAAGTACTTTCAGTTGCAAATTTTTATAATAGAGCTCACCTCTACTGGACTTTTTTTTCTTCTTTCTAATGGCTGGGAGAACTGAGCCTAGGCTCTTCTCTGGGGGGAGCTGAAAGCGTGAGACCACTTCGCCGTATGCGTTGTCCGGGTGCACCACTGGGGGTGGGTGAGGGGTTTTCCAAAAATCCTGAAACCCCTCAAATCCGGAATGTTTTAATAAATGGCCAATTTTACTTTTCCATTTTACCAATAGATATCGCTACCAAAATGATCGGTTAAAATCTCCCTTTTCTTTCAAGGAAGTGACAGCAGTGATTTTTTGAAGGCTTTCAAATGTCTGGGAAAGATGCTGAAATGGCAGAATTAATAGAATGTGCAAATAAAAGCAACATTAACTTGGATAAATCGGACATACAGGAAGTTTTAGACATCGACGAAAATGTGCCGATTGTCGGTTCTCCGAGTGATTCTGAAATTATTGATAGTGTGGTAAATAACAAAAGTTATGGTGACAGCGATCGTGGAAGTGATTCAGAATGCCCCGAAAAGAAAGAATATTGATGGAAAACCTGATAAAATCATTAAATAAAACATTATTGGGTTTAGAACTACAGAATTTTATCTCTGAACATGAAATTATGGCGGTATATAGAATTCGAGAAAAAATAATTTCTAATAAGCCGAAACTAAAGCAACAGACATTATTGACTGAAATGTTTAAATTATAATGTAATTATGTGTTCTGTATTCAGGTTTATTTAATAATTAAATCATTTTACATGTTTTTTTTTAAAAGTGTGTTTATATTTTCCTAAAATTTTGTAGTGTTATTTAAAAACCTCTCAAATCCGGAAAATTCCCAAATCTGGAATTGCCATGTCCTGAACGATTCCGGATTTGGCAGGTTGTACTGTACTTGTAAAATTGATGTGGCTGAAGAACCTTGCAGATTAATTTTAAATGACATGATTTATTATTATATGTTTTGTAAAATGTCAACTGTAGCATTTATTCTTATATATATTCTTATTTTTTTAGGGTTCCGGACACCTTATGTCTTATTTTGCATTAACAGTATAGATTTCACCAATTCTTTAGACACACTTCCAGCTATTGAAAATGTACAAAATAGAGTTATATACTAGTGCTTGTAATGAACTTTTTCATCATAAATAAAATGTCATTCATTGTTTATGGTATGTGTTGCCTAATTCTTTTCTGGTATGTGTGTATATCCATAAAATTTGCTGCAACTCAACATATCTCATGTTTACTAATATATCTGAATTTTTATATAAATAAAAACACTTTTCATTAAAGCATTAAATTGAATTTTAATACATGCTTGTATATAAATTAAGGTTCAATGTAAATTCTTGAGTATGTGTCTGTGTTGCATCATCTATTGAGGTGAAATTTTGTATTATTTTTCTTTCTTATTTTATGTGCTTGTTTGTTTTGTCTCTTTAGATTTTACATATTTAAGTAATCTAATTCTTCTACAGTAGAACTATAACCTCTTACTATAATTCCTAAATTCATTATCAAGTTTTTTGTCGTCAAAAATCATACGAGTCTTCAATTATGTTATAAAGGACCTGTATATGTTTTGTTAAGTGATATATGCTAAAATATAATATGAAAATACCAAAACACTATTATTCAGCAGGCCTAAAAATTCAGTCATTTTCACTGTAACTTTAATCTTTATATGTCCAAACTCTTTAACCTTTTTTGGCTTTGACTATTCAATACATACTGCACTTGTTTCTTCTTTTCTGATGTGTGAAAAACCTACTTATGAAAGAAAATAAAAGAAAGAAAAAGAAGCAGCTTTTCCAGTGTACCCAGAGGGGGGGGGGGATTTTTTTTATGCTTTTACATGCTAGGAGAAGCATTTTTTTATTACATTAACATTTTCTTTTTACAAATCAAATGTAGGCAAAGCAATAGTTTCAGTTATCTAACCAAATACTAATAATTAATTGATAGTCTTTTTTTAGGTGTAATAAAGTGAAACTAATATAAAAGCTCTTGCACAGTTTTCCAGGTTTACCAATTTACATATGTGATGATAAATATTAAGTAGAATATAACCACAATATAATCTGAAAGAACCTAAAAATTTTCATTCAGCAAATCTAAAATTTAGTCAATTTCACTGCTACTTAAGCTTATTACCTTCTGAATCTTTTAACCTTTATTTGTCTTTGACCATTCCATTCATAATTATTTTCTATACCTTTTGCCGAGTCATAAAATGTGTTTTTATATTAGCAATTTAATGTGCTTCCAGCTGACTGTTCCAGATCAAATAAAACTATTGTGTTTGAATAACTAGAATTTCCAGGCCTTTTTTTTAATTTGATAAATAACCAATTTGAAACCATTCATATTCTGTTGGTACAATTTTTTTTTTCACATGAGTCATGTTTTATTGTATTTTTTTTAAACTTAAATTAAAAATTTTTACTTATTGCTCTTACTACCAATAGAAATGAAATGTTCTACCTTACACTCGTTAAAAATAAATAAACAAAAGATTAAAAAAATCACATTTAAAAAAGGCAATGAATTTCTTTTCTATGTTCTTATTATCTTTCCTCTTTGATAAAAAGCATAAAAAAATAAATCTAAGCATATTAAATGAATTTCAGCTTAACATTATACAAATACACTTAATCCTTTTTTTTGCATGGAGGAAGCTTTCCAGACTGTCATGTAAAAAAAAATAGTGTCAAAAAAGACATCGGGTATGTGGTAAAATGATGGATATTTTCAACACCTTTTTTTGTTTATAAAATACATATTAAAATTTAAAAAATTAATAAATAATTGAAAAATTAAATAAAACTATTTATTTTGATTTTCGTGTAAATTTCATTAAACATAAAGAAAATCATATTCTTAACAATCTTAAAAAAACATAAAAAAATTGCAGTTTTTTGAAATTCAAATGCTTTATTTTAAATAAAAAAAAAAAATCACATTCTGGAACAATATTTAAAAAATATCCGATTAGATGCTTTATTATTTGTTTTCGATCTCTAGAACTAATTGCATTCTTTTGTGTTGCGCTGTTGCAGAATCAATTTCATTGGATGAAGTTTGTATAGTAGCTTGATATTTTTTTTTTTATCATGTAAGAAAAACTGATAATGCAAAATCAAGAGTAGAATATTTTTTTGACTGTGTTATTTCAAAATTGTGTAAAAAAAGGATTAGGTGTAAACTATTCCAGTCCAGTAGATATGGATTGTCCACAAATCATCTATTAGTTCCAAACTATGTTCTGTTTCTGTGTGTTTAAAATGAGTTAATAATCCAGAACGGGTTAAAATGACCATAGTTTCACACTGTGTAGCTTCTTACAAAATGTTCTCTTCAGAATTTTTTTGGCTGTTGAAGCAGGGTCAGTATCATAAGTTCTTGTTTAGCATAATAATGACAAAGACATTACATGCAAGAAATATTAGTTCCTTGGAAGAATATAATTAAAATTTTGAATAATAAGAAATACACTAACACTTCTAAATGTTGTAGACATGTTCTAAATGTTGTAGACACTTCTAATGAATAGTTTACACCTAATCCTTTTTTTACACAATTTTGAAATAACACAGTCAAAAATTTACTTTGTAAAATAGTTGGTTGTTCATAAATACTTTTAACTCATTAGAACAGTGATTTCCAACTGGTGTGCCATGGCACTTTAGGGTTCCTCCTAATTGGTCAGGGGTGCCACGAGAATTTTTTGGTGATAAACAAAAAAATAGTAGTAGAGCCTACTTAAAATAAATATTATGTTGATATCAAACATTTGTGGCTTAAGCATCCATTTCAAGTCTCACATTTGTAAAATAAAACACTTTTGATTGATTTCCATTGTAGTCCTCTAGCATAATACAAAATTGAATCTCATAGCTATTTTTGAAACTGAATTAGTATATCCTTGTCTGGTGTGTGTTACTTATATCTTTCATTAAATAAATAAACAGCAGTAGGAGAAATATATTTTTAAAACTTAAATTTGTGATGTTCCTGCTATATATTCCTCTTTGATTTAACATTTGAAAAATTGAAACAACTAAAATTCTTACAAGGGTGCCACAAACGTAAAAAGGCTGGGAATTCCTGCAGGAGATACAAATTGATGGTCACTCAAATTTTAAGAACTAAATATCATGCTTATGTTGTAAAATTAAAGTATTTTACCACAGTTTCAAGTTTTTTGTTCAGAGTATTTGCAGTTAGTAATGATTTTTTTTGCCAATTCTTTTGAGATTTATAGTTGGGATTTATTCAAAATATTTATTATGTAACTGCCATTGTATACAATGGTAACTAACAAAAAATAATTGGTAACTAACAAAAAATAATTTGATTACTGTCTAGTCAAAGTTTAACAAACTCCTTCGTTAAAAAATGATAATTTTTTCTTTCATTTTTATTTTCCTGTAATGAGATGAAAGTTCTATCTTATAATGATGCATAATAAACAGTTATTAAAAATAAGAGTTTTCTTCTTTACATAATTGAAAAATTTAAATATTCTTGAAAAATTGAAATTGTTTCATACATCTATTTAATTTTCGAGAGTTTGTAGCCCGAAACAATTGCCTAAAAAACTATGAAATGAAAAAGGAAAACCTTAATAGTATGGCCGTATCGAAACTACTGCATTTACTGTAAATGATTTAACATGTATCTTAAAACAACCAAAATCATCCTTTGAAGCCAAAAGCTAGAAGCAGTGTTGTAAAAAAGTACTGTAGTTAAGAGGTATGCTACTTTAAGAACTAAGGTTTCTTTGCTGCTTTTATTTTTATTGTAAGGTTTAGAAAACAAAGTACAGTGGAATCTCGATCAATTGTTCCTTGAATAGTCATTTTCCCACATGTGTCGTTTATTTCATTCAGCCCCGATGATAATATTCCTTTGTTATGTTCCCGCATTGATTGTCTAGTGCAGTAGTTCCCAAATGGTGATCCATGGACCACAGGTGCTTTGTGAGAACCTCAGGAGTGGTCCAGCACCACATATAAAAAAGTTGTCAAATAAATGAGGATTTTGAAAGCAATGTTCATTGAACTAGATAGGCCGAATATATCCGATGGCTATCAGGTGTTGAATTAAAACTTCTTAAATGTTTAACATGATTATTTTATTATTATAATATGATACGCTAGAATGTGATTATGTTAATCCTGTATCCCTTTTCCTGAGGGATATTCTATACCCCCATACCCCCGGAAGGTCCCCCCCTCAAATCGGTAGGGGATGGTTGTGGTCCGCACATGGTTCAATTTTTGGATTAGTGGTCCGTGGATAAAGAACCACTGGTCTAGTGCTATAGGTCCCTTTAAAAATGATAGATAGAGGTTTCACTGAATATTTGTTTTCCTAAAAACTTGAAGAGGATATTTTCTCAATCAGCTTACAGAATCATAAAAACATACCCCAGAAACACAAAGTGTTAAGTATAAAAGTTTTGAGTTTCAGTTATATAAAGGGAAATTCTGCATATAGTCTGCCTTGCGTAATTTTTTACTTTTTACCCATAAAAGGTAGTAATGATTAAATATATAAATTTAAAAAAAAATCATGATGGAGGAGAAATTACCATGAACTTGTAACATACTGCTTGTTTTATTACGTACTGATTACACTGAACTTGCATTATGACATTCTGATTAAATATATGTTTCCTTTCAAAAGGCTTAAAATTTCTTATTAATATGTTAAAACTCTGATTTTCTGATTGTTAAAATAGAACATATATATATATATATATATATATATATATATATATATATATATATATATATATATATATATATACACATATATATACAGTGGAATCTCGATCGATTGTTTTCCGAATCATCGTTTTCCCGTATGCGTCGTTTATTTCACCCAGTCCCGACGATCATATTGCTTTGTTATGTTCCCGGATCTATCGTTTTCCCGCATATTTCGTTCAGTTCAGTCGGTCCCTTGAAAAACGATAGATCGAGATTCCACTGTATATGTAAAATGTCAGGTCAACCCCGGGAAGAACGACGAATTAAGGACCTGACATGCTACAAATTAAGACAAGTCGTGAGCCGGGAGCAATGACGGCAACAGAATAATTACGTATACGACACATCTTCACGGGGCAAAGACAAAGTGTAGAGCTTTCCTGTACCTGACCACAAGCCCTTGTATAACTTTTCATAGACGACGTGTCATGTGACCATGCAACGAGCAGCGATTCGCTGTGCCTGGATCTCCGGGCTTGAAAACTTATATAATGAAGAGGGATTATCTCCAAATTTACAGGGATCGTATAGTATCTGCCGAAAAACTAACTTCTTTGTTCTTAAAATGAAAGTGAACAACGTAATATACGCACAAGGAAATTTAAAAAATTTAGAATTTTGAAAGGGTCTTGGGGTTTTATATGTTATAGAATATCAGACTACAGTTATATGATATTTATACAGGCTGTGTTATATATATACAGGTGGTTATCAAAATAATGGAAACACCTATCAATATCAGTGGTGTTTATGAATGTGTTTCGTATTCCTTAAAAAAAAAGTGGCCACCGGTATTTTTTTATATAATATAAGTGTATGCATTATTCTACTGTCAGGTAGCAGTAATGAAGCTAAGGGCATCGTGCTTTTGGGGGGAACAGCGTAAAATGTCAGACCTTGCTAAAAGGGCAAATTGTTTGAGCGCGTTTAAATTGGAATATCTGTTACTGCAACCCCCAGGCTAATCGGTGTTTTTCGAGCTATGGTATTGAAAGTCATGATAGCATACAGAATGCACGGAAAAACATCCTTTGCCAAACAGAATAGTGGATGAAAGGGAGAGCTGAGTGAAAGAGACGGACGAGGTATTGAAGCGGATTGTGACATAAAGAAAGAAAACAACTGCAACTAAAATGACCGAAGAGCTCAATCTGCACCTGCATGTTCCAGTATCAGCCATCAGAGGTAGAAGGGAACTTCACAAACAAAGTATTTACGGAAAAGTAGCTATTCCTAAACCACTCGTAATAGATGCCAATACAAAATATCGTCCACAATGTTGCCACAAGCGCAAATCTTGGTCGAGTAATATGTCGAAAAACGGCATTTGGTCCGACGAATCATTGTTCACATTGTTCCTCGCAACAGGATGTGTGTGCGTCTGGAGAACACCTACACAAGCGTAAGATTCTGGTTGTCTCATCTCAACTGTCAATCATGGAGATAGATATACCAAGGTTTGGGATGGCATCTCATGGTTTTTCTTCAGGCCCTATTGTAACCCTAAAAGGGAGATTGAATGGGAAGGACTATGTTAAAATTTTAGCTCACTAGTCCATCCTATGGTGCAAACATTGTTTCTTGCATGAAATGGCGTTCTCCAGGATGATAATCCCCCTATGATTTTTCTCTGAAGAATGGTATAATGAGATGCGCAGCTGGGAGAGTTTAAAAGCATGTTTGCTCTTGCCACAGGGTTATCCAAACAAATCTGTCGACTTGAATGGACGGTATTGTGACTAGAGATGCCTCTGAGACGTAACCGGCGACAGTACGAACAATTGTCGGATTTTGAGAGAGGGCGTATAGTAGGCCTCAGAGAAGCAGGCTGGTCGAACAGGAGTCCCAGGTCGCCACTTCGGTCGGAGCGATATGGCAGTTGCTCGGTGTTGGCAACAATGGATCACGGAAGGGGTAGTTTACCGTCGCGGAGGATCAGGGCGTCCCAGGAACACAAATACGTGCGAGGATCGTGCAATCATAAGAGCTGCCACGTCCGCACCAACAACGTCGCTAGAATCAGTTCGACGCCATTTACCACCTTCCAGACATCCGGTGGTATCAAGGGAATTCATTCGGAGACGACTCGCCAACGTAGGTATAAGGAACCGGCGTCCATTAAGACGCCTACCACTGACCCCACATCATAGGCAGTGTCGATTGGATTTTTGCCGACCTCGGGCAAGCTGGAGTGTGACCGACTGAAGGCGTGTGATCTTCAGCGATGAATCTCGATTCAGTATCAATGCTGATGACCAGCGCATAAGCGTGTGGAGGCCGCCAGGCCACCGGTTCGATTCAGCATTTGTTGTTGAGAGGCATACGACGATTACACAAGGTGTGACAGTGTGGGGAGCGATTTTTTGGGACACACGATCACCTCTAGTCGTCCCTCAACGCACTTTGACGGCACGCAGTTACGTGTACGAGATTTTAACGCCAGTTGTACTGCCTATGCTATCAAGTCGCCCAGGTGCCATTTATCAGCAAGACAACGCTCGTCCACATACTGCGCGACTCTCCCAACAATGTCTTCAAGGATATGACGTACTACCATGGCCTGCCAGGTCACCAGATCTCTCGCTAATAGAGCACGCATGGGACGGGCTTGGAAGGCAACTTCAGCCGTCCCGGAATACTGGTGAATTAACTTCTCAGTTGCAAAGATTATGGCATTATCTTCCGCAGGAGGTCATAGGTGACCTCATTGAATCAATGCCACGCCGTGTTTCGGTTTGTATAGCTGCCAGAGGTGGATTTACTATTTACTGATTTGTAACCTTTTTCATGCCATATCTTCTTAATAAAACGGTCTGTTCTTCTGAATTTGTAATCATTTGCTTATCTCCTCATACATTACATACATGTTAAGTTACGTGATAGTAGCTTGTTTCCTTCTGGGTGCATATATTTTTTTGTGACAGAGTGTGTATATATACAGTCAAACCTCGATATCCCGAACTTGAAGGGAGAGACAAAAAAATTCGAAATATCGAAAATTCGAATTATCGAAAATCGCATATTATCAATAGTAATTGAGAAAAAAAAAGCTTTTTTACATACATTTATAAAAAGCAATCCATTTTTTTTATTTTAATAAACACTATTTACAAAATTCTTTGAAAAAAGATTCAGTTGTTGTTTGCTTCAGAGAAGAGTATGAAATTTTATCTATTACACTTTCTAAGTGGACAACGGCTTTAAATGTGTCCTCTTACATATTTGGCTGACTTTCAACATATCTCCTCAATGCTTCCACTGCAAATTGTCCTTCTTTGTTTGTCAAATTTGGTGGCAAATGGCGGATTTCGTCCTTCTCTTCTTCTGATAATACACAAGAAGTTATCGTCTGACCGATGATGTCATTCTCCTCCCTCTGACCACACACTATTGCCGAAAACATCTACGACGACAAAGTCATTGCATTCCATGTTATGAAGGTGCATGAGCTTGAATGTAAGACAGCACAGGCATGCATTCACACATGTTTTTTCTTTCACTCCTTGTTACAATGGTAAGAAATTCTACAATCTTCTTGGAAGCCTCCTACCTCGTGATTTTTGTTCATGACTTCATTTCCTGTTTTTTTACAATCACCTCAACCCCTCTAGAAAATAACCTTGGAGAATAGAAGGACAAAAAATAAAAGAAAGTATGGATGGTAACTAACTGAAACGAGATAAGGAAACAATCAACAAGAATTTCAAATCCCATCTTGGGGGGGTTGTAGGGTTCGCGTGTTGCTCAGATGCAAATTTCTGGAAGCAGCGCTGTACATGCCAGCCAAAGTGAGTTCGGCGCAGGTGTTTGATCTATTTAAAGGGCACACGCTGAGTTGGCAAGAGCCCAAGACTTTAGTAGCGATACGGGAGAGAGCGAGGCAAGCTTGATGGAAGGTGATAGCGGTGTTTAACTGATAGAGCGTGTATTGGTATTTAGCCGAGGTGGCTGCACGACTTCGAGAATTAGCTCAGAGCCGAGGTGTACGTGTATTGTTAGTAAATGCCTACTCTGCCTGAGGGATTCATTGCGACCTTTAGTTTCTTAGTACCGCGGGTGGCGGTACTGTTGTGTATTATTTTGGAAGCCCCAAGTCTGTATATGTTAGTCTGCCTCTACGTAGAGAATAAAGAAGTTATTCAGAAGTAGCCCTCGTACTTTATAATGTGCCTGGACCGTTAGAGATATAAAAAAAGAAAGGAAGAACCACATAGGGTCAAGAGAAGATGTGATTTCATTGCGTTATCTTCCGTCTTTATATTCCTTCTTTTTAAAGTTTATGCAAGGTTTTACCACTGTAATGTTTGAATAGCTGATCTATTTTTTAGAAATTTCTATTTTTTTGGGATATATTTTTTTTATTTTTAGAAAAAATGTTCTTCTACATTTATGGAAAAAATTCAAGTTATCGAGGGATGAGCCAAATAAATTCGTCAAAACAAGGTTTTTTTAACATTGAGTGCATAGAAAATTTGAAGGGAATTTTTTTTTCTTCGAGATATCGAAAAATTCGCGAAATCGAGGTTCGAGTTAGCGAGGTTTGACTGTATATATTATTTTATGAAGTGACTTAGCTGTAATCATTTGAGGTTCTTTTGGGCTCTAACCAAGTTCCTTTCCCGTCTAATAATTTTTAAAAATAGATGTGTTTATTCTGAGGCACATTTTGATCAGTTATGTTGTTGTTGTTGCTTATGCCCCCTGGAAGTATTGATGACCAGGTCCATTTTGGCTAGTGGGGCTGAGGTTGTGTTTCCGGTTTATAATGGTACCACAAGGGTTGGAATCTGACTTAGCCAGAGTCAGTTATGTAAAAGGATAAAAAGGGATTTCAATTTGAAATAGGAAGTTCTTCATATAGTTTGTCATACTGAATTTTCTACTTTTTATTCATAAAAAGTAATACTTTAATATAAGGAAAGAAATAGTGAATAAAAATTAGCTGTATACTTATATACCTCTTGCATTCTAACATATTGATTAACATTAGAACTACCCAGTCCATCAAAATAACCGTTTTTAACATTGGTAAAAATGGGTGTATCCTAATTTTAAGTCATTCTAGTGTTGAAATAGATTACCTTAAAATGACCAAATATTAATTTTTTTTTAGTTAGTTCCAAGTAAAATATTTGGTGAAATAAGTTTCAAAATTAAAAGAGATGTAAAACTAAACCTCATGAGTGGTCAATCTTAGAAGTTATACTGTCAATAAATAGTAAGATATGTTATAATTTAAACTGTGTAGGAAAGTTTGTGAAAAAAGAGTTTTTAATTTTTTATTTGTGGATGAGTTTACAAAAGTATATATCTTACTTCTGTGTGCATTTTTGCCTAGTTTTTGAAATTATGGTTAAAAAATAAATAAATAAAATAACACATTATTACCAACATTTATAACACTATAATCAAGTTATGGGCATGTGAAGGACACTACATAAACTCACTCTCTCTCTCTTAAAACATCTGTTGTAAAAATCAGAGAATGTGCGAAACATTCAATTGTTGTCCTTGCACTTATTTGCAGTTTATTGATAAAGCAGCCATATACATGGGTACATGCAAATAAAATTGTTTGGGACAAAATTTTAAAATAATGAGATGGTTTCAGTAGGTTAACTATTATTACTTTGGCATATTTTAAACATTCACTCACAAATAATGAAAATTAAACGGATATCGAACACAATCTTTTGGAAACAGGAGATAGTTTTATTATTGTTTTTGTAATGCCTTTTGTAACATTTGATAATGTAACATTTATACAAGAGATTCAAACCATAAAACCATTCCCTTGGGCTTTATAAGAGTCTTTTTAGGTGATCGGTCAAACATTTTTGACAACTTTATAATCAGTATAGGAGCCTTATTTCTCGGATCATATCTAGGATCATATCTCGTCTAATCTAGGAACTCCATAGATTGGACAGATGCTGATCAAGTCCTTTGTTTGGGTTATTACCTATAGTATAAAATATTTGAAATGAGTTTCTGAGGGTAAAATGCGTTTGAATCAATGGCGGCTCCAGGGGGGGCAATTGCTCCCCCCCCCAAAAAAAAAGCCCAGCGTGTTTTTCTTTCATAGCCTAAAATCATATAATCATAGACCTAATACTAAATGAGTTTAAATTTAAAATGAGACTGTTTATTTCTTATATATATATATATATATATATATATATATATATATATATATATATATATATATATATATATATATATATAGGGGGCCGAGTTGGACAGATAAAAATATTTGTAATGAAAATTCAATATTCATAATGCAATATCTATTTCTTTGGGGGGGGGGGGCAGGGCCCCTTGGCCCACACCCTGGGTGCGCCACTGTATATATATATATATATATATATATATAACCCTAAGAGCCGACGTTGCCCCCTCCCCACTCCAAAAAAAAAAAGAAAAAACTCTGGACTGGAGCCGCCCCTGGTTTGAATAAAATTAGTCTTAAATATACGAACGCATGAATAATTTCTCACATTCTACTAGTTGCAGTGTGTTAAATGGCTGACTAAAATGACAATTAGACTAATTTATGTGTGTAGGAGGATGGTCATGAAAAGTGTGTTTACAAATGGAAAGAATTACGAATGTTTGACAAGTTATATTTTGATCTACTCTAAGGGTATGTGTAAAAATAGTTTCTAAAAGAATGATGAGTAGTAGTTTAACAACAAGCAAAGTAAAATCATGTAAATTTTCTGTCTTCTGTGCTATGGTTGATACCTTTAAATTAAAATATCAACTTATGGGAACAAAGTTGTGAATACTTCCATCAATTTTTGAGGAACTTCTGCTAGATATCAATGGAAAAGAAGTGTGCACTTGATTATGTTAATCACACTTTATCTTAAATTATGTTTATTGACCATTCCGAAGATATGTTTCCTTCCTTCATTTTGAATTTCTTAGGTGTTGAAACTGGGATGTAGTGAATGACAAAGCTAAATCATGTTTGAAAGTTCTTGCTTAAGGCTACTGTGTAGTAATCCTACTGGATTCACTAACGTCAATGTTAACCCACGGAGAAAATTTATATACTATTTACAGCTACATAAACGCTGATAATCCAATAATAATGGTATTTTCAGATAGCCTGAACTTTTGTGCTCTTTGCTACAGGATTCATTTTTATGAATTTCGTCTACCAAAGGAATTCAGGAGCGTTTAAAACACACTATACCAAATTTTCCTCCCGAATAATAAAAATTAAAAAAAATTGCGGGGCTTGTGGCGGCCCAGTGGTACAGCGCGCTGGTTTTCGGTGCTGAGGGTGCTCAGATCGAGTCCCAGCGTTGCGCCACGAAAAATGCCTCCGTTCGTGTCGTCCCTTCATAGGAGGTAATGCTGTCCGCCTATATGGTGCCCCCACAATAAAATGGACAGTAAAACTGCGGCGTAGTAAGGGCCAATGTTTGAATACAAGTGCCTCCGCATTGGATAAAAAAAAAAAAAAAAAAAAAAAAAAAAAAAATTGCATTTTTTTAAAGCGAAAAATGTCCCAAATTGTAAAATTTCTTACTCCATTACGAAGTACAATTAAAAAAAAAAAAATCTTTAAATCCAAGTCGGCAATCCTTGGATACTTTTTCTCTTTAGGTTAACGTTGAGGGGAGTGAATGCAATAGGGTTAGTACACAGTAGCTTTAATTTGCTACTTTTCCAAACCCTTTTGTCGCGAGAGTCATCTGATGTGTTGTTTAGTTGATAGTATGATTAATGCGTGAATTTAATACAAATTCTGTCCAAATGAAAATTGATCACACCTGAGTTACCTTTCAAAGGGATGTCGTTTGTATTTGAGCTTCATCATACGGCGTCTTTAGCAAATAAGTTTTCAGCATTCCTTTACCTTTTACAAATATTTCTCCCCTGCATTCACATTCGTAAGTACAATCTGACGACGAAAGCAAGTCAGCTACTTCCTTGGTGACCTAAAAAAAAAGAAAATTTATTTTATAACCTTTATTTGATACGCCACACGCTGTACTAGTTTTATAAACTAAATATGTTTTCCAGGGGCAAGTGTTATAAGCTGTTTGTACTGTTTCAAAAACACAAAGACAGCATTAAACTGTTAACAGATTTTTTTTTACCATATTAAAGTGTAATAAAGTTATCCACGAAGACTAGAGTCATAATTACTAAAAGTTAAAAGTATTTTAAAGTGGCATGCATCTGCTTATGGACTAGCGGTCATATATTTTTTAAGTATAAAAGCTTTCTAACGAGGTCATTTTTGTTACCATTATTATGTTGTCTAAAATTATCGTATTAAAAGAGATAGCACCTTCAAAGATAAGTACGAGTACAAATGAATATTCAAATATCCAGCCCTGAATTTCACCACACTTCAGTATAGTTTTAACCAATTCAAAACGTATTAAATTTCAAAATTTAGAATAAATTTTACTTAACTGAGAATATATTGCTTAGTTGCAGTTTTACCTGGATTATTTTATAATTACTACTTTACGCATTATCCCATTACGGGTTCCCGGATGAAATTCTGGATAGAGCAACAAGTAGAATGCAGTCAGCGCTCAACCGAATAGTTGAATGGTGCGATAAATGGTCCCTACAAATTTCGTTATCAAAGACTGAATGTGCCATTTTTTACAAGGCGCAATATTCATGTTGCCTTCAGTCCTCTGTTAACCGTAAACGACATCCCACTTAGGGCCTGTTCACATAGGAGTCCGTTGCGTTGCGTTAAGGAAAATATGACGTTGAGACGAAAATAAACCAATCATAGGCCTCCAAACAATTATCAATGAAAATTTTAACGCCTCTAATTGGTTTACTTTCGTCTCGACGTCATCTTTTCCTTAACGCTACGCAACGGACTCCTATGTGAACAGGCCCTTAGGGTCAGTGTCAATCCCAAGCTACTCGGCATCACTTTGGACAGGAAACTACGATGGAAGGACCATTTTAAACGAAGTGTAAACTATAGTGGCAAACGACTTAACCCTGTGACGACATGTGTGGTAGCCAGTGGCCAAGTGGCGACTCTCTGTCTGGCTCTTAAATGAGTTTGAAATTCTTACTCACAATGCGGGACGGCAAGCCGAATACGTAACTAATTTCCTGCAAGAAACGGTTATTGCTGTCGTCTTGCAACTTATTGACATCCCCCCCCCCAGTGACGTAGCGAGCATAACTGGCGCCCGTGCGTGACCTTCCACGTTTCGAAGGTCACGGCCCGGGGCACGATACCTTTTGGCGCCCCCAATTGAAATTTTCCAGAAAATCTTGTTTGTCTTGGGGACCATTTGGCGCTCCTCTGCGAGTGGCGCCCGGGGCATGATAGACCCTTCTTGCCCCCCCCCTCACTACGCCACTCTCCCCCCCATAGGGGTAGCGTGCTTCTAACTCTTTTTTTTGGAGGGGGGGGGGGCACGAATTGAATGTAGTTAGGACCCTCCACAGTGCATTGACTGTTATTCGTGCGAATAAAGAACTTATGACATTATCACAAGACTGTTTTGACTAAACGCCGGCGTTCTCTCATACGTTGAATTATTAGTTGTGGGCCAAGACATCACATTTTAATGCTTACTCCACACCAACGGCGACGGAGTCGAAAATCATGTATGTTCTTTGTTGCGCATGCGTATTGCAAACAAATTTCCACTCCCCTGATTCGTCTCCGTCTCTGGTCTCTGCGGTTTCAAGTTGGAAAAACTTTGTCCCTGCCGCCATGCTCGACAGCCAATCAGAATAGAAAGAGAAGATTATGCGCATGCTTAAATAAATTGCCTCTTCTCCCAGCGGTGTGAAGGCTTTTATGACAGCCACAGAGACAGGTGGCAAAATGTGTCTGTCCTCCGTTACTGTCGCCGTTGGTGTGGAGTAAGCCTAAGAGTTGTCACTGGTCATGAGTGCGATGCAGCTAACTGGAATGTTTACTAATGACAATTGTAAATGTTGCATAAAATAGTCTTTTTTTAACAGATTATGCAAATATTTAATACACAATCTTGTAATTATTTTTATTATTATTATTATTAATATCTTTGTAATTCCAGTCAATTATCCGAAATCATTTCTTTATTACTGTAATTGAAAAATAAGTTTAGCTGGATAAATAGTCGAATAAGTCTGAAATTTTGGGGGAATTCTACCTTGCTTAAAATACAGACTCAGTTTCTTAAACTAGAATGATAACTAGCCGGGAGCGCACAAAATATTATATTTCTCTCCAACGTATCCCTTTTTTATTATTTGGTCGTTTAAACTTAAAAGAAAAGCACTCTTTATCGCATTTTGTAACTCTACAGCCTTCAAAACTCACAATTTGTTATTCTTCTCTTCATTTGCATTAAGACATTAAGATTCCCTTAAGAATTGTATCCATATCAAATTTTTGCGTCTCTTAGGCATTTTGAAATATCTTTTAAGTAAGTAATCCTCAAGCTTCAAGATAGAACTTAATCTTAAGATCTTATCACATGTTCTAGGTGTAGAAAGTCCCACGGTTATTTGAAAAACGAAATAATTATTTAAATTTCTCTTTTTCAAATTTTGGTTTTTGGCTTTTGAAATTATTCTTTCAAATTTCCGTTTTCAAATTTTGCTTTTTAAACAAAAAAGAAATTCATTTAATCAGAAAAAATTCTAAAGGTTTTAACTTCTCGTTTCCTAAAACTTGTTTCTGGTACTTTAAAATTATTTCTGGATTTCAATTATTAAATAATTACAAGATAAAAAGAACTCTTTATATACCATGTTTTTAAATTTTCTGTTGAATCATATAAACTTGACAATTCTATGTATTAATAAATACTTTTTAAAATTTTTTTGATGAATTATCCCATCAACTTGAAAGAAAATGAAGTTAATTGGAAGTTAACTTGCGTTTAACTTTTCGTTCCCGTCCCGGCCGATAGATGGCTGCACCAGTCTACAAAACGAAATTAACTGAAAATGAATTCAATACTGCTTAAAGATAGCTAAAAGTATCAAAAGAATGCATTGTTATCGTGTTCTGAGCTATTCTAAAAGTTTCAAATGTCTAGCTAGTCGGGAAGTTAGTTAAAAATCGATTGAAAGATTTGAACTGGACAAACACACAAACAAACAAGAAAGCGAGTTAATAAAAACATGTAAAGGACTCGTTCTCAACTAATAATTTTTCCTTTTGGCAACAAGGCCGAATGTAAATATTAAATCTCATGGGGGGAAAAAGTGCTTAAAAAAATAGAAAGACAGTTCTGATGAATTCAAAATTGGTGGCGGAAGAACCCTCATCAATTGCTCATTAATTAGAAACAAATTTCACGAACATGTTGGAATTATTAATGAGTAAAATAATAAGTCGAAAAATTACGAACTCGGCATTCAGTTACATTAAGATACTATGGCGATCAGCGTGGGAAATTTCAAAAGTGAGTTTTGTCAGTACGTTTTTTAGAATGATAATATTTTGTTTTGATTAAATGTATTTGGTATATTTTGGAAGCCGAACATCTAGCAAATGCCGATAAATCGTAAAAATGACATTAGTAGGCGCAGAAAACCGAAATATTTGTCCATCAAAATTGTCGATTTCGTAAAATTCAGAAAACTTTTTGGGGAAAAAGCTTCTTTTGCAATGAAAAACATTTTTAACTTTATAAAAATGTGTATATCCTTAAGATGAAGAGTTCTAGAACACATGGAAATAAAAAATTTGTCGACTGGAGGACGGAAAAGTTTCATTTTGCATGCATGAAAATAGTGGAAATTTGCGAAACGGAAAGGAGATGGCTCATCCGGAATGCCAGCTGTTTCTGTTGTTCGCTTCTTTTGAGTTCGGCGGTTTTAATTTAATAATTAAAAAAGTTTAAAATTTTGAAAGTCGAGGATGGCATCAATGCACGCATCTCGTCCGTCCGCGTCCATCGATACCAGACGCGATATCCTGAAATGCTCGGTCCGCGAGATTAGCCCGTCCCCGTGTCTGCTCACTAACAAACATACGTTTGTTTACCTTCAGCTGTTAATAGTAAGATAGCATGTAAAATACAAGTTAAAATTTATACAAACATGAGTCAATAGGGTTCCACTTGTATTTACAAAAAAAAAAAAAAAAAAAAAAAAAAAAATTATTTTTTCGGAGTGATTTAAATTTTTACTCAATTTATTCTAAGCTCATATCTGCGCCCTTGGCGTATACTTGTTTTATGATTTAATAATTTTCAACATTGGTTTTACAAATTTTAATTGGCTAACATTTTATTAGTCACATTTAGATTGGTATTATTTCAGACTTCGAATGCTCTGCAGGAGGTTTAACAAAGTTATAATGCCTTCTGGATTTGAAATATCAAACTATCTCTGTTATAGAATAATTAATTATGAGCATTTTTTTAATTGCTTATCTATTGCTCTAGGATGAAACGGTGCAGAAACGTGCGAGAATTAAATTTCAAGCTAAATATCAAAGAATGCGAGAATTAATTATCAAAGTATCTCTCTTACAGAATAATTAATTATCAGCATTTTTTAATTGCTAATTGTTGCTATAGGATAAAACGGTGCAGAAACATCCAAGAATTAAATTTCAAGATAAATATCAAAGAATGCGAGAATTAATTATCAAAGTATCTCTCTAATAGAATAATTAATTATCAGCATTTTTGTAATTGCTTATCTGTTGCTATTGGATGAAACGGTGCTGAAACGTACAAAGAATTAAATTTCAAGAATTTGTAATTTATGTAATCACAAAGAAAGTAACTTTATGATAGATGGGTCCCGATGTAGCCTAGTGGCAGCCCGTCGGCTTTCGGCACTGAGGGTGCTCGGATCGAATCCCGACAAGCGCCATTAGATACCTCCGTGTCTTGACCAGATATGGACACATCAAATCTGTAGATCGGAAAGTCCCTCTATGAGGTCGGAGAGGATGGAAGAGGGTACGATCCCCCCCAGATGTCGCCCCTGGGGGTGCTCGGTCAAAATTGAGGTGGCGCTTGGTTAAATCGGACTCCAACCCTTGTGGTGTCATTATAAACCAGAGCCGCACCCCTCAGCCCGTTAGCCTATATGGACCTGGTCTGGAATACTTCCGGCCAGGGTGCATTAGACAACAACAACAACAACAATAAATGTTTTAATGTTTCATTTTGGCTTTCTCCCCTTAGAGAAAAAAACTCGAAAATTTAGAAATCTTACTTGAATTCTTCCTGGAATTCCAGTGCTGTCCATCCGACTTGCAACATTGACGGTATCACCCCAGATGTCAAACTGCGGTTTTACTGTTCCAACCACGCCAGCCATTACTGGTCCAACTGAAATGCCTAACGTAAGAAAGAAAAAAAATCAACATTATTCAGAAGCATTGGAGGAGAATCAAGCCCCAGGGAACGTTTCGCGTTATAATCTAAAGCGACATTTTCATGGGGCTTAGCTCGGTATGGCTTATTTAATTTCAGTGACACGATACAGGTCATTGACTTCCATAATTTATTTAAAGCATCAGTTGACATCGCGGGTCTTTAATCCCACTGTTTAGTTACAAGAAGCTTAACTTATCCGTATTTTGCTAATCTGAGATTTGCAGAAACATATCGTTGAAGTCTTTTTTAATGCATAGAAACGTAGATGTGAAAATAAAGTACATGTAATAAGAAATGCAAGTATTCCAAGTGAAAATTCTTTTTCCACTTCCAATTTTAGGATACCTACGTGCAGTAAAACCTCGTTTATCCGGCCCTCGTTTATCCGGATTTCCGGATAGTCCGGATCAGTTTTGTAGACATTTTTATTTAGTGTTCACATTAGATAATAAACTTTTAACTATGATAGCAAGAACGTAACTACAAGTACGCCAAATATTGGCTCTTTAGTTTTATTCAACGTACAGTTCTTGCATAGATTGTACAATAAATTGTGGTAATAAAATGCTTTTTGGTGTGTTTAAGAAAGCTTTATTAGACTTACTAATTCATTGTTAAGAAATGATGTGAAAAGTTATTTTTATATTTTTTGATGTCTTGTAAACAATACTGTGTAATTTTGTTCAGAACAATTTTTTTCTAGTAATAAATGGTAATTCTGCTTAGTTAAGGATTTTATTTTGCTTATTACTCATATTACCCGGACTATCCGAATTGCCTATGGCCCCACTTAGTCCGGATAAACAAAGTTTTACCGTATCTCAATTTCCTGACCACCTCATATTTATTCTAACCAACTCCGCTGTAGAAATTTTCTACGAAAAATACGTACGTGTACCGTACGCAACGAGATTGCTCGATGTTTCATCTGGTTTTAAAAACGGCCCAGGGAACCAATTGACCTATCTTGACTTAAAGTGTAGGCATTCTCCTACCCTGCTTCAGAAGAAGAAGAGGAATTTTCTGAAGGTCTCAGTTCTTGTTTCTAATTACACCCGTTAAATTTTCACTATTGTGGGATGACAACGTATCCTGGTAACCAATTGGCCTATCTTGATTTAAAGTGTAGGCATTTTCCTACTCTGCTTCAGAAGAAGAAGAATTTTCTGAGGGTCATTGGGAATTATGTTCAGTTTTTAATTATTTATGATGTATATTTTAAGATTAATCTAATCCCTTAAAGAGCACGTTTTTTAAAATTTTAAACCTTTCAGCAGTTAATATTTTATAGGGTATTAAATTACTGATGTCTAACGCTACGAAATTAAAAATGTTCTAGAAAAATAAAATAAAATAAATTTTAAAAAATCGCGTCCTTTTCTTTAAACGTCTACTTTCAAATGCAGAAGACTGTTTTCAAAACCATGCATTTGCTAATTTGTGGTTAGAAAAATTCTGAGAGGAAACCCCTGTAGCCTAATAATACGGGGACTGGAGATCTACAAAATCTGATGCTCTGCCTTAAACGCCAAAATTAAAAAATCTTTCATGGAGGAATCTCGAATTCACCGATTTAACGGGTCGCCTGACATTTGCCTGACAAGGTATCTTTCCGAAAACGAAAGATTTATCATGCTGGGTTTTATTCAGTAATAAAATATACTTTTTACAAACCACTCTGAAAATCTTACAGTTCATCATAACCTCGATGATTATCACATAGCGCGTCTGAGACAGATCTTTATTAGTCTAAACATTGATAACAGAAATACGAGCAGGTGAAATGAAATGCAGTTTGCGGCAAAAGAACGGAGACTTCAAAGATTTTTTTTCCTAGTATCAATACTTGATAGAGTGTTTCTCGAACGATGGATTGGTCGTGGAAGACCAATACCTTGGCTTCCGTGATCGCCCGACGTAACTCCACTGGATTTCTTTTTGTGGGGTTACGTGAAAGGCATTGTTTATCGAACACCTGTTTCTGATATTTCCGTTTTAAAGGAAAGGAAACGATTCGCAATCTTCACTGCTACTCCGAGAATGTTAAAAGACTCAGATTTCTTCGTGCTACTAACGGAGCTGACGTAGAGCTACATTGAAGATACTGTAGAAAAAACTGTTTGATTTCTTCATTCTTTTGCCGAAAACTACTTTCCATTTGACCTGTTCGTATTTTTGTCGCTAATCTTTAGAATAATAAAGTGCTGGCGTTCGGTACCCAGGACCCTATTCAGAAAATTCTGAACTATAGGCACAACTCGGGATGGGGGCCCCCCTAACACTGATGTGGGCGTAAAATTTCCAAAATTGACACACTAAAAAATAATCATGAATCATTGTGAAAGTGCCATTCTACCAAGAATTGGTTATTTCAAGCGTAGAAGCCTAGAACATTATCAAATAACAAAAAGCAATACAGCATATTAACTTTATCATTAAAACACCAATACAATGCAACTAGAAAAACTTATTAATCCCTTATATACATTATAACTGTCGAACCCTCTTCACTTCTATGGGTTCACTTTGGTTCGTTTCATGTCAAGACGTTTTCAATGGTACACGAGTAAATTTTCACAGCATAAAGTTCAGTACCACACCAGTGAATATTCAAAGTTTTATTTCTTTCGCAAGCACAAACACAACTAGCTATAAACTTATTTTACAGTATTATACAAATATCCAACTACTTCAGTCATCTCCCAACGACTGTTACCTAACAAAGGCCTAGTGCGTCTTTGGGGTCTCAATACACCCACGCACTGTATTCGTCTGCCCGGCTCTCTCAAGAGCCAACAACCGCAGACTAAAAAAATTAAAACCACACGCCTTCTCTCGCGTGGGCACAAGCAGTATCTCCGACGTCTCCCTGACTTCTGCCCGGGACCTCGTCTCCGAACACCCCACGAATCCCATATCAAGCCGGGGTCATTGCCCTACCCCCCTGCTTTCTTGAGAGGAAAGTACAGGGACAAAACAACAGGAGTTGACGCGGCAGACACGACAATAACTATACATATAACTATACATATGATGAACCAATCAATCAAATTTGAAAGAATATTATAAAAAAATTGCTATTAAAAAAGGTAAAATTTAAAAAATGTATTGGGAATTCTTTCTTTTCTTTTAAAATAAAAAGTTTTGGGGCCCCTAGGCCCGGGTCTAATGGAAAATCAGGGCCTTTCGGTACCAGAGTCTGGGGGTTCAAGTCCCACACTTGGCATGGACGCTTGTAGGCTCTCGGAATCGGCTTTAAGCAGCAGGTCCCCGTCTAATTAGTCCTCGTGTAGCAAAAATTGACCGTAGCGCTCCAAACCAAACCAAACCAATTAGAATAATAAAAGATAAGAAGCTCGGACAAGCTGTATTACCTGTATGTTTTCCGAACATTTTAACGGTTTTCTTTTCTTGGTGGCATCATTCTTCCTTAAAATCCGAACAAATTTGTTGAAATCGGTGGCTGTTTTTTTTGTATATCTGACTAAATATATATGACGAATTCTTCTTCAACCACATTTTGTGATAGTTTTAAGCACCCCCGTACTTCAAGTCTTTATTAATATTCCGCATGTTTTAAAAACTACACATTTTCTTTTACATTAAACTATTTTTCACCTATGAGCTAAAAATATAATCATGAATATCTTGTCACTAATTTATTACACCATCCTAAAATCGGAAAGTTTAGATTTTTCATTTGCGTTAGCAAATTATTAACTTACCAGCATGCTGCATTATTAATTATTAATTTCCTTGCATTGATAAATTAATAATTTACGAACACAATTTCCAAAGTTATAACCCCCCCTCCCTTTTCCCCCTAATTTGCTATCTCGTGACGAAAGTAATTGATTTCGGTGGTGTGGTCGGAATTATGTTATTAAAAGTATAATTAGGCACGTAGCTTGCTGATGTGGTGGAACACCTGAACTATGTATGTTAATCTTTGTGTATATATATTCTTACGCCCCTGACTTTCGACTGCAGACAAGGTATAATTTTCGTCCTTGCAGATATGTAATGGTATAGAAGCATACAAATTTTAAGGAAATAATAGTGATCATAAAAGCTAACTATGAATGCTAATTCTTTACTTTCAGTGGGAAAGAGATGCAGTATAAGAATAACACTGGTCTACAAAAAGAAAAATTTCTGGCCCTGACACCATTCCTGCTGATTGCTATGTAAAATGACCTCCTGAATCCGAATATGACCCCCGTTTTCCCCCATCATCCACCGTTATCGGGAAATGGGGTCCCTCGGATATCTTCCCTCGGTACATCCCTCAGTTTTCGTACGTCTCCTTCATATCCACAGAGTATGCAACCGAGACTGATGGTAACTCATTCCCATTGGCCAACAAGAAAACTTTCAAGCCTGTTTTTGATGAGTCTATAAACAATCTCCATTTGTCTGGGTCACATGGCATCTTCAGTTCTATCATCAATACATTTGAATTAGGGCAGAACACTAAGCCTTCATCTTCTGAAAAAAAGTAATTTCAGGGTTGACGGCCTGGTCCTGTAAGAAAGGATTTTTGCGCCCTTTTCTAAGAGATTCCACTGCTGAAGTCGATATCCAAGAAGTTGAGATTTACTCTAAGGTAACTCCAAATCCCCGACGAGATCATTCAATTCCGACTGAGTAACGAGGTGAGGTTGTCGATGAGCTGAATCAGCTGAACACTCCTCATCATCGGTGGACATATCATTTGATGTTCCATGCTGTGGCTCATAGTCTTTCAAATCCGTTTCTGGCTCTAGTGTGTAGGTTTTTTGGGGCACTGGGATTGGCAAAGATTCGTTGTGAGGAACTGGTCTTAGAGTTGAAGGGATATTGGGATACTGAATTGCATGCTTACTTTTGCTAGAGAACCCGACGGTGGAAGTCATACAAAAGTAACAATCCGTGAGATGACAGCGAGGTTCGCGCCAAACCATGGGCACAGCAAATGGCATTGATTTACGGGTACCTTTACAGTGCAGGACTATAGTGACAAGAGCAATGCAAGTTTAAACTTGTCAAGGCATGAAAATTCCCGTGCAAACCTGTGCGCGCGAGGTATTGAGAGCGCCAGCGTGATGCAGTGAATCTTTCGAACTGTTACTATATTTTTTTTTATTATTGTTGCTGTATATATTTTTTTATTTGGGGGTATTTGGGGGAGGATGAAGGAGCTGAATGCTAGAATATGTAGAAAATAAGTGAAAAAATTGCGAAGAAACCGAAAAAATCAATCATTTTTAATGATTTTTTTACAATTTAAGAGGCAAATCCCCCCCAAATCTACCTCCTTGCCACAAATGTTCATGTTTTAGAACTTTTCGCTTCTCTAGCCCCTAAGCAGAAATGTAAAGGCGAAAATAATCCTTTTCATCCCTCCAAATTATCGGAGAGTGATAAAAATCGGGGGGGGGGGGGGGGGGGGGGGGGCGGGCTCCCCTGAAAACGGTGGGTGATGGGGGGAAATGGGGGTCATATTTGGATTCAGGAGGTCATTTTACATAAGAATCAGCAGGATTGGTGTCAGGGCCTATTTTCATGCAGACCAGTGTAATTAAATTTATAGAGAATAGTCATAGATTGGATGTAATGAACTGCGTATATATATATATATATATATATATACAGTGGAATCTCGATCCATCGTTTTCGGATCCATCGTTTTTCCGCATGTGTCGTTCATTTTAGAGTCCCAACGATCATATTGCTTTGTTATGTTTTCGCATCTATTTATCGTTCATTTCAGTCGGTCCCTTGAAAAACTATAGATCGAGATTCCACTGTATATATATATACAGTGGATATATATATATATATATATATATATATATATATATATATATATATATATATATATATATATATATATATATATATATATATTATATATATATATATGAGGTGGTGAAAGGCATAGTGGTGTAAGTCACATTTTCAACTTTTTTTATTTGAGTGCAAAAATATAATCTCCATGTTCAATTTATAGTGGAAATGCAAATAATTATTATTTGCAATATTATAATAATTTTATAATTATTATGAATTATAATCTGTTCAATTTATAGTGGAATTTTTTTGTAGTTTTTTCAGTAAAAGGCTTTTGACTTACACCACTTGACTTACTGACTTACACCACTTTGCCTTCCACCGCCTCTTATATCTATTCTATTATAACCAATCTACTTGGATATTTCGAAGTTTCGGACTCTCTGTTATTCTCGAGGTCTGTTGTATATCAGGCCTGGAGAATAATTAGTATGGTAAAAGAGCATTCTCTCTGTTGTTTTAAAGTATCATACATGTTTACTGGAAATTAATGACTGTTTTCTTACCTATTCTTAGTTGAAAGTCTTGCATAGCCTCAAGATTTAGCTGCTGAAGAACTGACATCATGGCAAGAGAAAACTTGACTAACGTATGAACATTTCTAATAGGATCTTCTTCGATTACAACAGACCCCTATTTAAAAACATTGACATTAAAAGTATTCTGCATCTTGAAATTTCATGAAATACAATTGTTCATACTGCAGTTTTTCAGTTAAATAGTTTTAACACCAGAAGCTTTGAAAATTTATTTCATATTACTGAGGGGCGTTAGAAAGCAGTTTAAATATTTAGGCGTTTAGGGATGAAATATGCAATTTATGCTGTCTACTCATCTATATATATAAAACAGTTCCGTAACTGACTCATTCATTCACTGACTGACTGACATACAACGCACAGACCAAACCGCTGGACCTAAAGGGCTGAAATTTTGCATGGCATTTCTTCTAATAGTGTAGGGGTTCACTAAGAAAGATTTTTCAAAAATTCTTCTTAGATTTTTTTAAATTAAATTTTTAAGCTGTTTTTTAAACTTTTTTTACGTTTGCATTTAAAATAATACATTGAGGGTTATAAAATTTATATCACGAGAAAGATCATAAAAATTCCTTCAAAATGACATCTTTTTCGAATCTTTACCTTGATTTTCTGATTTTTGGTGAATTTTATTAATTTTTAGAATTTAGTTTATTAAATGCTGATCACGTGATTTCATTTTCTGGTACTTTAAATAAAATTATCGTCACGTGCGTAACAACTAAATAGACAAAAAAAATATTTTTTTCTCTTTCTAATGCAGCAGACGATTGGACATTATCAAAAAAAAATGCATATCCCTTACGATTTTCTATATATATATATATATATAGATAGATATATATTTTACATCAATTGTATACATTGATCATCGCATTTATTATAAATATATATATTTATTTTTTGGCATAAATTGCATACGTTGACCGTTGTATTTAATTTGAATGTACTCCGTAGCGAAGCGCGGGTTTTCAGCTAGTCTCATTTTCAAGTTGAGAGTATGTGACAGAACCCTTAAATGGCTAATGCAGAACGGCATTTAAAGCGGAAGGTAAAAATAAATAAATAAATAAATAAATAAAAATAAATATAAATAAAATAAAAACTATTAACTAAACTTCTTCATTTGAGATTTGTCCCGAGTGACAGTTGCATGTAATTTGGGCTTCTGAAAACCCGAACTTTTTAAAACTCGAGGTTTCGGTTTCTAATTTTCTAAAAATCTCAGTTTTTACATTTATTCGGGGATTCCAGCTAAAATAAAAAGAATAATAAATAAAATAGGTGGTTGTTATAAATTTTTCTTACATGTTTTTGCATTCAAATAAAATAAATTTATTTAATAAATAAATAAAAGAGAGAAAAAATTATTATTTTCAGATTTACTTCAAATAATGGAACTTGAAAAATTTAGAATTATGCATTTGGCATTTTGAAAACCTCATTACCAAAGCTAAATAATTATTTTTCAGAAACCCAGATGAAATTTATTATTGTAAACCATTTATTATAATTCATTTATGTTGCTATTGTTTCTATTATTTTGTTATCGAAAGGCATTTTTTTGTATTAATTTGTTAAGAAATATACGCATTACATAATTTCTATGTATCTATATTTTTACATAACTTATAGATTTATAGACATACACCTGTATGTTATGTCTATATATCTGGATAACATCTGACGTGAACATTCAATACTTTTTATTTCTTTGATTTATAGATGAATTTTATTATTTAATATGACATTAAAGGCATAGAGAGCAAATAAACTTGTGGGAGCAAAATTTGGGAATCCTAGAAAAACAAAAATTTGTATAAACAAAACGCCAAGCACGAGCTTTAGTTTGAGCGTTAATGCAGTTTTTTATTACCATGTTTTTGTTAACTCGCTTTCTTTTTTGTGTGTGTGTTTATCCAGTACAAATCTTGTAATCGATTTTTAACTAACTTCCCGACTAGCTAGACATTTGAAACTTTTAGAATAGCTCAGAACACGATGACAATGCATTATTTTAATACTTTTTGCCATCTTTAAGCAAAATTGAATTCCTTTGAATTGGAGCTCCAAAGGAATTGGAGGATCCAAAATTGAAGCTCCAATTGAATTCCTTTTCAGTTAATTTTGTTTTGTAGACTGGTGCAGCCATCTATCGGCCGGGACGGGAACGAAAAATTAAACGCAAGTTAACTTCCAATTAACTTCATTTTCTTTCAAGTTGATGGGATAATTCATCAAAAAATTTTTTTAAAAGTATTTATTAATACATAGAATTGTCAAGTTTATATGATTCAACAGAAAATTTAAAAACATGGTATACAAAAAGTTCTTTTTATCTTGTAATTATAAACTTTTAGAGATTTTCTCAGAACAAAAAGTTATAATAATAAAGAATTAATTTTAAAAAAAACCCGAATAACCGAACCAATTTTCTACGGTTTTCGGTTTCGGTTATTGGAGATATTCGGTTTCGGATATTCATATTAAATAATAAAATTAATAAATAAAATAATAAGACCGGGACCTACAGCTTAAAACCGATTCTGAACGGCTTCAAACATCCATGCCAACAGTGGGACTCGAGCCCACAGACTCTGATACCGAAAGCCAACGGCCTAGTCATTTGGCCATCGCCCTATGGAACCACATCTGGACGTAACACATGAAACATCAAGCATGATTACGTACGGTTCACGTACGCATAAAACGCAGAAAATTTCTACCGGCGGAGTTAATTAGAATAATTACAAGATAAAAAGAACTTTTTATATACCATGTTTTTAAAATTTCTGGTGAATCATATAAACTTGACAATTCTATGTATAAATAAATACTTTTAAAAAATTTTTTTTGATGAATTATCCGATCAACTCCAAAGAAAATGAAATTAATTGGAAGTTAAATTGCGTTTAACTTTTCGTTCCCGTCCCGGCCGATAGATGGCTGCACCATTCTACAAAGCAAAATTAACTGAAAATGAATTCAATCCTGCTTAAAGATGGCTAAAAGTATAAAAAAAGGCATTGTCATCGTATTCTGAGCTATTCTAGAAGTTTCAAATGTCTAGCTAGTCGGGAAGTTAGTTAAAAATCGATCGCAAGATTTGTACTGGACAAACAAACACACACACACAAACAAACAAACAAGAAAGCGAGTTAATAAAAATAAATATAAGTGGTTCAGGAAATTGAGATACAGTAAAACCTCGTTTATCCGGACTAACTGGGACCATAGGTAACCCGGATAATCCGGGTAATATGGATAATAAGCAAAACAGAATCCTCAACTAAGCAGACTTATCGTTTATTACGATAAATAAAAAACTATGTTTTACAACAAAATTACGTAGTATTGTTTATAAGACATTAAAAAATATAAAAATACCTTTTCATATCATTTCTTAACAAAGAAATGGTAAGTCTAGTAAAGCTTTCTTAAACTCAACAAAAAGCATTTGATTACCATAATTTATCGTACATTCTATGCAGGGACTGTACATTGAATCAAACTAAAAAGCGAATATTTGGCGTACTTTATTTACGTTCTTGCTATCATAGTTAAAAATTATTATCTAATGTGAGCGTTCAATAAAAATAATGTCGAAAAATCTGATCCGGATCAACGAGGTTTAAATAAAACAGAATACAGAAAACAAATCCATAAAACTAGAAAGAGGCGTTTATGCGTAATTTTTATAACCCAGGATAGATAAAATAACTTCAGTAAAAGATAGACTATTTTTACTCACCTTTTCGTGCGACTGCAGCTCACAAGCGGCCATGTAAGTGCTCCCAATGGTCTTAATTTTCTCGACTGCGTGGAATTCTGTCTCATTCAATAACTGCGGTAAAACAAAGGAGCTGTTAAATTAATTACTTTTGTGTCATCGAAAACGTAGAGCATGAAATTATTTTAAAACACAGAACCCATGGAGATAATTAGAAATTCAAGCAAAGGTACGAGTAATAAAAGGCTTTGGTTGTTAGCATCCAAATAATTGCTAATCTATATACTATATATAAATGGATGTATGTGTGTGTGTATGTATGTTCCAGCATCACTCTGGAACGTCTGGAGCAATTTCAACCAAACTTGGTATACATATCACTTGCAATCTGGAAAGAAACACTGGGGGGGAGGGGTAAGACACCCTAGCACTCCTGGGGGGGGCAGGGGGCATATGTAAAGATAATAGAAAACGACTGATATTAGCGTCGAATTCATAGATTGCGGGGTCGCTAAGGTTAATAGTGTCACTCCTGATGCCGTTTAAGTGCAAGTTTCAGCCTCCCCCATTAGCATAGGGGGGAAGAAGGGGGAATATAAAATCTCCAAAATGACCGATTGCAGTGTCGAATCCATTGTTTTCGGAGTCACTGAGATTAATGGTGACACTCCCGATGTCGTTTAAGTGCAAGTTCAGCCCCCCCATTAGCATAAGGGGAAAGAAGGGGGAATATAAAATCTCCAAAATGACCGAGAGTAGTGTCGAATCCATAGTTTTCGGGGTCGCTGAGATTAATAGTGACACTACCGATGCCGTTTAAGTGCAAGTTCAGCCCCCCCCCCATTACCATAGGGGGTGAGGGGGGAAGAAGGGGGAATATAAAATCTCCAAAATGACCGAGAGTAGTGTCGAATCCATAGTTTTTGGGGTCGCTGAGATTAATAGTGACACTACCGATGCCGTTTAAGTGCAAGTTCAGCCCCTCCCCTATTACCATAGGGGGTGAGGGGGGAAGAAGGGGGAATATAAAATCTCCAAAATGACCGAGAGTAGTGTCGAATCCATAGTTTTCGGGGTCGCTGAGATTAATAGTGACACTACCGATGCCGTTTAAGTGCAAGTTCAGCCCCCCCCCCCATTACCATAGGGGGTGAGGGGGGAAGAAGGGGGAATATAAAATCTCCAAAATGACCGAGAGTAGTGTCGAATCCATAGTTTTCGGGGTCGCTGAGATTAATAGTGACACTACCGATGCCGTTTAAGTGCAAGTTCAGCCCCCCCCCATTACCATAGGGGGTGAGGGGGGAAGAAGGGGGAATATAAAATCTCCAAAATGACCGAGAGTAGTGTCGAATCCATAGTTTTCGGGGTCGCTGAGATTAATAGTGACACTACCGATGCCGTTTAAGTGCAAGTTCAGCCCCCCCCCCCTATTACCATAGGGGGTGAGGGGGGAAGAAGGGGGAATATAAAATCTCCAAAATGACCGAGAGTAGTGTCGAATCCATAGTTTTCGGGGTCGCTGAGATTAATAGTGACACTACCGATGCCGTTTAAGTGCAAGTTCAGCCCCCCCCATTACCATAGGGGGTGAGGGGGGAAGAAGGGGGAATATAAAATCTCCAAAATGACCGAGAGTAGTGTCGAATCCATAGTTTTTGGGGTCGCTGAGATTAATAGTGACACTACCGATGCCGTTTAAGTGCAAGTTCAGCCCCTCCCCTATTACCATAGGGGGTGAGGGGGGAAGAAGGGGGAATATAAAATCTCCAAAATGACCGAGAGTAGTGTCGAATCCATAGTTTTCGGGGTCGCTGAGATTAATAGTGACACTACCGATGCCGTTTAAGTGCAAGTTCAGCCCCCCCCCCCATTACCATAGGGGGTGAGGGGGGAAGAAGGGGGAATATAAAATCTCCAAAATGACCGAGAGTAGTGTCGAATCCATAGTTTTCGGGGTCGCTGAGATTAATAGTGACACTACCGATGCCGTTTAAGTGCAAGTTCAGCCCCCCCCCCTATTACCATAGGGGGTGAGGGGGGAAGAAGGGGGAATATAAAATCTCCAAAATGACCGAGAGTAGTGTCGAATCCATAGTTTTTGGGGTCGCTGAGATTAATAGTGACACTACCGATGCCGTTTAAGTGCAAGTTCCCCCCCCCCCCCCATTACCATAGGGGGTGAGGGGGGAAGAAGGGGGAATATAAAATCTCCAAAATGACCGAGAGTAGTGTCGAATCCATAGTTTTCGGGGTCGCTGAGAGGAACAGTGGCAATCCCAGTGCCGTTTAAGTGAGAGGTCAACCCTCCCCCCCCCCCCATCAACGTTGGAGGGGAGGCGGGGGAGAACATAAAATTTCCAAAATAACTGATAATAGTGTTGAATCCATAGTTTTCGGGGTCACTGAAACGAATAGAGACACAACTGATGCCGTTTAAGTGCAAGTTCAGCCCCCCCCCCCATCAGCAATAAAGGAGGAGGGGGGAAAGGGGAAAAATGAAATGTCCAAAATGTCCGAGAGTAGTGTCAAATCCATTGTTTCGGAGTCACTGAGATGGATATAAGAAACTAAAAGTGTTGTTTATAGTGAAGTTTTGAGTTAAATAATAGAGTGAATTTGTAATTTTATTTTATCATTTGTATACTGTACATATACTTTTAAATACCTGTAAATAAAATTACTTAGATTTTACACTATAGGTAGAATTTATTCCTGTGTTGTAAAAAATGGAGATTAATTAATTCCTGGGCAACGCCGGGTAAACAGCTAGTTACTTAAATAACATGCAATTTAATCTGATAAAGAAATCGCAAATTTCTAATTCACTTTTGTTTCAAAATATCTTGTTCAGAATTTATAATAAAAAATAATTATAATAAACAAAATTCAAATTAGTCTTAATTGTCTTTTTTTAAGTACTCGTATATATATATATATATATATATATATATATATATATATATATATATATATATATATATATATATATATATAGTGCCAAAGTCCATTTTAATCAAATGTCAGAGAACATCAGTTTATGAGTTTCAGTTTACAAATTTTACTAACGGTTTGCGTATAAATTTTTTCCAAGTTATATTTTCTAATTCTAGGCATGGTTTCTGCCTACATTCTAGTATTATATTTATTTCGATTTCTTTTTCATTTGTCACTCAAATTTCAATATTTTGGACATTGGCCTTTTTTGTTCCAAGGTATATATATATATATATATATATATAAATATATATATATATATATATATATATATATATATATATATATATATATATATATATATATATATATATATATATATATATATATAAATATGTATGTATATATATATATATGTACACCGGGTGGGCAAAAAGTCCGTATAAACTTTAAGAATTCATAAAAACCGGAAAAATAACCAAAATAAAAAAAAGGTTTGCAGGGTTAGCATCGCTGGGTCACGGGATATTTTTGAGACAGGAAAAAAAAAAAAAAAAAAAAAAAAAAAAAAAAAAAAAAAAAAACTGAAAAAACAGCCGACAGGTGGCGTTGACTTACACAAGTCAAAGAAAAGATATCAAATAACGAAAAGAATGCTTCTAAATCGTTTATTACAGCAGTAGATGTTCTACTTGACCACAGGGGATAAGGCATTGCAGGCTAGTCACAAATCCAGCAACGGCAGAGTGCAGCAAGTCCGAATGTATACATGACAACTCTCGGCGGATCGCGGAACAACGGTCAACTGGTTGTGGATTAGGAGCCAACGTTCTTATAACCGTCTCATTTGCATATTTCCACAGAATTCGCTCGTAGCAGTGCCACCTGTCGGCTGTTTTGTTTTAGTTATTATTTTTTTTTCCTGTCTTAAAAAAATCCCGTGACGTAGCGATGCTAACTCTGAAAACCTTTTTTTATTTTGGTTATTTTTCCTGTTTTTATGAATTTTTAAAGTTTATACAGACTTCTTGCCCCACCCGGTATATATATATATATATATATATATATATATATATATATATATATATATATATATATATATATATATATAATAATATCTTAAATTCACAATTTAAGGCATACTTCTGTATCTGCTGTAACAAAACCTCTCTTTTGCACATTTTTAATACCCTTTTGTGCACAGAAAAGGTTTCAAAATAATTTATATTCAGAATTTATAATGAAAAAATTAATTTTAATTTAAAAAAATTCTTCAAAGTAATTAAATATTTAAAATCAATTATTCTATTTATTTTTAAAATTTTTAATTACTAAGAAAAATAAAGGGAATAATTTTTTTTCGGGGTCATTTTTTGCTTGAGGGGGAAAATGCTTCCAAAATTTTGCGCTAAATCCTAACTCTTAAAGATAATTTAATGAAAATGTAACAAAAGAACGCTGTACGAAATTTTAAAGAATTACCGCTCGATTAATTTTAGATATATCCTTTGGAAGATAGCAAATCATGAAAAAATCCATATCTTAAAAAAAAAAAAAAAAAAAAAAAAAAAAAAAAAAAAAAAAAAAAAAAAAAAAAAAAACCACACACACACACACACACACACACACACACACACACACACACACACACACTTTAAGTATGGCAGAATTTGCGTGGATGGTACAATATAAATATTATAAATATTTTGTAATCAGCATAGAAACATGTAGTTTGTGTGAGTTATTTAGTTCTGAAAGTTCTATACCATGTTTTAAGCCAAGAAAATAACAACGATAATTTTTTGATTAGAGGGAGGGGGAGGGAAGAGAATTTTACTTCCCGAACCCCCTTAAAATTCGAACACGAGAACTTTGTTAAGAGTAATATAAATATGAGGGATCGCGCTACAGCAATTATTTATGTAAAACGTAGCGTCTTATGTTGTAAATGTATCTCAAATAATTACAAGATAAAAATAACTTTTTATACACCACGTTTTTAAATTTTCTGTTGAATCATATAAACTTGACAATTCTATGTATTAATAAATACTTTTAAAAATTTTATTTGATGAATTATCCCATCAACTTGAAAGAAAATGATCGGCCTTCACTGCGCACAAAATGCAAGGATGTACCGTGAACCACGCAGTTTTGTACCTCGGAAAAAAACTCTTCGCCAAGGGACAAGCTTACGCCGTATTTGAACCTTGGAAGGAATGCGCATCGAAGAGTTTGACTGCTCCAAACTTACTGGAAAGACCTCTTATTTCGCCAAATCACAATTTTAATATTTTCCTATTGAATTATTTTTCACTTGTATTTATTTTTATTTTTCTCTCCTTTTCTCTCTTAATTGCACAAACCTTCACTTAATTATTCCTTTTAACTTTCTTTTATTTAATTTTAATCACTTTTTAGTCGTTTCCACTATCCACAGACTTTATAAACTGCTAACTTTTATAATTTAAAAAAAAATTCCGCACATTATTTTTGTAAACAAATTAAATTCACATGTATTCTGTTTTCAAAATCGTCAAATGCCGTTACTCAAAAGTACAAGCATTGAATTCGATCGAAGCGCCACCTTGCGGATTTTTCCGCTTAAAGATGGCTAAAAATATTAAAATAATGCATTGTCATCGTGTTCCGGGCTATTCTTAAAGTTTCAAATGTCTAGCTAGTCGGGAAGTTAGTTAAAAATCGATTGCAAGATTTGTACTGGACAAACATGAAAGCGAGTTAATAAAAACGTGGTAATAAAAGATTACTTTTGGAACTAACTATCGAAAAAATTCCCAGAAATTTGCAAATTGCGCTGTAGCAGCATATATGCAAGATTCTGTAGATGCAATTGAAACCAAAAGTTAAAAAAAAAACCAAAATGCAAAGAGGCCATCGACCAGTCTCGTCATCAGGAGGCCTGAACGAGTCAGTCACCTCAATGGAATCTTTCTGATAGCATGCAGGCCAAGCCTAACGGTTCTTCAATTCCCCAGTCACTTTTCTTCTGACTGAGGTTTTGGTCAGCTAATTTGGAATTTTCCTTTTTTGTGTTCATGATACTGGGTGTCAGTTTTCATACACATTCTGCCCAATAGAGGGAGAGACCTCCCCGTCTCTTCAGATGTTTTCGAAGAGGCTGATTGGGAGAAGTCATGACGCATGCGCGTCGGTATATGGTTTTTGTTTTTGGTAGTACAACTGTGATTCTCCGAGAGAGAACATCGAGCAATCCTGGGTATTGTCTCAAAGGTATTATATGTATAGAAAATAATATATAATAAAACAGGAAAAAGACAGTCTCAAGTATCTTCCATCGGTATATCAAGAGACACCGGGTAGGTGTCCCCGAACCATTTT
>OU015502.1:132765342-132805342 GCA_907164885.2 Dolomedes plantarius
TGTGTGAATACATATCCTGTACCGTTAAAGTTAAAGCCGTTTCATTATATATATATAAATATACTAGCATTATTGCCCGGCGATGCCCGGGTAGATATATAGATATAAAAATTTTGATGCATTCCATCAAAAAAATACTGGGCTGCAATCCCCGTTCTTCATGTTCATCTGGCTAGACAGAATGCTCTTAGCGCGTTTCTACTGAAATGATATACAAACAATAACAAAGAAAGAAACTTTGAGCCTGTGGACCTTCGTCTGATTATACGTCCGATTTTATTGAGAATTAATAACACAGTGTTGCGTGATTCGCACGTTTGGATTGAATAAGTTTACTGTTTAATTAGATTTAATTAGATCTGTTTCATCCACTGTTTAATTAGAAATAAGTTTTATAATTTACATTTGCCTTTATTATTTATTTTTCCCTTAAAAGCTCAGTTTGTTCCACATCACCCAAGAGACGCACTTTTTTCCACATCACCCAAGAGGTAAAGTGCAAGATTCCCCTTTTATTTATTCAAAGTAAGGCGCGATTTCACATGAAGCCTATTTTCCTTACTTTGGTGATTTGGTTTTTTATTGTCGACAGGCCAAAAACCGTATCGGTTTTTAATTTTCCTGAGGCCAAAAACCGTAGAAAAAGCAAATTGTAAATCGGTTCCAGCGATGAGAAAAACTGCAAATAACAAAGGACAAAAAACAGAGCCGGGAAAGTTGTGTTAAAACATACTAATTTGAACTGCATTCTTAAAAAACTCCCATCTCAGTCAGTCTAGTGGTTAAATTTTATCTTTTACCGTATTTTAATATTTATTTTGTCAATTTATTTCGTTGTTATGCACGTAACGCAAAATTAATTTAAAGTATCACAAAAGAAAAGAAACCACGTGATCAGCATTTCATAAATTAAATTCTAAAAATTAATCTTTAAAAATTCACCAAAAATCAGAAAAGGGAGGTAACGATTCGAAAAAGATTTCGTTTTAAAGGAATTTTTATGATCTTTCTCGTGATATAAATTTTATAAACCTCGGATTATCATTTTAAATGCAAACTTAAAAAAATTAGAAAAACAGCTTAAAAATTTAATTTTAAAAAATCGAAGAATTTTTCAAAAATCTTTCTCACCCCTCCAGTATAAACTCCACTATAGAAGAATCACCATGCAAAATTTCAGCTCTTTATGTCCAACGGTTTTTTATTGTGCGTTATCAGTCAGTTAGGCAAGTTTATTACCATGAAGCTCTCACCCCCCGCGCACCCCTCTTCTCCCGCGCGGGGGAAGAAGGATAGGTTCGGATTTCACGGAACGTCTGTATCCACAGGGGGTCTCGCACCTGTTACGGGCACAAAAAATCGTTAAAAAACTAATTTAAAAAAAACTAATTGAGCCCCAAACTTCGTTTTTGCTGATTTAAGTTTCTCGGGTCCTAAACATTAACTGTGCCGAATTTGGTCCCGGTGGGTGAAACAGTCTATGATTCTATAGCGGACAAACAAACAGACAAGCTCTTTTATATACGAGGGTTATTCGGAAACTAAGGTCCGTTTACTTAAAGACAGAAAACATTACAGATTTTTTCAAATAACTTTATTTTTTAAATTCCTTACATGTGTCTCTATTTTTCTACATAGTTTTCATATTTGTTTAAACATTTGTCATAACGTTCTACAAGCTGCTATATGCCTAAGTCGTAGACGTCTGCCGCCTGTGAGGATAACCAGTCTTGAACTGCTTCTTTCACTTCGTCATCTGTGGTGAATCTATTACCGCCGAGAAACTCTATTAGGTAGCGGAATAAGTGAAGATCACTCGGCGCCAAGTCTGGACTGTACGGTGGATGGTCAATCTGTTCCCATCCAAAAGATCTGATCAGATTTTGGGTGTGAATGGCAGAATGGATCTGGCATTGTCATGCAGCAACAAAACTACAGACGTCAGAAGACCATGTCGCTTATTCTGTATTGCACGTCTAAGTTTAGTTAGGGTAGCGCAGTAAGCGGCTGCATTTGTTGTTGTCCCTTGCTGCATAAACTCGAGTAACAAGATCCCATGTCTATCCCAAAACACGGTTGCCATGACCTTCGTGTGGAGATTGTCTGCTTTGCCTTGACTCTGACTGGTGATGTTGTGTGACGCCATTCCATTGAGTGACGTTTAGACTCTGGGGTTCTGTGAGAAACCCACGGCTCGTCCCTTGTGACAATCTTCTCTAAAAATTGATCACCTTCTTTATGATATCGGTCAAAAAAATCAAGAGCACAAGCCATTAATTTCAGTTTGTGTTCCTCAGTAAGCAGCCTGGGAACCCAACGTGCGCACAATTTGCGAAATTTCAACTTTTCGGAAAAGATTTTGTGCAAAGTTGTTCTACCCACATTCGGAAATTCCAATGCTAAAGTTGAAATTGTGAATCGCCGGTCTTCACGAATCTTTTCTTCCACGGCATTGACCAAATAATCTGTGATCACTGATGGTCGACCTGAACGCGGTTCATCATGAACATTTTCAAGTCCGTCCTTGAAAGCTCTCACCCACTTACGCACTCATCGCATTTGGGCCATACACGTCGCTTATCTGTCTATGAATTTCCGCTGCTGAAATGTTGTTTGCTGTCAAAAACCGAATCACTGACCGTATTTCACAGTCGGCGGGCTGATCGATTGTTTTAAACATTTTGAAGTAGCACTGTACTTAGCACACTGCAACAATACCAATGCAAATGGCGTCGTTTGACGAGCAAGGCATGCCGGGAGTTGGTACGCATGCGCGTTTTAATGTCTGCGTGACATTCGATTAGCTACGACGATTCGGACCTTAGTTTCCGAATAACCCTCGTATATATATATATATATATATATATACATAGATATATATATACATACAGACAGAAACCCAAATCTCTTTTATTCATATCACTCCTATCCTATAAATTATTCTCTTCATATATCTCCCCCTATTTTACATCGAGCAAAGGCCCAGATGAAGCGTCTTTAATATGTATATAGCTTCTATGTCCTATATAGTTTCATTATATGTACACGCCTATATGTATGTATATAGACAGAAAAAAAATACAGAGAGGAGGGAGGGAGGGTTAACAGAAAGCGAGAATGTTCATAATGCTGCAAATGATATTGAACATACATAAAATATTCTTTAACTATTTTCGTTCACAATGAAATATTGAAATATCGAAAAATATCCTAATGTCCTTTATTTCGTCTATGAATCAATAAAATTCATTAAACAATGCATTTCAGGCAGAGTTCCACGGTGAGTCAGTCACGAAACGGAACTAACGAGTTGGTCGAGTAGCAGAAGTCTGCCACGTTCTACCCAACAGCACGATCCAGGAAATAATCGTCGCGTGAAAAGCTTGCTTATCGATATGTTCATCTCGCAGCGCTCTTTCATTATCAAACCAAATTATCCTATTCTGACTGAAGGGAAGGGGCCACGCCGCATTGCCATAGGAACAGATTGGAAAAGTTAGCTTAATGGTAAACACGTGTTTCCCAATTCTCTTACGTTTACTAACAAAAAGTCAGATCGATTATTGTTCATCGATGGGTAACGATAAATTATTTACAACGTGGACGTCTCATTGTGTATCAAAAGGGGATAGTTGAATTTTTAATGTTATCTCCACCCTTTTCAAGCTATAAATAGTGTAATATTTTGATCTTTAAAAAAAAAAAGCATTCGCTTTCACTTATCAGTAAATGCATTTTCCTACAAAATTAATCTTGTTGAACATAAGAAAGGCAATATTCAGCTTCCTCCACTGGGAGTAATGGTATATAGCTTAATTAGCATAATAACGTCAAAACTTACTCAAACTAGTGAAATAATGCAGTTATTTTTGATTACTCGTGGTGATTATGGCATAAATATTTTTTTATATTTAATTTACCGGGTGGGCAAAAATTCCGTAGAAACTTTAAAAATTCATAAAATCCGGAAAAATAACCAAAATAAAAATTTTTTGCAGGGTTAGCGTCGCTAGGTCACGGGAATTTTTTTAAGCCAGGGGAAAAAAAACCCCCCAAAACAGCCGACAGGTGGCGCTGACGTACACAAGTCAAAAGGTTGTATCATCCCGGGTGTATCTATCTGGTCCATCCAATTTGTTGGAACTGAAAGATGCGATCCGCCGAGGGGTGTCATGTATACATTCGGACCTGCTGCACTCTGCCGTTGCTGGATTTGTGACTGGCCTGCAATGTATTATCCCCTGTGGTGGGGGTCATGTGGAACACCTACTGCTGTAAGAAACGAATTAGAAGCATTCTTTTCGTTATTTGCGTATCTTTTATTGACTTGTGCACGTCAGCGCCACCTGTCGGCTGTTTTTTGAGTTTTTTTTTCTGACTTAAAAAAATTCCCCGTAACCTAGCGATGCTAACCCTGCAAACGTTTATTTATTTTGGTTATTTTCCGGTTTTTATGAATTTTTAAAGCTTTTAACGGACTTTTTGTCCAGCCGGTATTTATATTTAACGCGGAGGCACTTTACCGTGAGACATTCGCCTTTTGTTATTCACCGCTAAGTCTAGCTGGCTACCTTATTATGGGAGCACCATTTAGGTGACCAAGCTCCCTATGTTAAGCATTGTTTTCTTCCTCCGCGAGTGGCAATCTTGGTATTCGCCTGTAGATGGCGCTTTATAGACATGCTTAACGTGTAGTTGTTTTGTACTCTCTGATCGTTCATATATAAGGAATGCTGTCATCTGCTAATTATGGTTCATTTCAGAAACCCCTTTTATGATTGTTCTTCCCCCCTTTTCCGATTGAGGTTTAAAGCTATTAACTGTTCCAGTTTTCTGCTAGGTCCCTCATGAAACGCTTAACCTTGACCTTGCTAATTATGGGGAATTGTTATTGGCGAATATGTTATTTTTGACCATTGAAAGGAGACTAGACGCACTCAGTCCTGACACGAACCACCATCACCGGAAAGCCAGAGGAGGAATTTTAAAATCATGATCTGGCTTCGTTAAAAGCGAAGTTAGTAAGAATTATATGTTTTTTACCCTATGAGGGGGCAACGCGGTAACGACCAAGCCTTATTCAGGATTGGAACCCAAGCCCACAGCGTGTAAGAGCACGATGCTAAATCCTATACCATGTGGGCATCTATGGCATAAATATAAAGTTTCGAAAATCCAGATGTGAAAATATACGCCTCTTTAAGAATAGCGACTCTTTTCTCGAGAGCAGATTTATGGTGAAAAAAAGAAGTCTCGAATAAAACCGTGCACTACAATCATCTCTGAAAAAGCGAAGAGGTTTGGAGAGTCAAAAAATTATGAATTATATATGGTCTGTGCTCCAAAAGTTCATGTTAAGGGTTTGTTGAAATTAGAAATTAAAGGAAGGAGAAGATGCAAAATACTTGTGTTAAATCGATCTGACTTTTAAAAATATTCTGAAATAGAACAGGAACACACAGTTTCTTAATTCCACACACGCACACACACAAAATTAAGAGTAGCGACTGGTGTCGAACTGATTAACACAGCATTTCATAGCTCTCTCTTTCAGGCATTAGGTGAGATTGCCTCTAAGGACAAACTATGAATGATAAGATCATTAAGGCTGCTGTGTACTAACCCTGTTGAATTCGTTCACCTTGATGTTAACCTATGTAGAAAATGTGCCTGGAATGGTGTACCTCCAGTCCTTGGTGGTTTGGAGTCTACGCGGCGTGTTAAAGTCACGTAGAAAATGTGCCCAAGGATTGCCGATTCAGATTTAAAGATTGTTTTTTTAAACCTGTACTCCGTAAAAGAATGTATATATGTTATGCATATATATAATTATATAATTATATATATGTATGAATGAAATTATGGCTCGCGATCGACTAATATCATGTCGACCGGTAGGTCACCCCTGGTATAAATAATTCCAGGACACGGGCTGTCTGTGAACGCATAACAGCCGTGGAAGCAGTGTATGCAGACATGCTCGCAAAAGTTTGGGACGAATTTGCTTACCGTATAGACAAATGTCGTGTATCCAAAGGTGGGCATATTGAGCACCTTTAATTTGGTTTGTAAAAAAACTTTATGATTAGTCATGTAATATAAAATTAATTTTAAGTTTCTATGTTCAATACTTTTCATAATATACTCATTTCAAATCGGGTGATTCTTTTTGAAACACTCTGCATATTAACTTTCCATTACATATGGCACATACTAGCTGAAAACCCGCGCTTCGCTACGGAGTACATTCAAATTAAATACAACAGTCAATGCAAAAAAAATAAATATATATATTTATAATAAATGCGACGATCAGTGTATACAATTGATGTAAAAAAATATATATATTTAGAAAAAAATCGTAAGGGATAATTTTTTAGATAATATCCAATCATCTGCTGCTTTAGAAAGAAAACTTTTTTTTTTGTCTATTTAGTTGTTATGCACGTGACGATAAATTTATTTAAAGTACCAGAAAAAGAAATCACGTGATCAGCATTTAATAAATCAAATTCTAAAAATGAATCTTTAAAAATTCACCAAAAATCAGAAAATCGAGGTAAAGCTTCGAAAAAGATATAATTTTTAAAGGAATTTTTAGGATCTTTCTCGTGATATAAATTTTATAACCCTCAAATTATTATTTTAAATGCAAACTTAAAAAAAGTTACAAAAACAGCTTAAAAATTTAATTTAAAAAAATCTAAGAAGAATTTTTCCAAAAATCTTTCTTAGTGCACCCCTACACCATAAGAAGAATCTCCATGCAAAATTTCAGCCCTTTAGGTCCAGCGGTTTGGTCTGTGCGTTGTATGTCAGTCAGTGAATGAGTCAGTTACGGAACTTTTATAAATATAGACTAGCTGAAAACCCGCGCTTCGCTACGGAGTACATTCAAATTAAATACAACGGTCAACGTATGCAATTTATGCCAAAAAATAAATATATATATTTATAATAAATGCGATGATCAATGTATACAATTGATGTAAAATATATATCTATCTATATATATACATTTATAAAAAAATCGTAAGGGATATGCATTTTTTTTGGTAATATCCAATCGTCTGCTGCATTAGAAAGAGAAAAAAATATTTTTTTTGTCTATTTAGTTGTTACGCACGTGACGATAAATTTATTGAAAGTACCAGAAAAAGAAATCACGTGATCGGCATTTAATAAATTAAATTCTAAAAATTAATCTTAAAAAATTCACCAAAAATCAGGAAATGGAGGTAAAAATTCGAAAAAAATTTCATTTTGAAGGAATTTTTATGATCTTTCTCGTGATATAAATTTTATAACCCTCAATGTATTATTTTAAATGCAAACGTAAGAAAAATTTAAAAAACAGCTTAAAAATTTAATTTAAAAAAATCTAAGAAGAAATTTTGAAAAATCTTTCTTAGTGCACCCCTACACTATTAGAAGAATCGCCATGCAAAATTTCAGCCCTTTAGATCCAGAGGTTTGGTCTGTGCGTTGTATGTCAGTCAGTGAATGAGTCTGTTACGGAACTGTTTTATATATATAGACTAGCTGAAAACCCGCGCTTCGCTACGGAGTACATTGAAATTAAATACAACGGTCAATGTATGCAATTAATTCCAAAAAAAATATATATATATATATATATTTATAATAAATACGACGATCAATGTATACAATTGATGTAAAAAAAACATATTTATAAAAAAATCGTAAGGGATATTTTTATAGACAAAATAAAGTCCAATCGTCTGCCGCATTAGGAAGAAAAAAATATTTTTTTTTGGCACGTGACGATAAATTTATTTAAAGTACCAGAAAAAGAAATCACGTGATCAACATTTAATAAATTAAATTCTAAAAATTAATCTTTAAAAATTCACCAAAAATCAGGAAATGGAGTTAAAAATTCGAAAAAAATTTCATTTTGAAGGAATTTTTATGATCTTTCTCGTGATATAAATTTTATAACCCTCAATGTATTATTTTAAATGCAAACGTAAAAAAAGTTTAAAAAACAGCTTAAAAATTTAATTAAAACAAATCTAAGAAAACTTTTATAAAAATCTTTCTTAGTGCACCCCTACTCTATTAGAAGAATCGCCATGCAAAATTTCAGCCCTTTAAGTCCAGCGGTTTGGTCTGTGCGTTGTATGTCAGTCAGTCAGTGAATGAATGAATGAGTCAGTTACGGAACTGTTTTATATATATAGATAAGCAAAAGTCAAGAACCTCGACCCGTTGGGAGTCGTCCTCGAGCTGTTTGCTGAGATAGTATCGAGACACGTGAGGAGGTAATATGTTGAAGAGCAGCACGCGGTTGACCATTTCCATGGAGCGCGCCTCCTCCTGTTCAGCTTTCAGCCTCACTTTCATCAAGAAGTCTAAGCGGCAAATATACTCCACCTGCAAAGCAAGCAAAGAGTCCTCATTTGGCTTTGCGATTTATTATTTCAAAGCATGTTTTCTGAACCAAAGCATATATCATAAGCGATAGATGTGATCTCTATATCCCCATATGAAGTAACTAGCTGAAAACCCGCGTTTTGCTACGGAGTATATTCAAATTAAATACAACGGTCAGTGTATGCAATTAACGCCAAAAAAAAATTTATATTTATAATAAATGTGACGATGAATGTATACAATTGATGTAATATATATATATATATATATATATATATAGTATATATATATTTATAAAAAAATCGTAAGGGATATTCATTTTTTTAGATAATATCCAATCGTCTGCTGCAATAGAAAGAAAAAAAATATTTTTTTGTCTATTTAGTTGTTATGCACGTGACGCAGAAACCAGAAAAAGAAATCACGTGATCAGCATTTAATAAATTAAATTCTAAAAATGAATCTTTAAAAATTCACCAAAAATCAGAAAATGGAGCTGAAGGTTCGAAAAAGATCTCATTTTAAAAGAATTTTTAGGATCTTCCTCGTGATATAAATTTTATAACCCCCGAATTATTATTTTAAATGCAAACTTAAAAAAAGTTACAAAAACAGCTTAAAAATTTAATTTAAAAAAATCTAAGAAGAATTTTTCAAAAATCTCTCTTAGTGCACCCCTACACCATAAGAAGAATCACCATACACAATTTCAGCCCTTTAGGTCCAGCGGTTTGGTGTGTGCGTTGTATGTCAGTCAGTGAGTCAGTTACGGAACTGTTTTATATATATAGATTCTCTTATTTTTGGGATACTGGTCATTTAAAAAAAAATCAAGTTAGCTTTACTGTCGCAACTTTTGAGACCCATTCGCAAAGGTATTATACACCGATCCAACTAGCACCGATCCAAGGAGATTTTTATAGAATGACTAGCTGAAAACCCGTACTTTGCTACGAAATACAATCAAATTAAATACAACGGTCAATGTATACAATTAATGCCAAATATCTCTCTATTCTAAAAATAAAGTAACTCCCGCTGTCAAAATCTTTTCACGCTATCTCCTCGAAAACCGCTGGGGGTATGGGGTCGAGACCGATACCAATAGAGGCAGAAAAATGTGGGCAACAAAGTGAGACATATCTCATCTTCGTCGGACTTTAAGTTTTTTTAAAATTTTATGTTTTGTGGGAAAATATCGACTTTTTCATCTTCAGATTACGATAACTCGCCAAAAAAAGATCGTAGAAGTTTGATCTTTTTACAATCTAAGACTACAGACTTTTCTCATTCAAACTAGACCTCATTTGTTTAAAAATATTTAAAAACAGACTAATATTTTCATCAAAACATGAAACATAGTTTTTCAAGAAATATCGTCACATATGTGGATGTAATATCGATGCTCCTCGAATTTTTATCTTACAAAGAAAATATTTATATCATCTGGAAGATGAAAGCTTTCTTATTCATATAAACCTAATTTCAAGTCTCTATCTTAAAATTTCGATTTTTAATTGAATTTTAAAGCTGATAATTCAACAGTGATTCCCCTTCGCATAAGGATGACAACAGTAAATGGATGGAAGCTGTTGCATTGCCCGAGAATCACCCCTATGTATCTCGCTATTAGTCCTAACAGAGGAGCGAGCGTAGCGAGCCTAGGGGCGAAGCCCCTAGTATATATATATTTATAATAAATACAACAATCAATGTATGCAATTGATGTAAAAAAAAGAAAAATATATATTTATAAAAAAATCGTAAGGGATATTTTTATAGACAAAATAATGTAGAAGAAAATATCCAAATTAAATCTAATAGAACGTACTAAAGAATACAGTACAGTTTGAGGAACTTATCTTTTACTGTATTTTAATATTTTTTTGGATAATGTCCAATCGTCTGCCGCATTAGCAAGAAATTTTTTTTTTTGTCTATTTCGTTGTTATGCACGTGACGCAAAATTAGTTTTAAGTATCACAAAAAGAAAAGAAACCACGTGATCAGCATTTAATAAATTCTAAAAATTAATCTTTAAAAATTTCCCAAAAATCAGAATACGGAGGTAAAGATTCGAAAAAGATTTCATTTTAAAGGAATTTTTATGATCTTTCTCGTGATATACATTTTATAACTCTCAAATTATTACTTTAAATGCAAACTTAAAAAAAAGTTACAAAAACAGCTTAAAAATTTAATTTTAAAAAATCTAAGAAGAATTTTTCAAAAATCTATTCTTAGTGCACCCCTACACTGTAAGCAGAATCGCCACGCAAAATTTCAGCCCTTTAGGTCCGGCGGTTTGGTCTGTGCGTTATATGTCAGTGAGTCAGTCAGTTACGGAACTGTTTTATATGCTATACAGATAACAATAGCTGACAGATAGAAATTTCACACGAGCACCTAAGCAAAATGAGTTGGATCCGAGCCAAGACTATGTGGGCAGAGGAGTAGCAGTTCGTAGTTACCTTTTGTAACCGACGCAAGTAGATTGACAAAGCTCTGCCCAGAATAGAACGTATGGTTCAAGTCAACAATGAACCACTAGATTAGGGACTAACAGCAAAATAATAGACAGTGCTTAAAGAAAATCTCATCGTCTGCAACACGTTCGACGGCCATTTCTTAGACTGAGCATCTCATGATAAATACAAAACTATATCTCTGACAACGTTACAAAAGAAAGAAGTTACGCCCAGGCAACGCCCAGGGCCCGACTTAGCCTAATTGGGGCCCGGGGCAAAAACTTCGTTGGGAGCCCCCCTCTGCTTCACTACTTCAGTAATGAAGAACCGAACTTTATGGAGGTATTTAAATTTTTCACCTCATTATAGATATATAACAAGAAAATTGACTAGAACCTAAAATAGCTATAAAGTCCCCCCCTCTCCAATGGTCAGACGAAATATTGTTCTGTCCATTTTATTGATTTTCTGACAATTATATGTCCATCATTAAAAGGGATATAGCACATCTAAAAAAAGTTCATTAAAGAAGGAAACGTAAAATAAACTTTTTATTCGATTTGGGGGCCCCCCTCTAATGTGAGGGCCCGGGGCAACTGCCCCTTATGCCCCTGCCTTAGTCAGGCTCTGGAAACGCCCTTGGAGGATGTTAACTAATGGTCGTCTCAGTCAGCTGTTCGACGAGCCGCCATCGTGTCACCATCAACGAAACCAATCTGGGGAGAGAACCCTGACGTCACAGTGGTCGTCAGGGTTCGTTCAGGGTCGCCAGCTCACCAACCTGAGGCTAAGTCCCGCCACGTGGCTGGGAGTGCGAATTTCCGAAAGAGGAAAGAAAAAATCAAGAGATTTTAGACTTGGATTAGTTCTCATCCAGAGAACTCCATTTCTCGGAGGTCCTTGAGCGACCGATCACTACACTTCATCCCGGAGGTATTTTATCTTCAGAACAGAACGTTCTAGAGGCTTCGTGCCGACCCTTCTAAGTCCTCGGACTTGTTAATTTATAGGAACCAGGAGAGTTCCTGTGGTTAAGAAATCATCTTGCATCTTTTGAGACCATCACGGTTTATTAGATTCGCATAACGCGAAAGCGTTATTCCAACCTGGGAAAATTCTGAAGAACTGTGTTCCGTTGCTGACGTCTGGTTAGAAAAATTACGGGCTACTGTGAAGGCCATTATGGCTAGAGGCTGTTTAACTAACACTGTAAATAATCTGTACAACTCATCTAATCAAGAATTTAAAATAAATGTGTTATTAATTCAGTAGACTGGACTCCGTATATCTTCTATTATTCGCTACCCCGAGTCCAACATATTACACCGTATAGATTGCCTTCTATTGTCGAGACACCTAGTGTTAGGGAGCGTACTCGCACATTTTCAGTTTGGAGATATCCCTATTTTGGGATTATCAACAGAAAGTGAAGGTCATTAGCGACTCTGCGCGGGAGCTCGGACATGGGGTTGTTTTCGTAACGGTGAGATGTAAATGAAAGAAAACGATGATTAAACGCCGCTTGCTGTGGCCATGCGCTGAATTGGCGACGGGAGGTAGCGCCAACCGGTTTTAGACCGACCCCACTGGCGAGCTAGAAAATTCGGATAAATTAGTAGACATGAGATGGTCAACCGGTGTGAGAATGACTTCTTTCTCTCTCTCCATCATTGTAAATAGGTTTAAGGAGCTATGGCTCTATAACATTTCTAATTAATATATGTTATAATTAATATGTTTTAATTGCGCATTAGTCATTTAACCAAGACCTATTGATTTTAATAAAATTCTGTATTTAATTATACCTGATGATTCGCCTGCATTATTTAGCAAATGGCGCGGATCCAAACCAGGGTTAACATCCACTATACGATCTTCTAAGTCTGGCATTAATGATGATTATTTATGAGATAAAAGCAGCGGGGCATCAATACTATAAAAATTTCCTATTTTGATTCTTGAACGCTGAAAGGCAGTTGAAAAAAAAAAAAGAAAAGCAAAAAAAAGAAGATTTTTGCTGTTCTCTCAGCAAGCATAAAAGAGCGTCACGTTTCCTACGCAAACTAGATGAAAATCAGCACCCGGCTAGGTGATCTGATCAGTATTCTCTAAACACGCCTTTAAATATCCAATAAGACACATTAATTTCTACAAATAAATCAAAATAATTACAATATTAATTAATTGATGCTGAAATGATTTTAATTTAGCGTTATACTATGTCATTCTTACCTGCCTGTCCAAGACGTGCAGAATCAAAACGATAAAAGTCAAAAAATAACAATGACTTATGTCGGCTGGGAGACCAAACTCTTCCCTTTGAGAGAAAGAAAAAGCTTTATATAATCTACTATTACAGTAAAATGGATCATAATAATCAATAACAGTTCAGATGTATGGTACCTACCGTTTCCTAGTCAATTTGATTCGCTGTGTTCCTTACGAAGGCAAATAACATACGAAGGCAAATAACAGTAATATTATGGAGAAATATACACCTTTAATTTTATCCAGATTTTAATACACATAATAGAGGAGAAGGTGGGATTATGGACCCTGCATTTATTATGGACCCTCTTAATATCTGCCCTATGCGCAGGTGCAGCCACTAATTATAGCTGTGATCTAGAGCCCTTAGGTGGCTGCAATGGATACTCAAGGTCATTGACAAGGTCACTCGCGAATGATGTCCTGTGGGCAAATGTATGTTTTTCGAGTTTTCAAACTTTTTCTGAGGAAAGTAAAAGTGAATATTTTACATATCTACTACTATGTTATGAAAAAACTGATTCCTGTTCCTTATTCTACACGACATGAAGTTCCTTTTGAGCTTGTTCGAAATTAAATTCGATGTAATTCATAATGTGAAAAACGAGTATGTTTCCAAGATGGCGATGCTTGAAATATGGACCCCATGGGTGCTGGTATTATAGACCCGGGTCCATATTACCAACGACCGGTTTCGATGATGTAATAATAATGTTTCCGTGAGAAAATGCGATTCCACAGATGATTTCACTGTGATACATTTTATTTTCATGTTTTGTAATCCTTTTCGGTTATTCTGGAAGCTAAGAATGCAAGTTGAGAAGAAATCTTCCGCTAGCAAGGACGCTGTAGTGCGCAGAAGAAGTTGGGATACGGCGAAGATGGTTGAGATTATCCAGAAGCTAAGATGCGAAAAAATGGGACTAAAGGAGGCTGCCAGAGTGTTTGGTGTGTCAAGAATAACTTTGATATTATTGGCTTCACAAGTGGATAAGCCAGCAGCAGATTTGGTTATACAAAAACTAGGGTTTGTTTTTGGTTTGGAACGCTACGGTCAACTTTTGTTATACAAGGGATAATTAGACCGGGACCTACAGTTTAAAGCCGATTCCGAACGGCTACAAACATCCATGCCATCAGTGGGACTCGAACCCACAGGATCTGAGCCAAATGCCAGTGCCCTAGCCATTCGGCCATCGCCTGGCACAAAAACTAGGGAGGAAGCCTGTTTTACCAGATTGCACTGAAAAAGAGTTAGTGGCCTATTTGCTAGAGATGGAGTTAGTATTTCACAGTCTCACTCGACAAAATGTGAGGATTGGCGTTCCAATTGGCTGAACGCAATAATATCTCCCACACTGTCATAAACGAAACAGCAGGGAGAGACTGGCTAAACCGATTCCTCACTCGTCAGACAAATTTAGATCAGAAAATCTACGGGGTCGTCATATGCACGTGCAGAAGGATTCACACGTGAGCAGGTGGCTGGGTTATTTTTATTTGCTGGAAGGCTTGTGTTCTGGGAATCATTTCCAGAATCTTCAATGTAGATGAGACTGGTTCAAGTGTGGTTCAGTCAAAAGTCTTCTCAAGTCATCGGGTTGATGAGAAAACGTCAGGTGGGAGCGCTCTGACTACAGCTGAACGTGGTTCTCTGGTAACTGTGGTTTGCTGCATGAGTGGTGGGGGAATATATTTTCCACCAATGATGATATTTCCTCGTAAAATCTTAACGGATCAAGCTTATGAATGGAGCCCCATCCGGAGCAATTGGAAGAGCTCATCCCTCTGGGTGGATACAAGCCCATATGTTTATAGAGATGGCCCAGACCAGCGAGAAGCATCGTGCATCTTCTGTGAAGGTGCATTCAAAGATGACACGAGGAGAACTTTGGATTTCGTTGTGTGATGAGCCTACACCGGACTCATTCTGTGTGCACCGGAGCAGAAGCTGAGTTTTATATTTGCGACTTTTTGTCGCCAAAATTGAAGTTTTTTTTAAAATATAGATACTATTTGTTTATGATCCAGCTGTTTAATAATATATTATCTTTCTTTCAGTTTTTCATTTGAAAACTTTTCTCTTTTTAGTTTCCAGCTGTTTAATAAATAAATAAATGAGTTTTTTTTGGAAAAAATGGTGGGGGTCCATATTGCCCTCCACTTTGGGTCACCTGCAATTTTTGACTTTTTTCACTTATGTGATTGTATACATCTTAAAATTTGATTTAACGGCAAATCCACTTAAGGATGTTTAGATGATGAGTTATGGAAGAGGTTAGAGCCCCAAAATATGAAAACCAGTCTTTGGTATGACCACAGTGAGCCAAAAAGAAAAGGGGGGGTCCATAATCCCACCTTCTCCTCTATTTATGTATTTTGCCAAATCCGATGGAGCAATGAAAGTATCATAATCTTTGATTAAACTTTTAATCATTACAGCTTTTGTGACTTTTGGCCCATTTGCAACTTAAAGGAGAATTAAATATATCGTAGGATACTTCGACTGAAAATGAACTATAGAAATAAAAACAAACTTCGATGGTTGTGGCGAATCAAAACCAGTCAACAGAAATAAAAACTTTAGTTATAATTGCTTCCGGGCCCGAGGTAGCCTAGTGTTAGCGCGTCGACTTTCGGCTCGGAGAGTGCCCGGATCGAATCCCGACAAGTGCCATTAAATACCTTTGTGTCTATGCCGGACAGGGGCAGTTAAAATCTGTAAACCGGAAAGTCTCTCTATGACGTCAGTGGGTGGGAGAATGTATGAACCCTCCAGATATCACCCTTGGGGGTGGTCGGCCAAAATTGACGTGGCTCCTAGCTAAGTGGGACTCCGACCCTCGTGGTGCTATTATAAATCGGCGCCGCAAGTTTATAAGGAAATTCCGTCAGACTGCATTAAGAAACAGCAACAATGGCTTCCAATAATTATATTTATTCAATGCATTATTTATTAGGAATGGAGCCTTACCAGAAAACCCGACATAAATAATATGATCACATATTTTTACTTTTATTATCAAATCAAGAAGTGATTCTAGAGCCTAATGTACTTAAGAGCTTAGTAAGCGAGGACAATTTTATGTAAAATCTGTTAATAGTACTGACCAGTCTGCAAGCTTTGCTGTCTGCTGCTCGAAGAGCTCTTCCGTCCTGTAGTCTATGATATACCAGAAAGCAAAAAGTGCTACGCCGTTGACAGCCAGCTTCATCAGGAAGTGGATTCGTAAGAAGACAGAAGTAGTTGTCATCGCCAAAGAAGCGCACAAAGTATAGAACTAGTCGAAAAGAGACGAATGACGGAAGCTGTTAGGTAAGGAATAAATTGCTGGGATGTTTTAAAGCAGGGGTTCTCAACCTTTCAGGCTCTGCGCCCCCCTTTGAACAGTGATGTGAGGTCACGCCTCCCCCTCCCCCCCCACCACCACTATCACCATATGTGGTCAACGCATATAGTACGATCGGAATTTGAAACTGAAGCCGGTTATTAAATGAAAATATAGAATTGATAATTTCATACAAAAAATTTAATATTACTACACATATCTTAATTTGGACCATATCATTATTAGAACATATGAAATCAAAGAATTAAATACAGATCAAATATATTTGAGGTAATCAAGGATCTAGATGAGGTTGGCATGTAATAAAAGTCACTTTCACAACATTAATGAGAGGGCTCACAATGTTTGTCTTTGACAAGTTTTTGAATATTAGGTTGTAACTGTTACAAAGCACACCTCAGGTCATTTTCAACGTCCAGACGTGCGACAATTATAGTGTTTTTACAATTACGACGATTATCGTGTACGACAATTATCGTATTCGTGTTCGTATGTCGAAAATATGTTATGATTGTGAACCGCAAAATTGAGTACAGTAAATTACAGTTAGTTTTACTTTTTATTTTACTTTTTTAATCACGCCTCCCTTGAAATTCTTCTACCCCCCCCCCCCCCCAGGTTGAGAACCGCTGTTTTAAAGCATTTATTCCATTCCCAGCGAAAATAAAAATAAGATTTAGGTCTGTATCGAAGGTTCCAGGAAAAATATTGTAATTCCTGTAATATTCCTACCTTTTTTGTATTAAATTTGATTGATATGGAAATATAGTTCTCTAGTACTCCCCGTGGATGATTCCGCTGCCATATCGTTCATGATGGTTTCCATCGCAGTAATGCGGCCCTCCGCCAACGAGGGTCTTCTACTTCGTGGTCGATCCTCCAAATCCTTGTGTATCACGGTCTTTTATTGCAAGATTGATCTGCATAATTCTGCAGAATCTCTCGCATGTCAGCGCCATCTACCATTTTAAACTTTTTTAAAACTTTTCTCGGCTGCTAAGAAAATCCGACTCCCTTCTGAGTCCTTTCTTGCAAACCGCACTTTATCATGATTTCTTCCTTTTTTATGAATTTTTAAAGTTTTTACAAACTTTTGGCTCACCCTTTTATATATATATATATATATATATATATATATATATATATATATATATATATATATATATATATATATATATATATATATATATATCTCGATCGGTGGCGTAGTGGTTAAAAGCGGTTAAAAGTGGTCAAAAGTGGTCAAGCTACAATCCCACAGGTTCAGGGTTCAACCCTGTGACTGGGCAAGTAGCCCAGTCAAAATAGGTTTTATGGCTAAAAAAAATATGAAAGTTTTGAAAATTGGTGGAGATGTTTGTTTAGGCATGCTAATGAACATACTAAAAGTCCCCACCGATCAGACTTGAGCTTTCGCCGCCATCTTGGAAAATGTGTACACTTTTTTGGTTTTTTGGAAATAACTTTAAAAATATTGATTTTATAAAAAATAATTAAATGCAAAAATTAAAGAGCATTAAATTATGAACAAAAATCATTCATAACATTTTTTTATATGTCTAACAGGAACAAACATAATTGACTTTGAAAAGAGCGCACTATCACACCTGGGACGCGCAAGCGCGGTTCGCCATCGCGGTGGGGGGAAATACACGCGCATGTGCATACCATAATTAGCCAAATTAGTTTTACACTAAATGGGAAGGTTTTTTGTATTTTTTCAAATAACTAGGGAAATATTAACTTTACGTAAAAAAAGTTTATTTGAAAAGTTAAAAAACATTAAATTATGTACAAAAACGATTTTATACATTTTTGTCGTAAACCTAACAGGGACGAAGATATTGACCATAAAATGCGCGTTGATAATGGAGGTAGCTTTAAAGTCTCGTTGCAGGCGCTCTTTTTTGAATATCTAACCTCTCCCACATTTCGGCATTCTTTAAACACAAGAAAATAGACTTTAATGTTTTTGGCTATGTAGATAATTAATCATTATTAATTTTATACATGAATGTAGTAAACTTGAGGGTATTCACTATCAGATTTCCATTGCGAATAATTGTTCAAGTTTACCTACTTCAGGATTTACGTGCTTTTTTCGGTACGGGATTCTCCCCTTCGTCAGGCATGTATAGATCGTCTATGGATCCGCTAGCGTCGTCACATTCATCAACTTCTTTCATTCGATCGTCATCATCAACAGGGCTGATGCCATTCTGACATACCCCATTGCAATTATTGCAGGCCGTTGTGCACTTGATGCCTGCTTTCCGACAGCCGCATCTTACTCCATTGTCAGTCTTATAGTTGCAAAACACCATGTTTAAAATTGAATCGGGAGCTACTGCATCCATAGTTGTGATGGGCACAAGAATTTTCTCTTGACGCTTCCAGCCCCACAGGCAGTTGGGCCTTTCTTTTTCAGGTGCTCCAAAGTCTTCCTCATTTTAATTTCGATGGCTCGTATTTGAGTGTGTGCGTTTAAGGTTTCTTGCGATGGTGGTTCAGTAGCAAAATCTCGAAACAACTCACGGAGATTTTTACATTCCAAATCCGATATGTCCATGCCGTCAAAAATTATTTTTACTAAAGCTGTTTGGGTCAATAAATGAGCTCGGACTGCCCTAGCGTATGCATGGCCAGGCAACATTTTTTCTACTGACGTAGGTGCATAAATCAAAGTTAGTATTTCTTTCAACCCACTTCCAGCCATTATGTACCCAATGCAGCCTAAGAATGACATTAAAAAATGGAATCCACCAAGCCTCACAATGCAACTTGATAATAATGGATTGGATGTTGCTGCGACTATCTCTCGAGCTTTAATATACAATGGTTGGTCAAACGTGAGTATGCAAGACCTTTGGTGCATTTTAACACACTGATGGGCAGCATATTTCAGCACAGTGAAAATGGTGTCATACTTGTTTGGTGGTAAATTAACAAAAGGAAGGGGTATTACTTTGGTCTTTTCACAAGGCTGGTTTCTGGTTATACAATGGAAAAATCCTTTCCATTCAGGTATCTGTGGAAGACCTAACCACTTAGCACACATCCAGGAGATATCAGATGGTTTAGGCAGTGGAAAATCTTCCGCTAAAGGATTTAAGACATTCAAATCTTCGATAGTAATTGTTTGTAACCCAGGCTCTCGAAAATTTTCAAACGTTTCTAGAGGAATGATTCTCATTTTGCCTACGGTCGATGCGGATGTAAGTTCGGTTAATTTTTTTATCTTCGTCCCGGGTTCCACTGCTGACGCTGGAGTAAAATAAGCAATGCCCCCCATGCTATGAAACGTATTCAGGCCATCGATTGTCGACACATTGAAATCTGCATTGTCAAATACGAATTGGCAGAATGATCCCTCGCGCATTTGGGGTTGCGGATGATTTATGGCTGACATCTCAAGTGTTTGGGCTTCATAGTAAGAAGAACAAAATCCCAAATTCGAGAGCATTGTTATTAAATTCTTGGAACAGAACTTTTTGTACAAAAATAAATCAAGACCATTGAGCATAGGAGACATAAATGATCGTGGCCTTAGCGCTGATATAATGACGTGAGCTATTGAAGTTACTTTTTTTCCGCCTTAGCAGTCTTTTTTTTAATAATCAAGTGCTCCAAAAAAGATTTTAGGCTTTCTGGAATTCCCTTGTTCACATCTCTGAAAAAATTATCACTTGGAGGGTAGCAATGAGTGTCATAAACTGGTGTCTGGATATCTTCTTTTATTATGGCTGCAGCAGTTTGTACTATTCGTAGACGCTCCTCACGATCATTTCGTATCCTTTTGTCGTACCAAGAGTCTGATAAGACTTTCATTCCAGTATTACGTAAACATATGACAGTAACTTTTTTGGAGTTTGAAGCAAAAATAATGCCATCCCTGTATTTTTGTTTCAACTTATTTCTCAAAGTGATGTCGTCTGAAACTAGCCCTGTAATTTGAGATTTGAGTTCAGGTAGTGAGAATTGACAATCGTCATTATTATCAAGGAAGAAGGATATTTCGTCTACAGCTGCTGAGGCGTAATCCGACTCAGGCCGCCCTCTCTTTCTGATTGGTGCAGTGTGTAGAAAAAAAGTCATGAAATAATCTTGGGGATAAATCGCATCAGCTGCAACTAAATCAGCAACGTTTATTATACGACACTGAACTTCCTCTCCCCACTGGTCATGTCTATTCTCTGCAGCTTCAAGAACTTTGTGTTTCATTTCGAGACTCCTAACTTCGTATATAGTTCTTCGTCTGTCAGTTGGTTTTTCTCTTGTCTTGCTTTGAATTCTTCGTCTATCACTGCCGTACAAAAGAAACATTTTGTTCGAAAATCGAACTGAGGTAAAAAAGATCGTAAACTTACTGCGCGATCTTCACTTTGGGATGTTGACGCGATTTCTGCATTTCTTTTTAAATCAACTTTTATATTTCCTGGTCTGGTGTAATTTCTCCGACACAACGAATGAACCGAAACAGATTTTAAATGTTCCAACTGTTCACGCTTATTGTCTTTTCTTTGGACACTAGCACTCTTTAAAGCGTCGATCCCCTTTTCTCCTACATTCACAAAATCATCATTTGACATTAATTTTTTACTTATAAAACCTAGTTCCGTATCAGCCATTGTTCACAGACGCACACAGTTCACAGACGTTCACAGACGCACATGCACATGCACCCACGCATGCGCGTCCCTGGTGTAATAGTGCGCTCTTTCCAAAGTCAATTATCTTTGTTCGTGTTAGACTTAAAAAAATATAATATATGTTTTTTGTGCATTGTTTTTTGTAGAAGCTACCTCCATTATCAACGCACATTTTATAGTCAATATCTTCGTTCCTGTTAGGTTTACGACAAAAATGTATAAAATCGTTTTTGTACATAACTTAATGTTTTTTAACTTTTGAAATAAACTTTTTTTACTTAAAGTTAATATTTCCCTAGTTATTTGAAAAAATGCAAAAAAACCTTCCCATTTGGTGTAAAACTCATTTGGCTAATTATGGTATGCACATGCGCGGGTATCTCCCCTAACCGCGATGGCGAACCGCGCTTGCGCGTCTCAGGTGTGATAGTGCGCTCTTTTCAAAGTCAATTATCTTTGTTCCTGTTAGACATATAAAAAATGTTATGAATGATTTTTGTTCATAATTTAATTCTCTTTAACTTTTGTATTTAATTATTTTTTATAAAATCAATATTTTTAAAGATATTTCCAAAAAACCAAAAAAGTGCACGCATTTTCCAAGATGGCGGTGAAAGCTCAAGTCTGATCGGTGGGGACTTTTAGTATGTTCATTAGCATGCCTAAACAAACATCTCCACCAAATTTCAAAACTTTCATATTTTTTTTAGCCATTCGTCAAAATTGGGTCTATTTTGACTGGGGTAAAGGTCGACTCAGCCTTTCATCCCTTCAGTGGTCGATAAAATGAGAACCAAGCATGCTTGGGAACTAAACTCTGGGGGTCCCACGTCAGGTTGACCACCTGACTGAGACATATGCTGTATGGCACCCCAAGCCCACGGTTACGAAATCGGAGATGGGTACCGCCGGCCCTGGTCCACATCGGACTGTTGCGTCATGAGTTTAAGTTTAATGTATATATATATATATATATATATATAGGCAAAATAATTATATTTTGAAAGTACCTGGCATCTAACGCGATAATTCCTTTTATCGGACGTGACTTGAGTTCAGAAAGAAAATTTTAAAGTTAAGTACTTTAAGAATTGAGAGAAACATATGTCCAAAAAAGAGAAAAATTTTGGTCCGCTACAAAAATCGCTTAAATTCAGACACTCACACAAAGAAAGAAAAGAAATGCCGTATGAAAAATCAGTGACTGGAAAGATAGCGTGTCTAAACTATGGCCGCTTTTAAAAAGATTACTACGAAACGAAAGATGATTATAAAATATAGCCCACAAGAACTGTTCTCTAATTGACTTAAGCTGGTTGGAGGAAGAATAGCGCCCTTTACACGTACGCTCTTTGCCGCGTGAAACCACAATCCCGCGTGATAAGAGTGCACGTGTAAAGGTGTCGGAGAGGAAGGGAAAGGTTCTTTGGAGCGTACAGGATTACGCGCGGGAAAACTTGCAGACGCAACTCGCGTGCTTACGTTTTCTACTTATGTTGCGAGTTTTTCAAGCGCTCGTTCTTTCATGCGCGAATGCTCGTGTCTGGAACATACATGTATTGGAATATACAAGTTTACAAGCTAAACAAAACAGAGAATCTTATAAAAAATATTTCAATACCAACGGAAAGGTTGAGTGGCAAGATCGTATGGTTGTGATGGGGAGAGCTTAGATTAAGAATTATTGTATTTAGTTACTATGTTATTAGCTTTCACATGTAACTGTAATATGCAGTTGTAAATAAACGCAAAATAATTCAACTTACGACTTTTTGTCACTTCCCAGTTTTACCACCCTCTATCACGCCTTGTTCATTTGTCAAAATAGCAGTTTGGTCAGTTTCGCCAACGTTTAATCTTCCATCCTCTGGTCCACCATCATTAGTAAAACTACTAGTAGGTAGTTCCTGGTCTTTTGAAAACAGCAAATTATTGTAGTACCATAGGAAGATGTGTAGACGTCATCTGCTCCTCTTCCACCACGCTAACTGTCACCGACTTTCTTCATTTCTTTCCGGAAAAAGCCTCTTAGACTTTGTATTTTTTTTTTTTTTTTACTACGAAGTCTCGATTGGCTTCAGAAATGGTTCTACTTCTTAATAGTCCATTTCTATAACACAAAATTACCAAAACACTGACGAATTAACTGAACGCTCCAGTAAAACTGCGTATTTTTCACACGCACCAGTTTCACGCGGTCAGTCGCGCGCGAATCCCTTTACACGAAAGTTCTTTCCCTTTTCCTTTAAAATGACACGAGTATTTGCGCGCGAAAGAACGAGCTTCCGAAAAACTCGCAACATGAGGAGAAAACGCAAGCACGCGTGATTGCGTCTGCAAGTTTTCCCGCGCGCAAGCACTCGCGAAAGAGCGTACATGTAAAGGGCCCTAATAGTGCCCTTTACACGTATGTTCTTTCGCGAGTGATTGGAGCGTACGGGATTGCGCGCACGCTCCAAGCATTTGCAAAAGAGCGCACGTGTAAAGGGCGCTAATATTTCCCTTTACACGTACGCTCTTGGAGTGCTTGGAGCGTACGGGATTGGGCAAGGGAAAACTGGCAGTACGCTCCAAAGCAGCTGTCCCTTCCTCTCCGACACCTTCACAAGTGCACTCAATCGCGCGGGATCGTGGTTTCATGCGGGAAAGAACGTACGTGTAAAGGGCGCTATTGTCTTGGATTTAAAATACTTTTTTTCTTACTTTCGGATAGTTCGTATCTCTCAATTTTTAAATTTATGAATTTCGAAACTCTTTTAGGCCATATACCCCTTTTCTACAGAAAGTGATTATTTTGTTACTGGGTATTATTCTAATAACTCCAGTAACTGCCTTGTCTTGTAATGCAAAGATAATACCGACCAGGTCGATCTACATTACACAATTGACGATATGGTTCATTCAATATTTTCTGAAAACTTAGCATTAAATCGTGCGGAATCAGCTACATCCATATAATACATTTGCATTATAAAGTATAACCCTTTAATGAAAAATAGTAAAACAGAACCCTACTTTCATTCATTTTTGTACAGTAAACATACCGTGCGAAAGTTAATGGGAGATTAATGCATATTTCCTGGTGATGAAACGTAGGTCCCGTCTATTTATCATAGTGTAACAGAAGAAGACCGTAGATCTCTTAACCAACTCAACTCTAACGATGATGTTATCATACGTTCCTAAAGAAGTTATTCAGTTTAACTTATGATAATAAAAGTCAAAATGAATACCCCAATTTCATAGGTTTACTACGCAAAATGTTATCAATGTATTCATTCAAAATATACATACATGAAGAGGTAATATACAAAAGTTTTGAATGTACTCCTCACAAATGTTCGATATGCGCTCTTTTTGTTATACGGCAATGAAAAATGAAACACAAAATGAAAAGCCAACATTTCTGCATCTTTGTTTATCACCTAGCTGACCAGGTTTTCGTTTCCGGTCCTACATTCCTATATGAATCTGTTTTGTTTTTGAGTTTTCTACCTCCTCCAGAAAAATGCGATATTTCCGGACATCTAGTGGGGTTGGTAAGAGGTACGGTCCGATTAAGTAAACAGCGCCTTCCAGCGTCAGGTTTGTGTTTCCAGTCATACATTCCTATGTGATTATTGCTCGTCTTGATGCCTACTATCACTCCTCTGAATTTGGCGGTCGAATTTCGAAACACCCTCAATTTTGAATGAATACATTGATTACATTTTACGTACTACACCTATGAAATTGGGGCATTCATTTTGATTTACCCTGTATTTAGTAGCTTATATGTTATGAGGTCTACTAAACGTTCATTAGTGATAATTTGTATGGGAATTTTTAACTTTAGGAATGATAAGATCGGTAATAGGTTTGATTTCTTGACAGAATCGAGGGTAAAAAACTTCAAGGACCCCTGCATTACACTGCTAATTTATAGTTGGCTTACCCAAGGATATGAACAGCTAATATGATGATCCTCATGCTGGTTGGTGGTGTTTCTTGTAAAATATGTCCCGTTGATTTCTTCATATCGTCTAAAGACGCTGTGTTCGAAGCATTCATTCTAGGAGGAAAAAATAATGTAAAATTTCCTCATAATAGTTTTGCTGATGGCAACAAACGTTTGCTGATCTGTTATATTTTAAAAACGCACTTTATTACCAGTATTAGTATTATTACCATTAATATAAGGATGATAATAATACAAATACTTGTAATAAAGTGCGCTGTGTCATGATCTGAATAAGGTAAGTATCACTGTATCTTATTCAGATCATGATCTGAATAAGATACAGTGATACTTCTCTATGGCCGCCAGTCGTTGTTCCGAAAAAAAAGTGGCCGTTTTGAGGGGTGGCCGTCGAAAAGAGATTTATCCAATAAACATTGGCTCAATAGAGTCATGAATTTGCACTGAACAAAATATGGCCGTTTAGAGGGTGACCGGCTAGAGAAGTTTCACACTTATGTCCTATCACTGTCCGGCTTGAAACGCGCATTGTGGATTCTGAACAGACAATTGCAGGAGAGACTAGGCTAGACTATCCTAAAAATGTTCTGAAAATAGCAGAAAGAGACAAAAGAGTCTTGCCCCAAATGGTGTGAAATAATTGCCATTTACCGTAGTCAAAGGTCTCACACAAACGTTATGAGCCAGTTCTGGAATTTGCAGAAAGCGTTGTCTATTTAATACCAAACTGTGAGATTGCCTGCACAGTAAGGTCATTCTTGTAAGAATACGATCTCCCTGAATTGGAAAGAGAGGCAATGAAAAAGAAATTTCGTGAAAAGGAGGCCAGGGATTACCGAATTATGGGTGTTTTTAAGGCTTTAGATCCAATTAGATACCCTTTAAGGATTTTTCTAGGTTTGTTTTAATTTTTTGGTGAATCCGCGATGAAAAGATGCAATCCACTGTTTATCCATTCAATGAAAGTAAAATTCAAAGACTGACAGTTCTGGAGAGAAATCATTCTAGAGAGAGAAAAAAAAACATGCGGTTGCTTACAGGAAATTTAACCATTTTAATCATATTTCATAGTATTTGCATCATTCAGTTTAGACGAGTGCTTAAGTCATTTAAAATTTCACCAATACCATCTGTCAGCTAAAAAAGGAATCTTTCTTTTTCATCAAAACTATTTTATTTTTAAAAAAGGGCGTACCTTGTCACTAAGCAGAGGCAAAAGCGGGAAGGGGAATAATCGGGTACCTTTGAATGATAGAAAATTAACCAAAACTGTCCTCAAAACAGTTCAGCTCATCTCTTTGATGAGCTCAGCTGATACATTTCTTGAGATAGTGAGGAATAACTGGTTTGAAATCTTGAATTTTGGATAACTTTAATGGATTGAAATATTAAATTATCTAAAAATTTCAGGTAGTCTCTTCTAACGAAACTACCGCGGGTTATTAACGTAGGATTACTTATCGTTGCTTAACTCTTCTGTATGTATGTGTTATGTATAAATGTATCTATCTATCTATCTATCTATCTATCTATCTCTCCCTCCCTCCCTATATATATATATATATATATATATATATATATATATATATATATATATATATATATATATATATACATACATACATACATACATATATACATACATACTTACATACATACACACACACACACATATATATATTATATGCGTGTGTGTGTGTGTGTGTGTCAGTCAGTCAAAATTTTGACGCATTTTGGTACTTTTCTGTTTAACTGCTTACTGCGTGCCCAAGGGATACAGACTGGGTTTAGCGCGCTGCCAAAATTATAACTCGCGACGACGGACGGTTTTACCGTCTGAAAATTTTCTTTCCGGACGACCGTTATGGAGGAACGTAATCCTACGTTAAAAATGGAAAGTAACTTAAATCATTTAAAGTCTTTGAACAATGGAGGACCCAACGAAACATGACATCTTGAACGAATGGTAGATTCATTCATAATTATAGCACAACCTCACAAATGAATATACTGAAATGACCTAATCACTCGTCTAAACTGATTGATAGATATACTATAAAATGTGTTCAAACAACTAATTTTGGAAAGAAAATTCTAATAATATTTTTCTCCCCTCTTTTATGACTAATACAAAAAATAATTACAAGATAAAAAGAACTTTTTATATACCACGTTTTTAAATTTTCTTTTGAATCATATAAACTTGACAATTCTATGTATTAATAAATACTTAAAAATTTTTTTTGATGAATTATCCCATCAACTTGAAAGAAAATGATCGGCCTGCACTGTGCACAAAATGCAAAGATGTATTTATTTTTCTCTCCTTTTCTCTCTTAATTGCACAAACCTTCACTTAATTATTCTTTTTCACTTTCTTTTATTTAATTTCAATTACTTTTTAGACATTTCCACTATCCACAGACTTTATAAACTGCTAACTTTTATAATTTTTCAAAATTTTCCGCACAATATTTTTGTAAACAAACTAAATTCACATATATTCTGTTTGCAAAATCGTCAAACGCCGTTGCGCAAAAGTGCAAGCATTGAATTCGATCGAAGCGCCACCTTGTGTATTTTTCTGCTTAAAGATGGCTAAAAGTATTAAAAGAATGTATTGTCATCATGTTCTGAGCTATTCTAAAAGTTTCAAATGTCTAGCTATTCGGGAAGTTAGTTGTAAATCGATTGCAAGATTTGTACTGGACAAACAAGAAAGCGAGTTGAAAAAAAAGGTGGTTATAAGGAAGTTCTGTCGCAGTGAACGGCTTGGCACATTTTTATTCATTTCTGCGACAGAAACTACTAAAAGACAACTATTAAGTAAGTGAATTCAAGGCGTGTTTCACGCATATACAGTGATTTCCGCTTATAAGAATCACGTTTGTTATTACTTTTTTTTATTCTTATAGCGGTTGATTCTTATAGCCGAAATTTAGGCTTTTGGAAAGGCACATACACACACACACCTATATATAGATATATTAGATAATTTACCATAAAATACTCTTTAATTTACGTTAATTATGTTTTATTAAAATTATGTTTTATAATTTTAAAAATACAACTTAATTTCTAGACCTATAAGTAAATACACATTATTATAGTAAGAGGAGAAAAAAAATTCAATATTTGTTACCACATACCTGCTTAACAGTTTTAACACTTCAACTACAGGAAGGGAATAAGAAAAAATATTCTATGGTAGTTTGACGTAATGAAGTTTTCAGGAGGCTGTTTCAATACTCTTTCAATACTAATAGTCGCAGACGAAGATTCACCTTCTAGCTTACGTTTCACGGTTTGATAACGTGCTGAATCTACTAATGTCACGTTTGCCTAAGTCATAGTGGACACTTCGCCGAAGATTTATGTGTTTCAGGGTCCACGAAGCCGCAACCAGAATGTGGGAGGTGGGAAAAAAAGGGCCCCTATTTTTGTTTGTCAGTGCAGAAAAGTGAAATCGGACCCGGACGGGTAAAGATGCTTTTGGGTCAAGCTAATAGGACAGTGTTGTGCTAAAGCGTTTAAGGGGAAACCATTATGTTATGTCTAACAAAGAAAGAGATGAATTTTATGACTATATTCCATCCCATATTATCAATCTTTCTTTAAAAAAAAAGAAAGAAAGAACTTCGTGCCTTTTGAGGGTTTAAATGGCTTTTTTGGAAAAATGAAAGGAAAGCGAAGAGTGTAAACTGATTCTTAAAACCGGTGGATTGATTCTTTAAAGCGAAAAATTTAGCATGGAAATAATACATTTGTTTTTGTTTTCGCGATATTGATTCTTATAAACGGTTGATTCTTATAACTACTGATCACTATAAGCGGTGGTTACTGCATTTAGTTTGTCGAAAGATTACAGTTTTGATAACGCATGATAGTATTTTAATGCCTTTTTTAAATATCCCGTTGCGGGAAGGATAGCTCTCGTGTAAATGTTTGCGGTTATATATGATAACGTTTTATTACTCAAAGGAGAAATAAATCTTGCAATTCCTTTAAGACATATGCGCCTGCATATTATGAAGCATAAAATGTGAGGAATGTTTATGAGGTACACAATACCTTTCGCTCTTGTGAATAAAAGCCATATCTCGTTATTTTTATGTAGGGACATACAATGAGCTAAATACTATCTGCTTGTACAGAGGGTGCTCACGCATTTTCGTAACGATTTTTGAAACAGAAATATATAAAGAAAGATAAGAATTTTATTTTCTAATATGTTCGATAAGATAGCCCTGTTGTTGAACTGTCATATTACATCTTGATTTCCACGATAAAAGAGCTTTTCTTAAAATATCAAGGCTGAATTTGTTCCACTCCTCAACCGCAATCTTCCAGAGCCCAATGTTTTAAGATGCCGTTTCTAAAGAGCTTGTTTTAAAAGTCCAAATGCACAGTAATCCATAGGAGACGACACATCAGGGGACTTGGGTGGGATGCATTTAAATGGAATAGCCTCAATTCCGGCTTCATTTCTCATTTTTTCTAAAAATATAGCAGTAGATTTAGAGGTATGGTTGGTAGCCTTATCCTGATGGAACTTAACACAATGAAGACTGTTTGGGTAAAATGATGGAATGTCTTTTTTGAAAACAGGTGTAAGGTTTAGTTAAGATTCGATTCACAATAATCGAACTTTTAAGTCAATAAATCTAAAGAAGCCGCTTAAGATCTGGTAATTGCGGCATACGCGGTTGGTAAAAATACCAAGCAGCTAGATTAAAGAAACGAAGTGAGAGGAGGTGAAAGAAAGTGAAAGGAGTTTTGCGAGCTGCTGCTAGTGGTGTTTCAGCTAGGTTGATGCTAACCTACGCGAGTTCGTGTTAGACGAAAGTTATTTAGCGTTCTGTGGCCTAAAGTTTACGTAGCAGCAATGCTGGTTTGACTTGAAAGTATTGCGAATATTTCAAACTGAATTTCTTTGCAACGTGCCTATACTGAAATAATATGCCTTGTATGAATGTTATATATATACTGTTGGCCACTGTAAATGCAACACCCTGAAGGAAACTTGCAAATAACATGAAATTTGCAACATGCATTAGCAGAGGTGAGATATGGAAATGATTAGAATTTCAGCGCAGACCCACATCACGCGCGCCTGTGGCGCCATTTTAAAGCGCTATTTAAGGCTTGGAGATTTCGACGATTTCAAGTTCGGCAATTGTGTTTTTCTTGTGGTTTTTTCAAAAAAACTATCAATTATGCCTCGTCGAAAACAGCGATCATCTTTTGATCAAGTATCCGAGTTCGACAGAGGAAGGATAGTGGCCTACCGAGATTGTGGATTATCTTTCAGGGAAATCGGTAGTCGTGTTGGACGAAACCAAACAACTGTAATACAGATATGTGATCGTTGGATGCAGGGGGGTACGACGGACCGGCGTGTTCGATCGCATCCACCTCAGCGCACCACTTAACGTGATCACAGGCAAATTGTGTGCATGGCAGTGACGGATCGCTCAGTCACATCACGAACCATGCAGTACATGCGTCACAGTACATGCAGTCTGTAACGCATCATCCAGTGTCTGCGCGTACCATTCGACGCCGTTTACAGCAGAGTGGTCTGTCCGCAAGACGTACATTGCTTTGTCTACCCTTGATGCAGAACCACAGACGTCTCCGCCGCCAATGGTGCGATGACAGAAGGATGTGGACGGCAGAATGGAATGAAATTGTCTTTACTGACGAGTCACGCTTCTGTCTGCAACACCACGATGGTCGCATTCGAGTCTGGAGACACCGTGAAGAGAGGATGCTGAACAGCTGCGTTATGCACCGCCACACTGGTCCTGCACCGGGTATTATGGTATGGGGCGGTATTGGATATCACTCTCGCACACCTCTAGTACGCATTGCCGGTACTTTAAACAGCCAGCGCTACATCTCCGAGGTGTTGGAGCCAGTTGTCCTTCCTTACTTTCAGGGCTTGCCCACAACCATATTTCAACAGGATAATGCGCGACCACACGTGGCACGCATTGTCCAACGGTTCTTCGTCAATCGCCAGATTGAATTGCTTCCCTGGCAGCCTCGCCCTCCGGATCTTTCGCCGATAGAAAACATGTGGTTCATGGTTGCTCTACGATTGACCCAGATTCCATCCCCAGCTGCCACAGCAGATCAACTCTGGCAACGTGTGGAAGCTGCTTGGTCTGCTGTACCCCAAGAACTCATCCAAAGTCTCTTTGAATCAATGCCGAGGCGTGTGGCAGCGGTGATCTCCAACAATGGCGGCTACTCTGGCTACTGATTTTGGCAGGAACCACTTTTCACAGAAGTCTATAAATTTAATCATTTGATACTTGGTCAACATGTTATCTACAAAATAAATTTTGTTGTGATATCTCTTGTCTTTCTTGGTGTTGCAATTTGGGTGGCCAGCAGTGTAGTTTGAATCTAATTCATTAGAGTGCCACTTCAAAATTATATACACCCAAGGTAGTGTAGAGGTGTTAAAAACGCTATACAGATGTTAAAACATATTTCTGATAATAATCCGAATTAATTTTGACATTTTTTTCTCCTTTCCTTATTTTAAGTTTTCCGTTATAAGAGAATCCAGTAATAACCATAAAACCTTCAGCAAAACTTTCCTTGTTTTCCCTGAACCAACATTTTAGGCCTTTTTTTCCTCCTTTCCGGTAGCATATCGATCTTTTTCTATTTCAATCAGATAAATATAGCCAAACCTCATCAATTGTAACTACATATTTCCATTTTTCAACTGCCAAATAATATTCACACAACAATCTGCCAATAGTCTTACTCTGAGAAACATGTTTTCGCATTAGGCGGTGAACATCGTGTTTTTTTAACGTAGGATTACGTTCCTCCATAACGGTCCTCCGGAAAGCAAAATTTCAGACGCTGAAAACAGTCTGTCGTCGCGAATTATAATTTTGGCAGCGCGCCAATATCAGTCTGTATCGCTTGGGCAAGCAGTAAACAGTTAAACAGAAAAGTACCAAAATGCGTCAAAATTTTGACATACATGCATACATACATGCATACATACATACATACATATATATATGTATATACATATATACATACAAAAGAGGTACCCCACGATAACTAATCCTACATTAATAACCTGCGGTGGTTTCGTTAGAAGAGACTACCTGGAAAAAAATTTTTTTTGATTAGCTTTAAATCAGATTTTATAATTTTGATTACAGTTCTTATAGATATGTTTAAACACTTTGTGATAGTTTTTTTGGGGGGGGGGGGGTTGTATTTTATTTTAAAACATGATATGCGACTTTAGATTTAGTAAACGATGAACGTACCTTTGTTGGGTACGCATTTTTTACCCATTTCACAGTAAAATGCAAACATTGACATTTCCTTCCTTTTTTTATTAATTATGTCTCTTATTTTACTTGTAGAAATATTAAAACCATGCTTTCACAACTTTTTAAAAAAAATAATCGAATGAGAGTAATTCTCTACGGAAAGAGCAAATACATAACCCTCGATCCATTGTTTATTTTCCAAAGACAATTTAAAGCAAAGAATATTTTTAGTGATGGAGCCGATAATTAAACCCTATTTCGAATTCATGTCAGATAGGTTTTATTTTTATTCATTTAAAATTAAATCATAGAGAAAGCCAAAATCGTTACAAAAATGTGCGAACACCCTCTGTAGTCATGAAAAATAATGTCTCTCTCAACAAACACTCTCTCTGATTTTTCACTCCACTTTCAAAATTAAGTTGTCGTAAAGGAAATACACTCTGTCACAAAAAAATATATGCACCCAGAAGAAAACGAGCTACTATCACGAAATTTACCATGTATGTAGTGTATGAGGAGATAAGCAAATGATTACAAATTCAGAAGAACAGACCGTTTTATGAAGAAGATATGGCATGAAAAGGTTACAAATCAGTAAGTAGCAAATACACCTCTGGCAGCTGTACAAGCCGAAACACGGCGTGGTATCGAATTAACGAGGTCACCTATGACCTGCTGCGGAAGATCATGCCATAATCTTTGCAACTGAGAAGTTAATTCACCAGTATTAAGCGACGGCTGAAGTTGCCTTCCAAGCACGTCCCAGGCATGCTCTATTAGCGAGAGGTCTGGTGACCTGGCAGGCTATGGTAGTACGTCATATCCTTGAAGACATTGTTGGGAGAGTCGCGCAGTATGTGGACGAGCGTTGTCTTGCTGATAAATGGCACCTGGATAAATGGCACCGAGATTCATTGCTGAAGATCACACGCCTCCAGTCGGTCACACTCCAGCTTGCCCGAGGTCGGCAAAAATCCAATCGACACTGTCTATGATGTGGGGTCAGTGGTAGGCGTCTTAATGGACGTCGGCTCCTTATACCTACGTCAGCCAGTCGTCTCCGAATGAATTCCCTTGATACCACCGGATGTCTGGAAGGTGGTAAATGGCGTCGAACTGATTCAAGCGACGTTGTTGGTGCGGACGTGGCCGCTCTTATGATTGCGCGATCCTCGCGCGTATTTGTGTTCCTGGGAAGCCCTGATCCTCCGCCACGGTAGACTGTCCCTTCCGTGATCCATTGTTGCCAACACCGATCAACTACCATATCGCTCCGACCGAGGTGGCGGCCGATACGCCTGTTCGACCAGCCTGCTTCTCCGAGGCCTACTATACCACCCCCTCTCAAAATCCGACAATATTTTCTACTGTCGCCGGTTACGTCTCAGAGGCATCTCTAGTCACAATACCGTCCATCCAAGTCGACAGATTTGTTTGGATAACCCTATGGCACGAGCAATCATGCTTTTAAACTCTTCCAGCTGCGCATCTCATATGCGCATAGCGCGCCTACCCTTGTCTCATTGGCGTCGAAATTTTAATTATTTGCACATCCAGACTACATTCCTGCCATTCTTACCAGACTACATTCCTGCCAAGTTTCGTGATAATAGTTTGATTTCTTCTGGGTGCATATATTTTTTTGTGACAGAGTGTATAATTCGTAACCTTCAGCTTTGGTTAGTTGTGCGGTGCCACTGCTCCAACATACAGGGTCATCGAAATAGGTGTCCATGATTGCAACGTGGAATGAAGAACCATATAATAGAACTCATGGTGTTTATTTTTTTCACCAAAAGATACAGAAACGAATCAACTTTTGGACATTATCTAGTAGGTTTCGATGTGAGCACTCCTCGTCGCTCGGCACACATCTAGGGGATAGGCGATCTCCATCCAGGTACGCTCGATCATAGGAGTCACAGCCGCTATTGCAGCAGAGATTCTGTCAGATAAATGGCGTAGTCCGAGATTTTCTCAGCGTACACAATGTTTTCAGAAGTCACAGTCGCTATTGCAGCAGAGATTCTGTCCGATAAATGGCGTAGTCCCAGATTTTCTCAGCGTACACAATGTTTTCAGGAGTCACAGTCGCTATTGCAGCAGAGATTCTGTCCGATAAATGGCGTAGTCCCAGATTTTCTCAGCGTACACAATGTTTTCAGAAGTCACAGTCGCTATTGCAGCAGAGATTCTGTCCGATAAATGGCATAGTCCCAGATTTTCTCAGCGTACACAATGTTTTCAGGAGTCACAGTCGCTATTGCAGCAGAGATTCTGTCCGATAAATGGCGTAGTCCCAGATTTTCTCAGCGTACACAATGTTTTCAGAAGTCACAGTCGCTATTGCAGCAGAGATTCTGTCCGATAAATGGCGTAGTCCCAGATTTTCTCAGCGTACACAATGTTTTCAGGAGTCACAGTCGCTATTGCAGCAGAGATTCTGTCCGATAAATGGCGTAGTCCCAGATTTTCTCAGCGTACACAATGTTTTCAGAAGTCACAGTCGCTATTGCAGCAGAGATTCTGTCCGATAAATGGCATAGTCCCAGATTTTCTCAGCGTACACAATGTTTTCAGGAGTCACAGTCGCTATTGCAGCAGAGATTCTGTCCGATAAATGGCGTAGTCCCAGATTTTCTCAGCGTACACAATGTTTTCAGAAGTCACAGTCGCTATTGCAGCAGAGATTCTGTCCGATAAATGGCATAGTCCCAGATTTTCTCAGCGTACACAATGTTTTCAGGAATCACAGTCACTATTGCAGCAGAGATTCTGTCCGATAAATGGCGTAGTCCCAGATTTTCTCGGCGTACAGAATATTTTTCGGGTAACCTCATAGAAAAAACTCTAGAGAGGTCAAATCAGAGCTTCTTGGAGGCCAAAAAATTGGACCGTCCCTTCCTATCCAACGTCAAAACCCCTGTTGGAGGAAGTGCGACGTCACAGCGCCGGCGCATGTCCCCAGCACAGTCACGGTCGCCATGGCGTGGAAAAATAAACTCCAAAAATTAACACACCAACTGCTGCAACGCAAAATCCGATCGATTGAATGTTATTACCGGTGTGAACAACTGAAATCACGGACGCCTTTTTCGAAGACCCTGTACTTTGCAACTAACTTCTAATATGGATCGCACAATGTTAATAGGTAAATGGAGTATCACACGATTTTGCAAGAAAACACAGGACAAGCTGGTGATTTTAAGAAAAATTCGCCTTATAAATTCCCTATCGGAACGAAATAATAGGCATACCAGTTTCGACAGCATGAAAAACGGCCTTGCTGCTTAGCAATTGGCAACTAACTAAAAGCAGTCACAGTGTGCGAATGATACGTTGCCAAAAGTCAAAACAGTAAAACTGTGAAAGCAGGAATAAAACAAACCATAAGTTAAAATGAGCAGAAGGAACCAAATAAGATGAAAAAAACCCACCATGAAAATAAACGAGAAACAATTAAATTAAAATAAATCTGTGTATTGTAATGATAAATATATTTAATTAACACAAATAGAAAATAAGAGGAAAGTTCTGTAATTATTTTGCTTAAAACCAAGGGTTAAGTTTTCACAATTTAATAAAACAAGTCAGTGGTCCTAAACCTCTTTCGGTCCACCGATCTATTTCAACTTTTCATAATGTACCACCCTCCTCCATATTTCTACGTTCAGTTTGTATAAGCTAAAATTAAAAATCACAGATATATATATATATATATATATATATATATACAGGGTGAATCTGAACTCTTGGGCAGAACTTTACGGGGTGATAGTAAAGTTTTGCCCAAGAGTTCAGATTCACCCCATATATATATATATATATATATATATATATATATATATATATATATATATATATATACACTAATAAAAAAAACTTATTTAAAGTCGATCTGCCGGATAAATGTAAATTTGAATTTAAACAACAGTAATAAGATAAAAAATTTCTTAAAAGATCACGTACAGTACTGGGCAAATTAATTGGGATATAATTTCTCTATTCTTAATATTATGATTTTCAACATTTGACAATGACGTGTTGAGTATAATTTGTGCAACAGTACAATTATTTACTATCCATCCGTGGTGTTTTAGCGTGTGCCAACTAGTTAGTATTAACTTGCAACAAAATCTTACCAATCCAGCCACCGAACAGAAAAGTACCATAGCGGATATTGTCAGCCAGATTATAACACGAAAGTGAGGCTTTTTCCACACAGTTCGAGATATCCTCAGAACAGTTGAGTCTAACAGTTGGTCAGTATCGTCTTTCTGTAAAAATAAATTTACATACTTCTCATATATAACTCGATTAAGATTGGAAAAGGACAATAGCCAATAAGGATTTAAAGAAATTCCTCTATTGCAATTGTTTTATATTACTATTAACAGCTGAAGGTAAATAAATGTATGTTTGTTAGTGGTCAGTCCGGGACATACGGGGACGGGCTAATCTCGCAAACCGAGCATAGCAGGATATCGCGACTGGTCCAGACGCGTGCACTGATGCCATCCTCAACTTTTAAAACTTTAAACTTTTTTAATTATTAAATTAAAACCGCCGAACTCAAAAGAAGCGAACAACAGGAACAGCTGGCATTCCGGGTGAGCCAGCTCCTTTCCGTTTCGCAAATTTCCACTATTTTCATGCATGCAAAATTAAATTTTCCGTCCTTCAATCGATAATTTTTTTTATTTCCATGTGTTCTACAACTCTTCATCTTTACGGATATACACATTTTTATAAAGTTAAAAATGTTTTTCATTGCAAACGAAACTTTTTCCGCAAAGCAGTTTTCCGAATTTCACGAAATCGACAATTTTGATGGATAAATATTTCGGTTTTCTGCACCTATTAATGTCAATTTTACGATTTATCGGCATTTGCTAGATGTTCCGCTTCCAAAATATACCAAATACATTTAATAAAAAAATGTTATCATTCTACAAAAGCGTACTTACAAAACTCACTTTTGACTCACATTTCCCGCGCTGATCGCCATAGTATCTTAATGTAACTGAATGCCGAGTTCGTAATTTTTCGACTTATTATTTTATTCACTAATAATTCCAGCAAGTTCGTGAAATTTGTTTCTAATTAATCAGCAACTGATGAGGATTCTTCTGCCAACAATTTTGAATTCAACAGAATTGTCTTTCTATTTTTTAAGCTCTTTTCCCCCATGAGATTTAATATTCACATTCGTCCATGTTGCCAAACGGAAAAATTATTAGTTGAGAGCGAGTCTGAGAACGAGTCATTTAATAATTGAAATCTAGATATAATTTTAAAGTACCAGAAATAGTTTTAGTTTTAGGAAAGGAGAAGTTAAAACTTTTAGAATTTTTTTCTAATTGAATGAGTTTCTTTTTTGTTTAAAAAGCAAAATTTGAAAACGGAAATTTGAAATAATTATTTCAAAAGCCAAAAACCAAAATTTGTAAAGGATAATTTTAAATAATTATTTCATTTTTTAAAAATTCTAATATGTTTTTAAGTGATTAAACAGTTTTTAATCTTTAAGAAATAAAACCATTTAATTTTAAATCGAAAAAGCAACACATCGGGTTGCCACTCAGCTAGTATCGTATAAACTCGTTGACTATAATGTGCTCAGAATCCTCATAACATGATAAAAGCCTAGATAAATTCTGTTGGGAACAGGGGAATTCTTGTATTTGTCGATATTGTTAGTATTGTTAGTATAGTTACCACTTCCACAACAGCTTAAGTAACCCCAGATGTGTTAAAATCCTCCAGAATGCTTATAGAAGCCCAACAGAGAAAAAAAACCGTTGCCTGGACCTAAACTTTGCAACTGAACACGACCAGCAAACTATCGCGGTTGCCAGAAATTTCGAATTAAAAAAAATCTGAAAATAAAAGTGCCATTTCTTAATTTTACATTGGGACTTTTAAGCGTCAGTGTCAGCTCAGTTCAACAACTCTCACTTCAGTCAAATATTAATTGCCTTGAGAGAGGCTGTTAATAACATGAAAAAAGCCAGTTCTCTGGAAGCTTTCTGTGGTATTTGACATTATAAGCTAAATTTCAATCCTTAAGGCCAGCACAACTCGAAAATGTGATGAGGTCCATATCACTTTAGGGCAGTAGTTCCCAACCGGTGGTCCACGGACCACAGGTGGTCCGCGAGAACCTCGGGAGTGGTCCGGCACCTCATATAAAAAGTTGCCAAATTGTTATTTCAACATAAATTTGTAACTGAGACTTTTTTTTATTATTATTTGGTAGGATATGGTCTCTATACAATAAACATTATAAAAGAAAGTAATTTTTATGTATTAAAACTAAAGAATTTGTAGTTAATTCATACTGTGCAATAACATTAATAAATAAGGTGTTCTAAAATACTGTTTTACTTAATCACCCATGAATTAATACGTTTCAATTTCAGGCTGAGGTAATTCTAAACATCGAAAACAAGGTTGAAATAAAAAGTGAGTATGTTAATCCTGTATCCTTTTTGCCTGGGGGATATTCTATATCCTCAGTAACCCCCCGGAAGGCCCCCCCTCAAATCGGTGGGGTGGGGGTGGTCCACACATGGTTCAATTTCTGGCTTAGTGGTCCGCAGACTTCCACGGGTTGGGGACCACTGCTTTAAGGAAAGCTGCTGGAGGCCGCAAGAAAATAGGACACATGGGGAAGCTAAAAATTATCTAACAATAAATAAATTACTGATTATTTTAAAAATTATACAAATATTTAAATTCATTGCTTATATATTTCTTTCGTAATATTATAAATCTTAAAATAATATACCATAGTTTTCAGATTTATAATATTACGTGTCTTTACAAAAGGCTTCGAGGGCCACAGAGTGAATGCTGGCAGGCCGCATGTTGCCCGAGGACCGTATGTTGGGCAGACCTGTCTTAAGGCGGTCCAGGACACATTTAAAAATTTTTTTTATTTATTCAGTTAAAATTTTGAATTTTTTAATAATGGTTTACCGTATGATTTGCAAACAAAAATCACTTCATAAAACAGCTGGTAAAGTTTTTAAAAAATTTTTTAATTTAAAAATTTTAAAAAAAGTGGGGTAATTTAAAATCGTTATAACTCTAAATATTATAAGTCGAATTTCAAAATTTTTCCCATTTAATTAAACAGAAAAATAGAAGTTTTAATTTTGATTCAGCGCTTTTTAAAATATTAATTTTTAAAAATTTATAAATCTTTGGAGAAAAAATTAAAAAAAAATTGATGTAACTTATTTTTAAAAAATCATATTTTCAAAAGCAAATATTTTTTTTCAAATTTGCTGAATCAAAATTAAATTAAAATAATTGGAAAAGACATGTTCCAAGTTTGAAACATTTATCTTTAACGGTTCTTGACTTATAATAATTTAAAGACGAGAAATGGTGAAAAAAGAACCCATCATGCAGAAAACGCATTTACTGATTTCAACAAAGATTGGCTGTTATTAGAATGTTGCAAGCAAAAAACTTCATATCTCCCATTCTAATTAAAATAGAAACATGATTTATACGTCATTTTAAGCGGAAAAGAACACATTTTTTTTTTAATGCAATAAAACTTTTTTCCAAAAGTTTGAAGAAT
>OU015502.1:132809932-132872432 GCA_907164885.2 Dolomedes plantarius
GGCAGATTCCTTTTGTCAGAGTGTTCTATGCTCAAAAGACACTAAGTCCATTGAGCTTGGATGCAGAAACAGACACTGCCAAGTAAGATCGAATTTCGAGTCACCTTATCATGGGATACCGACCTGGTATATTTCTGAAAAGCGCAGAACAGTGTAAGAAAAGGAGGCAGTATCTCGAAGATCTATTGACAACAAGCAATCTATACTAATAAAGGGACAAGTGGATGTCGGATCACGTGACCGTAACTCATCCGGGCGGGCCACTCCTCGAAAAAAAATGGCCGACAAATATACAGGAAAATCGGTGTATTTTTTTTTCTCATGAAAGTACATAAATGCTACATATTTGGAAAGAGCTTCGAAAACTGATAATTTTTTCTGCGTACACTTATTCTGTTAATTCAATAGTTTTAGAGATATTTTCATTCTAAAATCACTCACTGCTGAGAAACCAAATCATTTGCTGCAGTGGTGCTGCCATCTGTCGGCAGCGACGGGAATGAAAATTGAAGCGGTATTTGTTCACTTGAATTTAATACATTTGTAGGCTTTTTTTTTTCTTTTGTGGGGCCCGAAGTACATAAATATGTTACACGGATGGCTTGAGCATTAGGCGAAGCCCGAGCCTAGCCCGGCGAAGCCCGGCTAGTATGAAATACAATAGGTACAGAAATAAGTGAGATACCATAATGAAATCAGTTCAGCAAGAAAGGCATTTCCTGTGGGCCTGGGGCTAAACTTCAGCACTGACATTCCGTGGCAGAGATTGAATTGGTCTGATGCGTAGCTCCTTACACTCCTGTATAGGAATATAGGACAGAAAATCCTCAAACGGCTGAATGAAACAGCTACCTAAAATTTTGATATGCAGGCTCTCAGGTTCCAAGGAACAGTGAAAGTATGGATATATTTTGTATACTGGGGTATTGGTTACTTAGTTCCGTTTGCTGTGGGAATGAACACAGGATAACAATCAATCAGGCAATTTTATGTCAACACTTTCTGCTTTCTTTCAGGGCCCGATTTAGAAATTCTTGACTATAGGCACAACTCGGGATGGGGGGCCCCCTAACACTGATGTGGGCGTAAAATTTCCAAAATTGACATACAAAAAAAAATAATCATGAATCATCGTGAAAGTACCATTTTACCAAGAATTGGCCATTTGAAGCGTAGAAGCCTAGAACATTATCAAAAAACAAAAAGCAATACAACATATTAACTTCATCATTAAAACACCAATACAATGCAACCAGAAAAACTTAATAATCCTTTATATACACTATAACATACATATGATGAACTATACATATAACTATACATATGAGGAACCAATCAATCAATCAAATTTGAAAGGATATTATAAAAAATTGCTATTAAACATTGTAAACTAAAAAAAAAATTGAATTGGGAATCTTTTCTTTTTTCCTTTTAAAATTAATATTTTTTGGGGGGCCCTCAACATTTGGGGGCCCCCAAATGTTGAGGGAAAATCAGGTCCTGCCTTCTTTTCTTCTTTTTTGTCCGCAGGGAGATTTATATTTCGAGAGAATGTGGCTAAGCGTCATATCTGTACGTATCTCCATCGCCTGACTTGTCCAAAACTGGGTCTACCATCTAGATTCTGTCACGAATAGGCTCTTTCATAAATTCCCTTTCCTGACGGCTTGTCCTACAGGGAGAGTTTCAAAAACGCAACAACCATAGAGAAAGTAAAGAATTAAGTAAAAACTTATTCTGAATGCGTGGGCCAATATTCTGCCAGGTTTCTGACGAACCTTCGTCAGATCGAGGCCTAAGGTTTGCTTACTTGGCTGCAATAAAAACTGGATAACAAAGTAGCATCTATACAAGAGTGATTTCCGCTTATAAGAATCACGTTTGTTATTACTGTTTTTGATTCTTATAAGCGGTTGATTCTTATAACCGAAATTTAGGTTTTTGGACAGGAACAGACACACCTATATATACATATATTAGATAATTTACCATAAAATACTCTTTAATTTACGTTAACTATCTTTTATTAAAATTATTTTTTATAGTTTTAAAAATAAAACTTAATTTTTAGACCTATAAGTAGATACACATGATTATAGTAAGAGAAGAAAAAAATACAATATTTGTTACAAGTTACAACATACCTGCTTAACAGTTTTAACATTTCAACTACAGGAAGGGAGCAAGAAGAAGTTTTCTACGGTAGTTTGACGTAATGAAGTTTTCAGGAGGCTGTTTATACCTCTTTCAATACTTATAGTCGCAGACGAAGATTTACTCGGACGGGTAAAGTTGCCCCCGTGTCAAGCTAATAGGACAGTGTTGTGGTAAAGCGTTTAAGGGGAAACTATTATGTTATGTCTAATAAAGAAAGGGGTGAATTTTACGACTATATTCCATCCCATCTTACCAATCTTTCTTTAAAAAAAAAGAAAGAACTTCGTGCCTTTTGAGGGTTTAATTAGCTTTTTTGGAAAAATGAAAGGAAAGCGAAGAGTGTAAACTGATTCTTAAAACCGGTGGACTGATTCTTTAAAGCGAAAATTTTAACATGGAAATAATTCATTTGTTTTTGTTTTCGCAATATTGATTCTTATAAACGGTTGATTCTTATAGCCAGCGATCACTATAAGCGGTGGTTACTGTATATGAATTTATAACCTACGAGTCCAGAGGAGTAATGCTTCAGGGTATCACGATTTCTCTCAAAGTATTTATTTCTTTTTATTTTTGCCATAAACTATAACTGAAATATAGAATCCTGTTTATTAAACAAGTTTCCTTAGAAATCAAAAGGCTGTATCACCAGTTCAAGTGTTTGTTTTTTATGTGTATACGAATAAACTATGAGCTATTTCATATATAACTCAAGTTTGCTTGAGTTAATATAATGTAGCTCAAGCCAAAGTTTTGTGATTCGAGAAAGGATTCACAGAATAGTGATTCTACAAAAGTGTTGGAAGTCCAGAGGAATAATGTTTCAGGGTATCACGATTTCTTTTATAGTGTAAATGCCTGTTTTTATTATGAACCATTATTCAAATACAGTGCGTTGTTTATTATGCAGGTTTCCTTACACATTCAAAGGGTTATCAACATCTTAAATATGTTTAAGAAGACTATACCAGAAAAACTTTGAGCTATTTCATTTATGCAATTCCCAGTCCTCTGTAAATTCCATTGAAAACTATTTATTTATAGTTTGTTGTTTAATGTTATACAAATAATATAGGGATTAGTGCCTAACTCACGGCAATGATATAATTAATAAATGTTAGGGATTTGTATAATAATTTAAGAAGAATTAATATTTTTCTGCGGGAATGCGAAATGATAATAAGTTTTAAAATTTCGTCATCAGAATTACCATAAATAGTCTCTGATTGCTAATAATCTACAGATATCTGTTTTATTTCCTACCTTATTCATATTTTCATTTTATATAATAATTTAATCCTACATTCTTATTTTTCCTCTTCAGTTGTATCATGTACGGACTGGAAGTATTTGCGAGGGGCAGCAAATCTCGAATCGAGGAAAATTCCGATGCTGCATATATTTATTTTTCAGAAGTATACAACCGAGATGACGATGAAAGAAATTGGTCCTTCTCTTATCTCAGAGTAAGAAAAAAGATTTCGTATAATTTCCGAAAAAACAAAATTAACGTGCCTAAAGCTATACGGGCGTAAGCATTTATGATCTTAGCCTTGTAAATTTGCACTCCGTGTTTGATCATAAATTCCGCTTAAAGGTTAAATAAAAGTTATTAAAATGAGCAGAATATCAATGATTTCCCACGAACCCTTTAAGATTATTACTGATAAATTTTTCCTTTTGCTAACTTTACCGAGTTTATCATTAAACACATAGATAACATGGATATATTCATTTAAATGGTACACGTGCTTCCGAACATTAGATGCTTTCTTAGTCTGAAGCATTGCCAAAACTTAATGCGACATTTTTAATGATAAACATGCATAGTAGAAATTAAGTGGCCTTTATTCTAGAATTCGCGCACACGTATATATATATATAAATTAACATCAATGAATAGAGAAATTATGCTTATCATTTATAGAAAGTAAAAATAAACTTCATGTGATCATTGATATTTTTGTATTACAATTTATTTTTAAAAACTTGTTTAGCGGGCATGCCAATTTTTGGAACACCAGCAGGCGCGCGTGGCACAAAATGCAACGTCGCTTTCAACCTTGATTATTCCTTTTGTAAAAATTTTTTATATCAAATTGAAAATAATAATTGTGCGTTTTATTACAAGATATAAAATGATCATAATATTGAGTATATTTATAATTAAAGGCCAAAGAATGCAGATACAATCGCCTTATTTCAAAACTGTCCGGTTTATTGGATCTAAGGATAACTTGAGAATGGATTCCTATTATGTCCAAAAACCTAAAAAACAATGAGATTGTCCATCTTCATGACATGCGAAATACTGTGTAATAGCTGCACATTTGATCGACTTCATCAACTCCTGCTTTTGTCGTGTTGCTATCCAGTATAATCGCTGGTTTACCACGGTTTAATCACGACTAACAATGAATGGAAAGGAGTACAAGGGTCAGAATATTAGACCTGCATTAGAAAGGGTGTAGCTAAAAATGGAAACTGCTTAGAACAGGGGTTCTTAAACTTATGTAGTCCGAGGACCCCCTCTTGAACAACATTCCTTTTTGCGGACCCCATCCCAACAATAGGCATTTTAAGTCGTTTTTGAGACTTAATTTCTGGCTTAATAATCTCATAGGCACTACGTTATAATAAATATTGTTAAAACTGTATCGCTGGTTATTTTAATAAAGGGCCTTGCGCATTTATAGAGACGAACATTTTTATTAGGACATAGAATAAAAAACATAAAATGAATAAAAACAGTAGTAAAAAGAATTTTAAAAGTTACAAATCATAATACATTAAACTCATACAAACATTTCGTGGTCAACTATTGGTCAAAATAGATCTATCTTATTATAATATGTTTTCTGTAAATGATTTTTACTTAATGAGATGGGTGCAGTGGTTCTCTTGAAACCAGAACTGCAGTGTCAGTCTCTATGTTGGAAAGTTTTATTCTGAGGTCCGCTTCTACATTGAGTTTGTTTCTATACTTTGATTTCATACATATAACAGTACCGAAAAAGCCTGTATACATAAATATTTTGTGCAGAACGGAATTAAATGTTGGAGGGCTTCATTTGCAAGTGCGGGGTAATCAGATATGAGAAAAACGAAAAGTTTGTGAATTCATTTTTGTTGAATTGTAGTTTCAAACACGTATCGCATGATAATTCCACGAGAATATCTTGTTCAAGTATAGATTGTTAATGTCAAAATTGTTTCGCGGACCCCCAGGGTTCAGCGGACCACAGTTTAAGAATCTATGGCTTAGAACTTTCAAACCTTACAAGTTAAAACAAACCATTTAAAATTACGAATATTTTGAACTTTGTACACGGGCGCGCCCTTTGAAGGGTTAATGAATGCTAATATGCTGAATCGTAATTAATATTTAATTTAAATATCCTTCGAAATTTTTGCCCGAAATATTCATGATTTTATCTTTAGTTTCCTTTTTCTATTGTCTTTGAAGAAATTAGTTTCCTCCAAATATTGTTGATCTTTAATGGACCAGAAACAAAAGTGAGTAGCATAATAATTTATACTAATTTCAGTAATGCTCGGAGTCTTTCGCAGTTTTCTTTTCTTTTCATTTTCCTCCATAGAAATTACAACTGAACCGCAATCTTTATCAATATGTTTGTTACCAAGTTTGCCGTTAATAATTAAATACGCATTTTATGCGTTTTGTAGTGTATCTTTAAACTAATGTCATTCATGTTTATGAAATGTAGTACTGCACTACATATACTAATAATGATACACAACTTTATTTACTAATTGCTATTAAAATGCTGCACATACAGGGTGGTGATAATTAAAGTTCCACTTTGAAATGGTCATAAAATGAAAACTACTGGACCAAATGTTATCAAACTTGGTAATAGTTTAAAGGGGGTCATGGGAATTTCTTTTCCGTCATAAAAAAAAAAAAGTTTAAAAACTCACCACCAGGGGGGAAATGTTGCTGTATGCAATATTGTTAAACGAAATAAGGGTCGCAATCTAACTTAACCATTTGTTACACGGGTTTAACATTTTGTATACCTTCAATTAGTATTAGAAGGTATTTTGTATACCTTCAATTAGAAACATTCAATTATCATCTAAAGTGTGCGCATTCCGGAAATCGTTTTTTTACAAATCACTAATTTGTGAATTTTGAATCCTGAATTCGGCCCTAAGACATAAAGATATCGTTTTAAAACGTTTTTAATTGTTTCTAAAACGAAACTGTTTGGGGGGTTATGCAAAACCGCAATGGTGTGTAATTGGCTTACGGCAGGAAGAAGCAAATGATTTATGCAGATGCGCTTTACACGTCATTTGATTTTCCAGATAAAAGTGAGCCTGTTTGTCAGAGTTCTCATTGTTACGAATCGACAATGTCTCTAACCATACAAGACCATGCTTTTCTCGTTAAATGTTATTATGAATGCGGTAGGAATGAACGGCGTGCTTTTCAAATTTATCGTTCAGTAAGACGAATACGCCGAGGGCCAATGACACCGCAGGGTTTGAGGAAAATGATGGCAAAGTTTGAAGCCTTGGGTTTGTTATCTATTGCACCTAGGAGGAGACAAAAACACGATCAGAGAGCTTTTTATAGGTTTTCTACGCTGAATGTCTGGCGAACGGCGTTCTGTGATTGGTTTCTAGCCTCTGTCATATGCAAATTTCCTCCGTGCGCCCCGATCGTGTCTTTGTTCGCCGTTTGCAGAGCTATTTTTTGTGCGTGCATAACGCGTCCGTTTTTTGTGATACACGTACCGTTTCAACGTTTTTTAGGATTTTCGCATGCGCTAAGCATTTTGCGACGGGAAAAAGCGGGCGTTGCTATTTGAAAATTTCGAGTTTCTATACCTATAACCGTAACCGTGAGCGTCACTGTGTTGCCGTTCTCATAATCCCAAGCTCATACCTCTGAATAACTATATCTGAAATCTCATCTCGATAGATTGAACGGAACGGCCGCTAGAGGTCCATATATCAGCAAAGTTTCTTTATGACCACCCGGTATATATATATATATACTAGCATTATTGCCCGGCGTTGCCCGGGTAGATATATAGATATAAAATTTTTCATGCATTCCATCAAAAAAGTACTGGGCTGCACCCCCGCTCTTCATGTTTATCTGGCCAGACAGAATGCGCTTAGCGCGCTTCTACTGAAATGATATACAAACGATAAGAAAGAAAGAAACTGAGTCTGCGGACCTTCGTCTGATTTTATTGAGCATTAATAATACCGTGTTGCGTGATTCGCACGTTTGGATTGAATAAGTTTACTGTTTAATTATATTTGTTAGATACTGTTTAATTAGATTTAATTAGATTTGTTTGATCCACTGTTTAATTAGAAATAAGTTTTATAATTCACATTTACCTTTATTATTTATATTTCCCTTAAAAACTCACTTTTTTCCACATCACCCAAGAGGTAAAGTGCAAGATGCGTTATCCCCTTTATTTAATCAAAGTAAGGCAGGATTCCCCACGAAGCCTATTTTCCTTAAGCTTGTATGTTTTGAATCAGGTGTATTACCTGTGAGTAATGTTCTCAAAGGCTCGGATGGTTCTGGAATTGCAGACAATTGTACTTTCCCATTATTGCAACATGTTGGGAATTTCACCTAAAAGTTGCTTACCTGTAGTTTTCCCACAGTGTAGTATTGCACTCACGCTATTATTTTGATTTTGACAGTTGCCAAATGCGTCTTCTTAATACCCTAATGAGCGGGTAATCAACAGTGTTGACCAAGTAAGATCGTTTGTAAATGACGTCATCACACCAAATCCTGTTGGGATGACGTCATATACTTCAACTATTAATGGGTTTTATTTGCTTTTCCCCATGATTTATTGATCACGAGTTGGGATCAACTCGCTGCGTGCTATCTTGTGTTTTATGCAAATATTCTGTGTATATATAGCTACAGTGTAGCGAGTCTTGTTGCTTTTTGCTTTCGCCTTCTGTTTTGCCGGCTGAGATATTGCCTAGTACAAGTGAGATGTCTCATGGACTGCGTGCCTGAGACAGTTTTATTTTATTATGTTTATATACGAGTTAACGTTTTATTTATGACTTTGAATAAAAGATTTTATTTTATCTCTGCCTCTGTCATCAGTACTGCCAACCACACTCTGCTTATTGTCCTTATGTTTGACAATACAACACATTCCTGGTGATTCTCTAGACCACTTTTTAGCACCACAGCTGTCAAATATTTTCGACATTGATCCAATACTTACTTCATTAGCGGATGCATAATTACATTCTGGATTATAGTGAAATGCACATAAACTCCACTGGTCAGCATTCATGGCACGATATCTACTTTGAGCGTGTGTTGTTCTATCAGCGTGAAGTCGTAGATTATGTTGCATTTCGTTTTCTTGTTGCCTTCGCGCAGCTTGTCTTTCAGCAATACCTTGAAGCCTTCGATTGCGCTCTTCTTATGTTTCGACTGCTCCTTGCGCTTGTTTTCTTTTCTCATCAGAAGACTTTCCAAACGAAGCACGTTTCTTTGGTGGCATTATTAGTTTTTCTACATTATTTTAATTAAAGATAAACATCCAGAAGCATTTATTCCTTTATACTTTTTAAAAACGTCATCCGTTTAAAAATCCAGTAAAAATTCGTCTGCATCACTTCCCGCATGAAAAGGAATGTGACGTCATATGAGCATCCAAACGATATGTGTAATTAAAATCACCTACAGATTTCACAAAGCAGATCCAGGAAATTTGTGTTTATCTGGGGAGCCAGGGCCAAAGGTCATTCCCAACCCTCTTCCTCCCACGCATTGGAATTTGACCCCCCCGTCACCCCCAAATCAACCCTCTTATCGCAGCTGGTTGTGGTGAATTGGCTGTATCCACAGGTGGTACGTGCACCTCTTAGGGGCACAAAAAATCCTTAAAAAATTAACTAAAAAAACTAATTGAGCCCCAAATTTCGTTTTTGCTGCGTTAAGTTTCTCGGGTCCTAAACATTAACTGTGCCGAATTTGGTCCCGGTGGGTGAAACAGTCTGTGATTCTATAGCGGACAAACAAATAGACAAGCTCTTTTTATATATATTTATATATATATATATATATATATATATATATATATATATATATATATATATATATATATATATATATATATATATATATATATATATATATATATATATATATATACAGGTAGCCCTCCTACAGCACGGCATCTTACAACACGGTTTCGCTCTAACACGATAGCATAAATTGCGGGAACCCTCGTATAACACTGCAACCTGTAACACGATTTCACTCTAACACGATAAAAAAAATTTGCGAAACCCTTTGTACAACACTGTACTTTTACAGGACTAGATAACATAATTTTTGTTTAACACATTTAAAAACTAAATTACCTTAAAATAATGACTGGAAGGAATAATGAACTATAGTGCCTTTACGTGTATAATAGTCCCGGTAAGGTGAATCGACGATGTTGTAATTCGTCGTGCCTCTTTAGAACTAGACACAAAGCAGAGACTCCATCAGAAGGCTTTTTTAAATACATTTATTCGGACAACACAATTCAGTAAGCCGCTCGGCATAGCGCGTCCGACCTGCGAGAGATTTTTCTCCTCGACTGACACGTGACGGCGCGCAAAGTGAAGGGGGAAAGAAAATGATGTCACGTGGTTCGCCTCTCGTAGATTGGAGCGGGAACACTACACGTGAAAATGTATAAACAAATTGTAATTTATTCATTTAATAACTGTATAAAATTACAAGAAGACCTAAGCTTAGCTGAAAATCTTGAATCTTTTTTCTTGAATGCAGACCCTTCCGCCGAAAGAAGCCGAAAATTCAAAAGGGAGCTTCAAAATTATCTATCTCCTTACCGTAATATCTACAATGACCTTGCAAGAACCAGAAAACAAACCAAAATTACAGATATTTTAAAGAGGATAGAAGGTGCAAGAAATCTGAATGAAGAAAAAGATTCTGAAAGTGAAGGTGATATTGTTCAACCGAAAAAACGTTCTCGCTTCATTGTATTGAGCAGTGATGAGGAAGAAATTTATTCAATTAAGGTCGCATTAAATGAAAATAATAGTTTTGGTTTCTTTTCTTTGTATATATATATATATATATAAATTTCCAGTTTTAAAGAGGGAATCGGGAAAATAAAAAAGGGATATGTAAGTCAACTTACAGACGATATTCTCCAGAAAATTGAAAACTTTATAATATGTTAAGGGCTGCTTACTCTTTAAATGTTATCTAATCGCATGGCGCCGCTAGAGGTGTCGACAACAGATTTAATCTATATGTAACGATAATCGGATGGCGAGAAACCCATTCAATCGAATCAAATAGATGACTCTCTGCCTTTGAATACTTTCAGATCTGCTCCATTTATCAACCTTTTCGTGTTAGACGTAAAATGCGTTCGTATCACAAATTTCATAATGATGAAACGGAAACTGTCCGTTATCGCACAGGCAAATTATGACAGAATGCAGGCACGCGGATGTTTGCATCAGCGGTCGAAAATCTCTTTCAAGCAATATTTATGAATTTACGTATATTTTAACACACCATCAGAGAAGTCAATCCCAACACCAGTTTTACAGTTAGTAATTTTTATGCATTGCCTCTTACAGAATGAATTTGAAGAATTCATCGTGCCGGGACTATTATTATTATTGTTATCACTTTAAGCGGGTCCGGGACGCAAACTTCATCAAATTTTCAAAAAAATTATTGCATTAAAATTTTTTGTGTTCTTTTCCGCTTAAAAGGACGTTTAAATCATGTTTATATCTTAATTAGAACAGGAGATATTAATATTTTTTTTTACAACATTCTGATAGCAGCCAATCGTTTAACCTGTGCGTTTTTCATGATGGGTTTTTTCACCATTTCTCGTCTTTAAATGTTTATAAGTCAAGAACCGTTAAAGATAAATGGTTCAAACTAGGAACATGTCTTTTTCAATTATTTTAATTTAATTTTGATTCAGCAAATTTGAAAAAATAATATTTACTTTTGAAAATATGATTGTTTTAAAATAAGTTACATAAATTTTTTTTTGAAATTTTTACTCTAAATATTTTTTTTTTTTAAATTAATATTTAAAAAGAAGCTGCATCAAAATTAAAACTTATACATCTCTTTAATGAAATGAAAAAAATTTGAAATTCGACACAAAATATTTCGTGTTATAACGATTTTATATTACCCCTTTTTTTAAAATTTAAAATTAAAAATTTTTTTAAAACCTTTTTGAGAAGTTTTATGATGTGATTTTGTTTACAAATTATATGGTTAACATCGCAAAAAAAATTCAAAATTTTAACTCAAGAAATAAAAAAAAATTAAAAATGTGTCCTGAACCCCTTAAAAAATATATAAAAACTGTATGACGTCATTCAGCACGGTAGGGAACCACCATCGATTTTTTTTTCTGATTTTAATGCATTCAAAATCGTTTCTTCGCATCCTCCTTCATCATGGCTTCTATAGAACCTGTCAGGGCAGAAATTTTTTGTTTCTGTAGTTCCTTTGCAAATATCCGAACAGGAAGAAATAACAGGGTGCAGAATTCTTCTTGATCCTAAGAGAGCACCTCTTCTTGATCCAAAAGAGAATTTTAACCTATTTTTAACCGTGTCAAAATAGGTCGAAACCTGATGGAATAGTCCCTAAGGTTGATGGTATAGTGTGCTTAGGTCACTCTCAAAAGATAGCTTTTCTTTTTCTTTCTAGATGGCCTTTTGAATTGCTTTTTGCCCGCAAATAAATGTTCTCTTTCCCGTCAGTACAGCAACACCCATTCTGATAAAAACGTTCTTTTAGAATGAGTAACAGAGGTTGATGGACTTAAATTTTTCCTATTTTGGCTTCGACTGACGTTACGAACATTTGAATTTTGATGTATGTTAAAGAGATAGATTTAAGGTTTATGAGTTACTAGCTGAATACCCGTGTTTCGCTACGGAGTACATTCAAATTAAATACAACGGTCAATGTATGCAATTAATGCCAATATCAATATATATATACACTGCTGGCCCCTGTAAATGCAACACCCTGAAGGAAACAGGCAAATAACATGAAATTTACAACATGCATTAGCGGAGGTGAGATATGCAAATGATTAGAATTTCAGCGCAGACGCACATCACGCGCGCCTGTGGCGCCACTTCAAAGCGCTATTTAAGACTTGGAGATTTCGACGATTTCAAGTTCGGCAATTGTGTTTTTCTTGTGGTTTTTTTAAAAAAAACGAACAATTATGCCTCGTCGAAAACAGCGATCATGTTTTGATCACGTATCCGAGTTCGACAGAGGAAGGATAGTGGCCTACCGAGATTGTGGATTATCTTTCAGGGAAATCGGTAGTCGTGTTGGACGAAACCAAACAACTGTAATGCGGATATGTGATCGTTGGATGCAGGAGGGTACGACGGACCGGCGTGTTCGATCGCATCCACCTCAGCGCACCACTTCACGTGATGACAGGCAAATTGTGCGCATGGCAGTGACGGATCGCTCAGTCACATCACGAACCATAGCACAGCACATGCAGTCTGTAACGCATCATCCAGTGTCTGCGCGTACCATTCGACGCCGTTTACAGGAGAGTGGTCTGTCCGCAAGACGTCCATTGCTTTGTCTACCCTTGACGCAGAACCACAGACGTCTCCGCTGCCAATGGTGCGATGACAGAAGGATGTGGACGGCAGAATGGAATGAAATTGTCTGCCAATTGGTGATCTCCAACAATGCCGGGTACTCTGGCTACTGATTTTGGCAGGAACCACACTTCACAGAAGTCTATAAATTTAATCATTTGATACTTGGTCAACATGTTATCTACAAAATAAATTTTGTTGTGATATCTCTTGTCTTTCTTGGTGTTGCAATTTGGGTGGCCAGCAGTGTATATATATATATATATATATATATATATATATATATATATATATATATATATATATATATATATATATATAAATCGCTACGGATGTTTTTATAGACAAAATAATTTAGAAGAAAATATTCAAATTAAATAAAACGGTCAATGTATGCAATTAATTTGTATGTTTAATATCCATAAAACATACTCATTTGAATTGAATTCTTAAAAAACTTCCATCTCAATTAGTCTAGTGGTTAAATTTTATCTTTTACTGTATTTTAATATTCTTTTGTTAAGTTATTTTGTTGTTATGCCCATGACGCAAAATTAACTTAAAGTATCACAAAAAGAAAAAAACTCTTGATCAGCATTAAATAAATTAAATTCTAAAAATTAATCTTTAAAAATTCACCAAAAATCAGAAAATGGAGGTAAAGATTCGAAAAAGATTTCATTTTAAAGGAATTTTTATGATCTTTCTCCTGATATAAACTTTATAACCCTCAGATTATTATTTTAAATGGAAACTTTAAAAAAGTTAAAAAAACAGATTAAAAATTTAATTTAAAAAATCTAAGAAGAATCTTTCAAAAATCTTTCTTAGTGCACCCCTACTCTATAAAAAGAATCACCATGGAAAATTTCAGCCCTTTAGGTCCAGCGGTTTGGTCTCTGCGTTTTCTGTCAGTCAGTCAGTCAGGCAGTCAGTCATGGAACTGTTTTATATACAGAGTATCCATAAATAAACAGCGTGTCCATAAATAAACTTCCCTACTTTATAGTTGTCTACAGTCGAAACTATTGTTCAGAGAGTTATGAATTTTGTGTAGGACATATTGAAGGGATGAGAATTTGTTTGAGCGAATAAAAAAATTAGTTCAAAATTTCACCACCAGAGAGCGTTTCTGATGAATTACACATTTAGCAAACATTTACTATAGTTAAAAAATTTTATTACAACAAGACATGTTCAACATGGCGGCCATCATTTTCAGCTACCATTTGAAATCGTAAGATAGCATGTTCTACAGTTGACCGCTGTGTGGCCGGGGAAATGCTGAGAACATGTCGTGAAATGCTGTCTTTCAGATCAGGTATAATTCTTGGTTTATCAAGGCTGACTAGATGTTTCACATGCCCCCAAAGTCAAAAGTCGTATGAGTTGAGGTCTGGAGATCAGGGATGCCAAGCATTAGGAAAGTGGCGACTGATGACACGTTCTTCTGTAAAGTGATTTTTGAGAACGTTCTTAGCAGGAAGGCTAATGTGTGGAGGAGCTCCATCTTGCATAAAAATTGTGCGTGAAAGACACTGACGTAATTGCAGATCCGGACCAATTTTATTCAGAAAACAAGGATGCATATCGCTCCCCGGTGACCGAGCATGTTACTGGACCTCTAGGACTTAATTCCTCGAGGAAATACGGGCTGAGAATAAAAAATGCAGAAAATCCAAACCACACGGTTACTTTCGGTGAATGCATCGGAACATTTAAGATTGAATGCTGATTTTCTGGTTCCCAAATTCGGGAGTTGTAAGTATTTACCGAACCGTCCAAATAAAAGTGTGCTTTGTCTGTCCAGGGGATATTCCAAGGCCATTCTGCATCAACCTCAAAGCGAGCAAGAAACTGAAGTGAGAACCGCTGTCGAGTCTCGAAATCATGTGTAAGCAACCTCTGCACAAATTGAAGCTTGCATGGATAATACCGGAGTATATTCCGCATGCCTTTCTGAACAGTTGAACGGGGAAGATCCAATGCTTCTGCCACACGACGGACACTGGTACTATCCTGTTCGTTGGAAGCTTTGTATTCTTCTACCTGAAGCACAACCTTCTCTGCAGCTTCTGAGGAAACATATATAACATACACTGCTGGCCACTGTAAATGCAACACCCTGAAGGAAACATGCAAATAACATGAAATTTACAACATGCATTAGCGGAGGTGAGATATGCAAATGATTAGAATTTCAGTGCAGACGCACATCACGCGCGCCTGTGGCGCCACTTCAAAGCGCTATTTAAGGCTTGGAGATTTCGACGATTTCAAGTTCGGCAATTGTGTTTTTTTTGTGGTTTTTTCAAAAAAACGATCAATTATGCCTCGAAGAAGACAGCGATCATCTTTTGATCAAGTATCCGAGTTCGACAGAGGAAGGATAGTGGCCTACCGAGATTGTGGATTATCTTTCAGGGAAATCGGTAGTCGTGTTGGACGAAACCAAACAACTGTAATGCGGATATGTGATCGTTAGATGCAGGAGGGTACGACGGACCGGCGTGTTCGATCGCATCCACCTCAGCGCACCACTTCACGTGATGACAGGCAAATTGTGCGCATGGCAGTGAAGGATCGCTCAGTCACATCACGAACAATAGCACAGCACATGCAGTCTGTAACGCATCATCCAGTGTCTGCGCGTACCATTCGACGCCGTTTACAGCAGAGTGGTATGTCCGCAATACGTCCCTTGCTTTTTCTACCCTTGACGCAGAACCACAGACGTCTCCGCCGCCAATGGTGCGATGACAGAAGGATGTGGACGGCAGAATGGAATGAAATTGTCTTTACTGACGAGTCACGCTTCTGTCTGCAACACCACGATGCTCGCATTCGAGTCTGGGTACACCGTGAAGAGAGGATGATGAACAGCTGCGTTATGCACCGCCACACTGGTCCTGCACCGGGTATTATGGTATGGGGCGGTATTGGATATCACTCTCGCACACCTCTAGTACGCATTGCCGGAACTTTAAACAGCCAGCGCTACATCTCCGAGGTGTTGGAGCCAGTTGTCCTTCCTTACCTTCAGGGCTTGCCCACAGCCATATTTCAACAGGATAATGCGCGACCACACGTGGCACGCATTGTTCAACTGTTCTTCGTCAATCGCCAGATTGAATTGCTTCCCTGGCCGCCTCGCTCTCCAGATCTTTCGCCGATAGAAAACATGTGGTCCATGGTTGCTCTTCGATTGACCCAGATTCCATCCCCAGCTGCCACAGCAGATCAATTTTGGCAACGTGTGGAAGCTGCTTGGTCTTCTGTACCCCAAGAACTCCTCCAAAGTCTCTTTGAATCAATGCCGAGGAGTGTGGCAGCGGTGATCTCCAACAATGGCGGCTACTCTGGCTACTGATTTTGGCAGGAACCACACTTCACAGAAGTCTATAAATTTAATCATTTGATACTTGGTCAACATGTTATCTACAAAATAAATTTTGTTGTGATATCTCTTGTCTTTCTTGGTGTTGCAATTTGGGTGGCCAGCAGTGTATATAAACAAATAATAAATAAATAAATAAATATATATATATATATATATATATATATATATATATATATATATATATATATATATATATATATATTATATATATATATATATATATATATATATATATATATATATTATATATATATATATATATATATATATATATATATATATTATATATATATATATATATATATATATATATATAATAAATACGACGATCAATGTATACAATTGATGTAATATATATATATATTTATAAAAAATCCTAAGGGATATTTTTAAAGACAAAATAATGTAGATGAAAATATTCAAATTAAATCTAATAGGACATACTAAAGAATATAGTACAGTTAATATAGTACAGTTCTTTTACTGTATTTTAATATTGTTTTTGATAATGTCCAATCGTCTGCCGCATTAGAAAGAAAAAAAAATATTTTTTTGTCTATTTCGTTGTTATCACGTGACGATAAATTTGTTTAAAGTACCAGAAAAAGAAATCACGTGATCAGCATTTAATAAATTAAATTCTAAAAATTAATCTTTAAAAATTCACCAAAAATCTGAAAATGGAGGTAAAGATTCGAAAAAGATTTCATTGTAAAGGAATTTGTATGATCTTTCTCGTGATATAAATTTTATAACCCTAAATAATTATCTTAAATGCAAACTTTAAAAAGTTACTAAAACAGCTTAAAAATTTAATTTTTAAAATTCCCATAAAGAAGAATTATTCAAAAGAAAAATCCCTAAGAAGAATTTTTCAAAAATCTTTCTTAGTGCACCCCTAGACTATAAGAAGAATCGCCATGCAAAATTTCAGCCCTTTAGGTCCAGCGGTTTGTTCTGTGCGCTGTATGTCAGTCAGTGAGTCAGTTACGGAACTGTTTTATATATATAGATTATATTCATCTATCTTCTCTCCCAGAACTTATTAATTAATTTATCCCAGAATAATTAATTTATTAATTCCGGTCCCAGACACTTTATAGAAGTAATAAATATGATAACTGAGTTTTGATATTAAACAAAATTAAGCTCCTTTGGGTCTTGGTTATCACTTACTGCCGAATTTTTTCAAGAAAATTATGTTTCCTTTTACATCTATGAATGAAATTAATAAAAAATTAATTGATTTTCAGTTGTAATATTGAAATGAAATACTGTGAATACCATATAAATTCATCAGAAACCAAATTAAAATATAGAGTTAAACAGAAAATTTTTATGTTGAAGTCTTTGATTCATCTCGAGATAACTGAGATTTCTATAATGTTAATATTTTCAGTTTAGAGAGAGACAAGTAATGTTCGTGCAAAATGCCATTTGGACGCTCCCACGTGAAAAAAAAATTTCAAGCTCTTTAGAAAGTAGTTAATTGGCTCTAATATGGGCGAATGTCACGGACATGGTTTGGCTTAACGTGCTTGAAACTGGTCACTCTTATTGGCTTTTGAAAATGTGCCAGTAAAAGTTTCGCCCCATCTACTGTTCCCCTTGGCCAATTTTAAAAGCTGTGTCACGTCATTAATATTTTAAAAGGAACTAATGAATTTAGGTTAGTGTGTTGGTCTTCATTTCATATTTTAGGCGAAGTACAGAAGACTCCTATTTGTAGCTTTTAGTACTTGGCTCTGATTTAAAAGTAAGTTGAATAAATGAGAGTCTTTCAGTTGATGGTGAATAAGAGATGTTTTTAACCCTACGCCGCTTAACTTGTTTTTCAAAAAATATATATGTTTTTGAATATTATGAATAAATAGAAAAAGTATTAAAATAAATTAAAATATATATTTTAGCTATTTTTTTTTTACCTGTCTTCATTTTGTCACCAAATGAAAAATGTTTGTTTTGGTACAAACGAATGAACCCATAGCATTGCGACCTAACGTTTGAAAGTGAAGTATAGAACAAGTTGCATCGGGCATAGTTGGCGTACTTTTAGTTTGATTTGGTTTGGAGCTCTACGGTCAACTTCTTGCTTCACGAGGGCAAATTACACTAGTACCTACTGCTTAAAGCCGATTCTGAACAGCTACAAACATCCATGCCAACACGACTCGAATTCACAGGATCTGAGCCGAATGCCAGCGCCCTAGCCATTCGGCCATCCCCTGGTCACTTGTGTTGTTAGCTGGTATTACTGTAATTAGTATTAATGATCAAGAACATTTCGTAAGATTAGAATTAGTATTGAAAAAAAACTTGAAAAGCATGTTCTGAATGTTAATAGGCAAACGTTAATAAGCAGAAAAGGGATTTTTTTTAAAGAAAGGTAAGTTACTGTGGTCATAAAATTGATAAATTTGGGCTTCAAAAATATTTAAAAAAAATTGAATTAATTTCCTAAATTGAAGAGTTTTTTAGGATTAGTGAACAATTACGGAAAATTTATACTCAATTTGTCTACAGGTAACCCTCCTATAACACGGTAGATAGGTTCCTAGAAAATGCCGTGTTGTGTGAAACCGTGTTATATGAGACCCAGAGCTAATACAAAAAGAGTGGTTACGTTCTGAAAACTTATTAAAGCAAAAATTAAAAAAAATAATTCCATATAAGCAACCTAATTTTTATTAAAAATATAAATGTATGTATAACACAAAATGGAAAGAAACAAAAAATATTATTTTCATTTAATGCGGCCTTAATTTAATAAAGTTTTTTCCTCCTCGCTCTCAGTACCATCAAACGAGAGCGTTTTTTTGATTCAACGACATCACCTTCAGTTTCAGAACCTTTTTCTTCATTTAAATATTTTGCACTTTCTATCCTCTTTAAAAAATCTGTAATTTTTGTTTGATTGCTGGTTCTTAGAAAGGAATTGAATATTTCACGTTATGGAGATGATAATTTCGCCGCTCTCATTTGAATTTTCGGCTTCTTTCAGCGGAAGGGTAGACAAATCGAAAGAACTAACTCATACCACGCGGTATATTTTAACTGCAAGTTTAATGTACATTTATACAAATTGTTTACATTACACCGGCATGACCAGATAAAATCAAAGCTTCTCACAAAGACCAAAATGTACATTAATCTGAACAAAATCAAAAGTGCATCTGCCGACGTCATCAGCATCAATTCGAACGATGCAGCGTTCGTCCACGAGGGGTATTACGTCACACTTGTAAACTGTGCATGACGCTTTCCGCTATAACATCGGAATAGAGTTATAAATGAATAAATTATAATTTGTTTATACATTTTCATATAAAGCCAATTTAGTTCGTTACTCCTTCCCGTCATTATTGTAAGGAATTTTATTTTTTAAATGTGTTAAACAAAAATCATGTTATCTAGTGCTGTAGAAGAACAGTGTTGTACAAAGGCATTCGCAAATTTTTTTTATCGTGTTAGAGCGAAACCGTGTTACACGAGGGTTCCCGCAATTTTCCTATCGTGTTAGAGCGAAACCGTGTTACACGAGGGGTCCCGCAATTTTCCTATCGTGTTAGAGCGAAACCGTGTTACACGAGGGTTCCCGCAATTTTCCTATCGTGTTACAGCGAAACCGTGTTGTAAGATGCCGTGCTGTAGGAGGGCTACCTGTACTTATGTAGCACCTTTGTATGACTTATTGAAAATAGAAACTAAGTTTTTATGAAATATGGAGTATCAGGATGCATTTACAACATTAAAAAAGTAAATAGTTTCGGATAGAGTGCTGTGTCATTATGATTCAAAATTACCATTGATATTACAAACAGATGAATCTTCCGTTGGGAATTGGAGCTGCTTTGAACCATATTTTGCCGGATGGTTCTGAGAAGCCTGCGATGTTTGCATTACGATTTTTTTTTTTTCAGTAACAGAGCGCAAATATTTACAGATAGACAAACAGGCCCTAACCATTGTATGGGGAGTGAAACGATCACATAAATATCTTTTTGGACGAAAATATTTATCGGATAACATACCATAAAACCGTTAGTTTCGATTTTTGCTCCAAACTGCAGTCTGCCGTATATGTCAGCAACGCGAATGGTTCATTATGCATTAATTTTACAAGCTTTAAATTGCAATATTGAGTATCGAAACGCCAACAGGCATGGGAATGCTCTGTCACGTTTACCGCTGTAGATTGACAAGGAATATATTACTGAGGTAGATATTGCAAAATTTTACATGTAAAATAATACCGGTTACTTCAGTAGAAACGGTAAAAGCTACCAAAAGGGATGACCATTTGCTCGAGCTGTATGAAATCTTAAAAACAGAACCAATATATCATTACCCTGGAAGTGTAAGGAATATGAATTTTCGTTATAGAAAGGTTGCATTATATTCGGACATAGAGTACATGTTCCAGAGAAGCATTAAACCTTCAGCGGGAGAGCCCTTGTACAAAGTGCAATATTTTCGTAATTTTGAATGGTTTGTTTTTACATGTAAGGTATGAATGTTCTAAGCAGTTTCTATTTATAGTTTCACCCTTTCTAATGCAGGTATGATTTTATGACCCTTATATTCCTTTACATTCATTGGTAGTCGTGATTTAACTGTGGTGAACCATCGATTATACTGGATTACAATACGACAAAAGCAGGAGTTGATGTAGTCGATCAAATATGCAGCTATTACAAGGTATCCCGCATATCCCGCAGTTGGACAATCTCATTGTCTTTTAGGTTTTTGGACATAATAGGAATGAATTCGCTAGTTGTCCTTAAATCCAATAAACTGGACAGATTTAAAATAAGGCGATTATCTGCATTCTTTGGCCTTTAATTATAAATATATCTCAATATTATGAACATTTTAAATCGGATTCTGTCGATTATTAAAGATTGTTTTTGCAAGATTCAAGTTTATATTTAACAACTTTTTCTCAACACTAACCTTGTGTTCTGAATATTCGGTTCATTCAATTTGGTTCCGGACCTAATAATCTCGGATTATGATGACCCTGCTGTAATTATACAGTCTATAACATCTGTTTAGCTAATAGTTTCTCCATCCTGATTATTGCACTCTAGGGATTCATTATAATCATGATCACAACATTTATTCCTCCTCAGAATTTTTCAAGTTAACAACAGGGTGCCACCGAGGTAAAATAGTGTCTTTTTTTTATTTGACTGAAATTCATTATAAGGTCATTCTATAAATCGTCATTCTATAATGAATATAAATATATATTTTACTAAACAATTTTACTGACTTATATGTAATTATAATATAATTTCATTCAGCACATATACAAAAGCGTCATGACATTCGACTTTAGATGGGGAGATCACTCCACCCTATGCAAATCTATATTTATAAATATTAAAACGGAATTTATTATCTAATAATTACATTCCTAAAAAATTAAATTGTAAAACAAAAATTTATCACCGACCCCCAATAGACCCCTCGAATACTATAGACCCTTTCTAAACTTCTATCGACCCCCAAGGATCCACCTGTACCCCGTTGGGAATCCCTGTACTAGAGTATCCCGATCTCCACAGAGACTGAGTAATTAACTTCACATTTTGTCGGGCAGGATGTTATGTATCTATCAACATGCAGAGCACTGTTGCTAGATGATAATAAAAGAATGTAAAAAAATAAAGAGGATCTCTGTTCTAGGAATATCGTCAGCCTTCTCAAGTGAGTAGTTCATTTGTTAGAAGTGTATCTCTTATTTCATTGAACCCAGTATCTTAAAAATTATGCAACATAAACTTTTATAAATCCTGAGGATAAATTGTTTAAAAATCTTTTCAATGCACAAATGTGTAGAAATTATGCATATACGTGCAAGAGCTGTTATGTCAGCAGACATATTAAAAATAAACGTTTTGAATTGTTAATTAAAAATTTTTATGAAACAAAATATTAACTATTTAAACATTTTTTGTATTTATAAGGAATATAATATATGTAAGACATTATATTGAGGGGGGAAAACCCTAACGAAATGCTTGTAAATAAAAAACAAATTGCCCTTTATGTAAACAAAAAATAAAATATATGCCCTCATAAATTAAAATATATCCATTTTATGTTATCATCTTATCATTCTTTAAAAGAAATCCTTCTTTTATCAAATTTAGGAACAACTGCTGCTGAAGAACTCGCAAGAACTCTTCCGAAAATATCAAATTCGCATCCAGCACGCTTTGTTTGTGGAACTCCTTGTCTTCAACATTGTTTACAATATCGTATCACTCATGGCGTATATTTTCCTTCCAAATGAGGTAACTTCATTATCTAGTCAAATTTATCAGTCCTTAGAACCAGTTAATGGGCAAAATTACAAGATGGTGGGATTTGATTGAAAACAAATGCAATTCTTATGTTGCGTTTCAGCACAACCTCATAAAACCATGCGACACCCTCAAGAGTAAAACAAATAGTACCCGAGAGAGAGAAGCAAATAAAACCATAGTCAAATAATGTTTTTTTTTTAAGAAATTTTACACCCAAACTAGTGGCAAAATGCGCAGCGCATGCGAAAACTCTAAAGAGCGTTGGAACGGTACGTGTATCACAAAAAAACGGACGCGTTATGCGCGCACAAAAAACAGCTCTGCGAACGGCCAACAAAAACACGATGATGGCACCCATGTGAAAAATGTGCAATCCAAATAAAAGTTTTCTTTTGTCCGACATTTGATATCATCAGTGATTGGTGTCTTGCGTCTGTCATATGCGAATTTCCTCCATGCGCTCCGATCGTGTTTTTGTAGGCCGTTCGCAGAGCTCTTTATATATATATATATATATATATATATATATATATATATATATATATATATATATATATATATATATATTAATTAATGCTCATATGTATAGTGAAATGAAAACAGTTTTTAAAGCGTGCTAATTTAACATTTGCATCAGTGTAACTACCAAATAAAAACAAATCTTCGTTAAATTAAAATCATAATTCTGAAATTACTTCGCACAAAGAAACACATTGTTACTGATAAAACGATATTAAGGGGCAGTCGACTTTCAAAATACAAAGCTAAATATAAGTGCATAGTGCAGTGTAAAAATTAAATTTATTAATACTGTTATCTATCAAGAGAAATTTTCCCGTGTTATGTTACATTTTAGTTAATAAATTGATGTATTTAAAATTACTTCTACATTCTGAAGTAAACCTCCTCAATTTTGGAAATTCCTTGCACTTCATATGTTTGAAATGTCCCTTTCAGTCTTCTAATTATCAGTTTAGTTTTCAAATTATAATTTATCGTATACAGCAGGGGTTCTCAACCTTCCAGGCTCTGCGCCCCCCTTTGAACACTGATGTGAGGTCACGCCTCACCCCCCACCACCACCACCATATGTGGTCAATACAAGTAGTACAATCGGAATATGAAATTGAAGCTGGTTATTACATGAAAATATAGAATAGATAATTTCATACAGAAAATTTAATATTACTACTCATATCTTAATTTGGAACATATTATTATTAGAACATATGAAATCAAAGAATTAAATACAGATCACATATATTTTAGGTAATCAACGATCTAGGTGAGGTTCGCATGTAATACCAGTCACTTTCACAACATTAATGAGAGGGCTGGCACTGTTTGTCCTTGACAAGTTTTTGAATATTAGGTTGTAACTGTGACAAAGCACACCTCAGGTCCCTTTCAACGTCCAGCTTTACTCGATATTATTACTTTATGTATGTTAATGCTGAAAATCCAGATTCACAGATTTATGTGGATGAAAACTGCACTAACAACCTCAAAGCTTCCAAAGCAACTTCTGGGTAAACGAGGAAATAGCTTAACCAAAAATTTTCAACATCCATGTTTTCGAATTTCGCGTTTGCTTGAGAATCACATTTTAGGTCGATTCCCTGTTTCTGAATATGGTCAGGAAGTATATCCACGTCGATTTTAAAAGGATCTCTTGTCAACTTGAACTCCCAGTTCTCTTAACTAATATCTGGAAAGTGGTCTGTAATTTCATTTTGCAATGCTACCAAATGCCCTGATATAAAGTCCTTCAATTCATTTATCTGTTGCAATGGGAGATTTTTTTTATCATCGAGGAGATCGTTCAATCTTGGAAAGGATGAAAAGTTTGGCTCTGAACTCTGAAGACGGCGTTGCCAACTTGAGTTCTCTTTTCTGTGAAACCCTTAACTGCATCATAAGTCTTCGGAATGTTTTTCTGACATTGTAGCTACGACAATTATTGTGTCCGACAATTATTGTGTTCGTGTTTGTATGTCGAAAATACGTTACGGTTACACTGTGACCGCAAATTTTTTTTTTTCAATGCGTAGGCACTTGTCGTCAAACATTCGCCTATACTACGCCGCAATTTTACTGCCCATTTTATTGTGGGGGCACCATATAGGCGGACAGCATTACCCCCTATGAAGGGACGACACGAACGGAGGCATTTTTCGTGGCGAGCACCCTCAGCACCGAAAACCAGCGCGCTGTACCACTGGGCCACCACAAGCCATGTGACCGCAAAATTCAGTACAGTAAATTACAATTAGTTTTACTTTATATTTTTTTTTTAAACTCACGCCTCCCTTGAAATTCTTCTACGCCTCCCTAGGGGGGCGCGCCCCCCAGGTTGAGAACCGCTGGTATACAGGACATAGTGATGCAAAAACTAATGATCCATGCTTCCATAATAAGCAATTATATTACATTTTAGTTAATAAATTCAATACATGTTTATACAAGGGGTATTTCTCCAGTTTTAATTATTTTATGCTCTGTACATGTTTGAATATTGATTAAATGTTATCAAATATAATTACAAGAAAAAAAGAACTTTTTATATACCATGTTTTTAAATTTTCTGTTGAATCATATAAACTTGACAATTCTATGTATTAATAAATACTTTTTAAAAATTTTTTTTCATGAATTATCCCATCAACTTGAAAGAAAATGAAGTTATTTGGAAGTTAACTTGCGTTTAATTTTTCGTTCCCGTCCCGGCCGATAGATGGCACCAGTCTAGCACTAGTCTACAAAACAAAATTAATTGAAAATGAATTTAATTCTGCTTAAAGATGGCTAAAAGTATTAAAGGAATGCATTGTCATCGTGTTCTGAACTATTCTAAAAGTTTCAAATGTCTAGCTAGTCGGGAAGTTAGTTAAAAATCGATTGCAAGATTTGTACGGGACAAACACACACACACACAAACAAGCAAGAAAGCAAGTAAATAAAAATATGGTAATAATTATAATAAAGATATAATTTGTGCAAAGTTTTACTTTATGTTGGTATTTTAGACGGGGGAAAAAGATAAGCTTAAATGAAAAGCAATTTTTCTCTGACTAAACATGGACGAAAATGTTTGACGAAAATGCTCCATTCAATTCAAGAGAGAATTTGTTATATCTGATGGAGTGGTATGGCACGAAAGAGATATTTGTATGTTGATTTCCTCTCCCCGCTTTCTCGTGACATTTGATAAAAACAATTTATTGAAACTGGATAGAAGTATAGCTGTCAGCGAAGAATGTGGCTATATTTGTGCGGTCGAAAGTACTGTCAGAGGAAACATGATATCGTCACAGTTTATGTTTCACCGAATAGCAGTGCGAAAGGTATTAGATGTTTCTTTCTGACTCATTTGAATACACCAAAGGCATCTGAAAATTTTGACGAATTTCGGGAAAGGGTATATTCTGACAAATTTAAGCGAAGATTTTACATTGGATTTAAAAAAGAAAGAAGAATATTTATTCTAATGAGAAGCCTGAGGAAAAACACGTTTTAAGCAATCCTATTCTAGCTGCAAGATAAAAGTTAAGTTTTTTTCAGTGCGGTAGGCACTCGTTTCTAATGGTAGGTACTTTTTTGACGTTGGCCCATGAAGGCCCGCGAAGTTTTGATTTATTATGGGAGCACCCTATAGGTGAAACAGCATTGCTCCCTATTAGGGGGACGACAAGGCCTTAATCGGGATTCGAACCCAAGCCCAATGCGTGGCAGTCCAGAGCACTTACCACTACGCTATATGAGCGGCTGTAAGACAGAAGGTACCCCCGATTTTTTATTTTCAGTATTAAATGAAACTGGCCTCTGGTTTCCTTATATCGCCTAATTTTCAATAAACAGTCTTGATCCATTATGAAATTTTAATCGTTGCCTGCGAGTATTATATTCATTTATTATAATATAATAGTATTTATTTATTTTGTTAAATAATGATATCACGCACAACCACTCTCGTTTATAAGTACATAATTCAGAATATGATGTCCTGCACGACCATCCTGCAGGCACTTAACCAAGGTATGATGAGGAAGGTTTCATTTCTGCGGTCATGCTACTCAGAAGTGACAATAGACTTAAAGAATGCTGTTCAAGAAATCAAACAAAAAATGATCTGAGACAAACCTTGGAAAGACTTTCTAATGCTTAGACTAATGCATCATCTACTACAACACAGAACTGTTAGGGCCTGTTCACATAGGAGTCCGGTAGCGGAAGCGTTAAAGTATTAAAATATATTTAACCAATGACAAACCTCAAAACGATTAGCAACGAGATTTTTAGCGCGTAGGATTGGTTTATTTCCGTCTCAGCGCCATCTTTCCTTTCATGCTTCCGCTACAGTACTCCTATGTGAACAGGTCCTTAGTGTTAATCTGGAAATGCAGTCGTTATTCCTCATCTGCTGATTCAGTATATGTGAAAATATACATCTCCGGGGTACTAGGGAGCCTTGGACCTAGATTTCGCCTTGTTATGGGCTTCTTAGCAAGACATAACCAATGAGTTGTCTAGAGCAGTGATTCCTAACCTTTTTATACTGGAGTACCACCAGAAAACATTGTAGGGTCGTGGCGTACCACTGGTTATGTTATAACTTTTTGAGGGAGATCAAATGAATTCTATGCACGTATTAATAACAAGAAAATAAATCCGTAAAACTAGAAGAAGCCGTGATTGTTATTAACAAATAGCAAATACTATTTCCCAACACTAAAATGTCTTTATCAGGAGGCTTAATGAGAAAGTTGCTGTTGTTTATGATTATTTTTCATTATAGCTTCTATGTCATATCATCGATAGTCCTCATCTTTAACCAGCTCGTTGCACTTATAATTATTAAACCTTTCTACCTACCACCCCAAATACTCTCGCGTACCACCATTTGGGAACCGCTGATCAAAAGGGTAAGGAATTCCTGACGCGAAATTTCTCTAAATTTTTCTCTAAATTAAAGTTCAGTCATCTTTCCCACATCGGAAAGAACTGTCGTCCATCACGACTTGCTGAACAAAATTTAGAGCGCACGAAGATGACCAAATGCATACAGCATGCCCTGCTATTTGATTTATTTTGCGAATGCCAGTCTAGTGAGCACTAGGTTAGCCGACCACACGTTCTCCAATTCTTTTGGCATTTACAAACAAAAACAACCCTGCTGTTTGACAGAAAAACATGATTTTGATTGTTATATCATCCATACGAAATACACATTTATTGTACAGTACAAGAGCCGTATTTATTCATTGCATCGTGCCCCAGAGTAAGGAATAAGCCGTATTTATTCATTACTCTGGAACGTCAGAATCCCTAACTTTCATAGGTGCTATAGAGAAAGTATACTGTTAATATGCCATGTTATATTACACATTACGATTACTTTATTATAGGCTGGTTATGTACTACTATAAGTATCAATTTAATATTTATCGCATTTACTTGGTTAATATGGGCTCGAAGTAACCTTGTGGAAGCGCGCGGGCTTACTGTGCTGAGGGTGTTCGTTTCGAATCTCGAAGCGCGCCGTTAAATACCTTGTCTAGGCCGGATATGGGCACATTAAATCCGTAGGTTGGAAAGTACCTCTATGAGGTCTAAGAGGATGGGAAAGGGCACGATACTCTCAGATGTCGCCCCTGGGGTTGCTCGGGTGACTGAGGTGGCAACTAGCTAAGACGGATTCCGACCCTTGTGGTGATATATAAACCGGAGCCGTACACTTGAGCCCGAAGCCTATATGAACCTGGTCTGGAACTTCCAACCAGGGGGCATTAGAAACAACAATAACAACAACAACAACAACGTTTACTTAATATGAATATTTCATTATACAAAGCATATGGTGTAATCCGCGGTTTCACTTCACTGCGTTTGACCGTAAGACACATTACAATCGAATGCGGCAACATTACCGTATTTCACCTTACAGCATCGATGTAATCAGCAGATATCGAAGAACACAATCTTTTCTGAGGATTACGGGCCACAGAATTGCAGAAACTTGATTTTCGGTAGGATTAATCTATCTTGGCTTCGTCAAGTGTGACATAGAAGAGATGACACTGGCTGAATAAACATCAGGAAAGATAGCAGGAAGATTCCTACTTCTACCTCGCGCGTAAATCGTGGAATTATTTTTGGTAAAGCCTAATGACAATCAGAGGGTATTAAAGACAGCATACAGGAATTTCAGGTGTATGATGGACAGCATATCAGCTGGATTGATTTGTATTACAGACTATTTCGGCTGAGTTGAAGTGGTAATGACATGCGTAGAATTAACGCTAGAAAGAATAGCAGAGACATTTCCTCTTCCACATCATTGGAAACCACGCATTAGGCAGATCATGATAACACATTCATAGATGATTTTATGTCCATCATAGATAGCTGTCAAATGCAATGGTTGACGATAAAAATACACAAAAACAAATTATGATGTATGGATGATAGTTAGAAACAAACTATACGGTATTAGTCCCAGATGACTGAATTGAGAACTTTATAGGAGAACAGCTTATTCTCTCTTAGTTCAAGCTAAAATTCTCGTCTTTTTCTTTATGAAATAAGCATTTCCCATAAAGTATACACGCACGCGCGTGCACGTGCACACACACACACACACACACATACACACAAACATACATACATACATACATACATACATACATATATATATATATATATATATATATATATATATATATATATATATATATATATATATATATATATATATATATATATATATATATATATATACTGTTCGCCATTAAAATTGCAAACTATGATGGAGGGATGATATAAACGTCAAATTCGCATGAAAGAAAGAAGATGCTGGGATATTCAAATGATTAGCATTTAAGCGCAATCGAACGACTCAGGAGGAAGAAACGGCATCTCTAACTCTGTATAAAAGGAAAGTTACGCAGCGGGTTTGTCCTTCTGAGATCGCATTCGAATGTTGGTTGTTTGTGAGAAGATCGTGCTATGCCTCGTATAAGAAGGAGACATGGCTACAAGCAAGTGTCGGAATTCGATAGCGGCAGGATCGTTGCCTATCGAGAGTGGGGTTTATCATTCCGCAATATTGCTACTCGCATTGGTCGGAATACAACGACTGTCCTGCGAATATGGAATAGAGGAGGGTCATACTGAATGCCAAACTGGATCATAATGGCCTAGCACCACTAACGTCCAAGAGGACAGACATCTTGTCAATTCGGCGTTGCAGGATCGTATAGCCACATCACGGATCTTGAGTCAGGAAATAGGCTTATTTGCAGCACGACATGCATCCGCACGGACACTGCGACGACGGCTGGAGCAGCAAGGATTGTCTGCACGGTGACCATTATTGCGGCTTCCATTGACACTGCAACATAGAGACTCGCGGCAACAGTGGTGCGCCCAACGACAAAACTGGATACATGAGTGGCATCACGTTGTCTTTTCAGACGAGTACCAGTTCTGGGTGGAGCATCATGATGGATGTATCCGTGTGTCAAGGCACCGAGGAGAACGCACGTGGCCTGCTTGCATTTGATATCGTCATACGGGCCTTGCACCTGGTGTGATGGTATGGTACACGCCATTGGGTACACGACCCGAAAACCTCTTGTTCACGTCATCTGTAATCTGAACAGCCAATGTTACATTTCTCAGATCTTAAGGCCGGTAGCTGTGGCCTATCTTGGAGGCCTCGGAGACGCCATCTTTCAAAAAGATAATGTCGCAGTGGGGGCGACAGGATTATCGCAAATAGAACAGATGCAAGATAGGCACAAAGTAATGTGAGAAGAATATATTCAGAAACGGGCAGTAAGTGGTGACCAACTGGATTTAACGAACTGCTTAGGCGAAAATGGATACGACAGATGCCAGGTTGAAATGAAATACGGACAGTGAATGGGGACCAGCTGGATTTAATGAAACTAGCAGGCGAAAATTGGAAACGAAGGGGATCCGAAGTTGATGAAAAGAGAAGATAAGGGATTAATGATGTTGACTTCGTTAGAAGATACCGCAGGAGGTCGAAGAGAGGTGTGAGAATTTGGGAGTTTGGGGGAACCCCGAAAGAAGGTGTCTGAAACATGGACGGGCGCCCCCTTCAATTTAGATTGGGAGAAGAATAATTATAGAATATATGTGCAGCCAATAATATAGGTCCAAGTTGGCTCATTGGTTAGAAGGTGGCCACCAAGGGAAGCCCAGAGTGAAGGGGTTGAATTTAAGTTCAGGGTGAGAAAAGTTCAGCAGAGCAGATTGATGAGAAATCGAGAAACAGGAGCTGAATAGGCCGCAGTTGATTTAGCATGGCGGGTATGTAGGCCCCATCGTTAGTTAGGGAGATAGTTAGTGATGCAGAGTCACGTACAGACTGAACCTGAAATCGAGAGACGTAGGCAGAATCAGGAGCTGAATACGCCACAATTGATTTAGCATGGCCGGTATGTAAGCCCCATCGTTAGTTAGGGAGATAGTTAGTGATGCAGAGTCACGTACAGACTGAACCTGGCATAGAGAGGCAGTCGTACTGATACACGAAGTCTACCTAAGTGATGTAGATTAATCTCGAAATATGCAGGTAGATTTGACGATCGGCCATAATGATAATAGTCTGAAGTAGAGATAGAAGTATTAGCGAAACAGCCTGAATGACTATTGGGGACGCAAGCCCCCTGTTCCAGTGCGTGAAATGCCCGTCCGTTGAAGTGTTAAGCACCCGGAAAGAATCCCGCACCGACCCGAGCCAGCGACGCACGTTTGCCGCCCCAAGGAGAGGTCAAGACGCGGCGACCAGCCCCCTAAACCTAGAAGGAGTTCCCCGTCCAGTTTAACGTGGAGTTGACCCTGAGCCTTGCCGAAACCACTCGTCGAACGCGCGCCACCACCTAAGGGAGCGGAATCCGGTAACAAGTTTGACCAATAGGAGAGAGGCGCGATCCAGCCAGCAACGCTATTGTCAAGAGGAGAACCCATTGTATATTAAAGAGAGAGCCTTCTTAGCTGTTTGAGAGGGAAAAGTTGCTACAGGTATGGGATTTTATGTACCTAGTGTTTCCGTGTCGTATGCTCACTGGATAATGCTAAATTAGATGATATCGTAGGATAATGATATGGGAAATTACAATTAATATTAACATATATTGCCATAGATATATATCACTTATGATTATTGAGTAGTAAATTAGTAATTTTTGGTATTATTAAGCACCTGATATGTCATGAAGTGTATAAGTGTATGTATTTTTTTATTATGTTTAAAAAAAATTTCCTGGTAATTTTATTCAAATTTAATGAATGATATATTGTTTACGAACTTAAAGATGCTTTCTTCCGTATTTAAGGCCGAGATGCAGACGAACGACTTGACGCGTGGAGTGGTAGTCACGGGAAGATGGTGTCGGAGCGTGAGTCTGATAGTGCAGTTCAGCATCTTCGTTGCTGCCTACAAGGAGAGCATCTTCCGAACTCCAATTGCGAAGATCGTAGTTGCTGCCCTGGTGCTTTTATGCATGACAGTGGGAGAAATGGGTACTTCCTTTTACAGGTATTGGTGGTAAAAATCAGCAGCATTTTTAAAATCTGAGATGAATGTAGGAAAAGTCAAATGATAACGTGGTTAATGTGCCTATCACATCCCCGAATTTTTGTTCACATTTTTCACTGCTACGGCATAAGCATAAACAGACACACCTCGGTACTCCTCGCATTTCGGTGCGAAAATTTCGGTACTCGTCACATATGCAAAAACCATTATATATACAGGGTGGTCATAAAAAAACTTTGCGGATATATGGACCTCTATCAGCCGTTCTGTCAAACCGATCGAGATGAGATTTCAGGTATAGTTATTTAGAGATATGAGCTCGGGATTTTGTGAACGGCAACAATGTGACGCTCACGGTTACGGTTATAGGTACAGAAACTCGAAATTTTCGAATGGCAACCTCCACTTTTTCCCGTCGCAAACTGCTCAGCGCAAGCGAAAACCCTTAATAGCGTTGGGACGGTGCGTCTATCACAAAAAACGGACGCGTTATGCACGCACAAAAAACAGCTCTGCGAACGGCCAACAAAAACACGATCGAGGCACTCGGAGGAAATTTGCATATGACAGAGGTAAGACACCAATCACTGATGACAACACATATCGGACAAAACAAAACTTTTATTTGGATTACACATTTTCCACATGGGTTCCATCATCGTGTTTTTGTTGGCCATTCGCAGAACTGTTTTTTTTTTGCGTGCATAACGCGTCCGTTTTTTGTGATACACATACCGTTTCAAAGCTTTTGAGGGTTTTCGCATACGCTGAGCATTTTGTGACGGTAAAAAGTGGTCGTTGCCATTCGAAAATTTCGCGTTTCTAAACTTATAACCATAACCGTGGGCACCACTTTGTTGCCGTCCACAGAATCCCGAGCTCATACCTCTGAATAGCTATATCTGAAATCTCATCACGATCGGTTGAACGGAACAGCCGGTAGAGGTCCATATATCGGCAAAGTTTTTTTATAACCACCCTGTATATATATATATATATATATATATATATATATATATATATATATATATATATACAGTTTACGCTTGTTAATTCGAACTCGGTTAATTCGAACTTTCGGTTAATTCGAACTAATCCAAAGGTCCCAAAAAACTTGTATTGGAGTTAATGTTAAAAATATCTCATTAATTCGAACTAAATTTTTATCACTTCGGTTAATTCGAACTAAAAATTTGACAAAAGAAAATTCATTTTCCTCGTTTAATGGACAAAATTCACACTGTATTTATTATTTTGTGTGTCAAAATTTCTTTTCTGTGTAAAGAGGCACATGCTTGCATTCCTAGACTATTGCATGTCCGCTAAACGTTCGTAGCTATTGCCCTTCTTATTAGTGCTAAACGGAAAAAGCAATTTTCCTTTATTTGGATCGATTTTCTTAGAATTTCAGAAAAACTAGTCTTTACTACAGATTCTAGGGAGCTGCGTCAGTTATAACTGCAGTGCAGACAAGTTAATGTGATCTAGTTTTAATTCCTCATTGTGTGGTGTGAACGTGTAAAAATTCAGGATGTCTACACGTGGAAAGTACAAAACCCTAACTTTGGAGACAAAGTTAGAAATTTTAAAGAAAGTAGAGAATGGCGAATGTAAAACAAAGTTAGCAGCTGACTATGGAATTAAAAAAAAATGCCTTGTCAACTAATTCAAAAAACAAGGAGTCAATTTTAGATTCATGGGTAAAATCAAAATTTGCTAGAGGAAGGAAACGCATGGGAAATGCGTCCCAAGAAGTTCTAGGAAAAGATCTACTGCTGTGGTTCCGGGATGTTAGATCTCGAAATTTTCCGATAAATGGACCCCTAGTGCTGACGAAGGCTGATGAATTGGCAAGTCGAACGGGTATTGAAGATTTTAAATGCAGTGATGGATGGCTTTCTCGATTTAAGTCAAGGCAAAATATTTCTTATCAAACTGTATGTGGCCAAAGCTCTGATGTAAACGAAGACGTATGCACTAATTTCGTAGGAAACTGCCAGGGCTTTTCTCTACTTACTTGCCGAAAGATATTTTTAATGCGGCCATAATGGACAAAGCCATAATGGACTCTATTAAAACTCTTAAAGCATTTATTCAGATGGAACCTTCCTCTGAAAACGAATTGAAATGTTTACTTCAAATCGAGAAGCTGGCTGAACAATGTAGGCATCATAAACAGAACCAAACATCCATTTTACAGTTTTTCCCCAAAGTGTAATTCATATTTTTAATAAAAGTTTACTTTATACTGCACATCTTCTGCTTCATTTTATGATTAAGGTAAGTCGGTATTGCTTTTTAATATGTTTAACTTTAGATAACATAGTATAATATATTTTCTGGGGTTATACATACTAGGAGATTTTCTTCTTCAGTAATACACATTTAAAGTTATATATTTTCTCTTAACATCGGATAATTCGAACTTCGGATAATTCGAACTTTTTTCTGAGAACCTTTGAGTTCGAATTAACGAGCGTCCACTGTATATATATATATATATATATATATATATATATATATATATATCTCATCAGACTGCTTTATTTTGAAAGAAAGGGCCCAAAAGAACCTATCTCAGTCTTTCTCAGTGAAACCCCTCCAATTTTCAAGAGAGAAAACCTGATAAAAGACAAATTAAGTGTAATGTCGAGAGCCAATGGCAAAGCCTAGTTCACCAGAGAGTTCATCATCGATTAGATGAACGAAGCATTTGGCCAAAGTTTTTAAAAAAATATTTGCAGGAAAGAGAACTGCCTGTGAAGGTTCTCTTAACAATTAACAATGTTCCTGCTCACCTTCTGGGCTAGGCGCATGACTTGCAAGAGGAGTTAAATTTCACAACAATGATGTTCTTTCCCCCTTAACACAACTCCTCTGCTCCAGCCTGTGGACCCACAGGTGTTTTAAATTATGTCTCTCTAGTTTAAGGGAACAGTGGATTTTTAAAATTGTGAAATTTGCCATAAAATTCGATTTTTTAAAAATTTTATAGAATTGCGAAACTACGGACGATTAGGAATGCGTTGCAAAAAGAATTTTTAATTTCTGTGATTACTTTCCTAGTTATAGGCATTTGTATTTAATTTAGATATTATGTGGTTACTAATAGCAATAACTTTAAACGTGTTTTTCTCAAAATAAAAATTTTCATGTCATGCGAATATTCAAACGGCTCCAGGCATATTTCTAATTATCTTATTGCTTTGAAATTTAAGTTTTATATTCTCAACTGTATATCAAATAAATCTTATTGAAAAAAATTATGCTTCGTTGCTCAGAATTTCTAAATTTTGTACTTGAAAAGATGATTTATAGGTATTTTGCGTCATAAAAAGGGTGTTTTCACTATTATTATTTTTTTCTTTATATTTTTAATGAATGCTTAAAATAAGCAATAAGTTTCATTGTTAGTTCTATAATGTATTCTGTAAATAAAAATTACCATATTGTATGCAAAAGAAATGCGCATGGAACATTTTTAATGAAGCCAATTTTTGAAATAATTAATAAATCATAATTCATAAATTATTAATATTTCATCTTTAAATTTTAACCACTTTTACATATCTATGGTACTAATCACATATTCAAATTTCAAGCAAATCCATTCAAAACAAAAAAAGTTAGGTTTGAAGGTCCACTGTCCCCTTAAAGATTTTGTATTTAAAAAAAAAAAACTCCATCAATGTATAAAGTGCTTAGTAAAATGTGAAATTTCTGGTTTTCAGGAACGAATAAATTCAATTTACATTACTCCTTAAGGGAAAAATCTCTTCGGTACTCGTCGTGCCATTTGGAACCAATTAACAACGAGTATCGAGGTAGTACTGTATATAACTGAAAAAGGACTGTAACGGAATTGGGAGAACTCTGTAATACTGTCTCATAGAGTGAACTCTAAAATACTGAAGTTGGAATTATATTTCTTTTATCTCATTGCTGATTCGAGATATCACAGATATAAACAAACAGCAACTTTCATAGGTACAGATTCAAAGAACGTTACCACGTTACAGAAACACGTTACCGTAACACTCGAAAACTGGTGAGAATGGGGTTTTGTGTCTGGTGATTATTTTGAATGACTTGATGAAAAATTAGATTATATCACTCTCCGATTTCAACATCGCAGGAGTAATGAATATAAATTTTCTCCGCTATTCTTCTGGTTCATTTCTTTTTCATCTCCCAGATTTAAAAAAAATGTTTTTTTTCTTACGAAATGTAGGGCAGTTTTAGTCTATAATGTCGATTTTAGTCTTCCTGTAACTGAGAATAACAGTCATCGGCCATCAGAAACCTTCAAACTTTTACATACAAACAGCTTGGGAGAAATTTGAAAGAAAATCCATGGTTATGATACTTTTAACAATTGAAAACCATGTATCAATACTATTTAAAAAATTAAAAAGTTGCAGAATTTTGCAGTTGAAATTTTCAGTATATCTTAAAAATATTGCTAAAAAGACAACCAGTTCATATATTGGTATTGGTTTGTATTGCTTAATTTTTAAAAATAATGCATCAAAGTGTGCCTTGTAACCTCTTTTTCTGAATTCGATTGAGGTATAAACAGAGAAAAGAATGGCCTGTAAAGAATGAACACATACATTTGGTCATCCTTTATCTCCTTCACGTTGTTATTATATACAGTGTCTTATATTAGATCAGATAATTCAATGATTATGCAACAACAGCAGTAATATTATATTTCCGCTCTAAATCAGAATTTATACTTCGAACATTTTGGATTTCTTTCTAGGTTTTTTGTTTATACACATAATAAGGCTTCTGCCCACAACTATATCTGTGTTTTAAAACTAATAACTACAAGTATGAAAGTTAATCTCAGAACACTACTATTAATTACTCTGAAAAAAATTGGTCGCTCGACAATTTTCTTTTTTTTCTGCTTTAGGTTCTAAATCAGTAACAAAAGCTCAATAAAGTAATTTTAGGATTTAGAACTCACGTGATTTCTTTGTCTCACTGCAGACATTTTCCTCTTAGTTATGCTCCAGTGTTTCGCATAAAAAGTGCATCTGAAAATTATAGTTATTATTACCAATTTTAGAATAAGATCATAGGCTCGAGGTAGCTTTGTGGTAGCGCGTTAGCTTTCGGTACTGAGGGTGCTCTTATCGAATCCCAACGCACGCCGTTAAATACCTCTGTGTCTAGGCCGGATATGGACACGTTAAATCCGTAGACCAAAAAGTCCTTCTATGAGGTCAGAGAGGGTGGGAGAGGGTACGATCCCCCCAGATGTCGCCCTTGGGGGTGCTCGGTCAAAATGGAGGTGGCAACTAGCTAAGATGGACTCCGACCCTTGTGGTTCTATATAAACCGGAGCCGCGCACTTCAGCCCGAAACCTATATGTACCTGGTCTAGAACTTCCACACAGGGGGCTGTAATGACTCCCGTACAATAGCGATTTTTTTTTGCTCGGGGAAATTCCGGGAAGACCAATCAACGCGCGGTTTGAGCACATAATTGATTTGGACGGCTGCAGACAGACAGTCGCCTGGCGACATATTGGGCGGAAGTGCTACCGATAGCTCACAGAACAGTTCGTCAGCTACAAAAAGGAAGTTGCCGACCGGAGGCGCCTAGTCGTCTGGGGACGTAACTGAATAAAGAAAGGCGGCGTTTTCCAGACCTTTCGAGAACGTTCATCGAAGGTATATAAAGTCGCCGGACGCGAGTAAAAAAAATCCCAGCGATTCAGACATTAAGTTATTTAGAGTGACGTGGGAGCCGGAGACAAGGAGATACTGCCGGGCCTAGATAGACTTGAATGAACGTAGCGGTAACTCAAGTCTGACCTTCCTCGCAGATGCCATGAACCCACGAATTTAATTTTTTTATATATCGTTCACTCCTTTCAATAACGTCATATCTCAAACATTTTTAGTTATGCTTGTTTTCAGAATGCCCTGAAAGAGTAGTATATCCCTGTAAGATCGTCATATCTCACCGCTCAATATTTAGCTGATAGAGAGCAGAATTAAAATTTATTTTCAATACATTTCAATGTACTTTTCAACTTTCAAATCACTCTCCTGAAAAATCTTGTTTTTTGAGATAGGACGTTGTTGAAAGGAGTGATCGATATATGAGGCGGTGAAAGGCAAAGTGGTGTAAGTCAGTGGGTCAAGTGGTGTAAGTCAAAAGCGTTTTACTGCAAAAAGTACAAAAAATTCCACTATAAATTGAACAAATTATAATTCATAATAATTATTATAATGTTGCAAATAATAATTATTTGCATTTCCACTATAAATTGAACATGGAGATTGCATTTTTGCCCTCAAGTAAAAAAAAACTGAAAATATGACTTATACCACTTTGCCTTTCACCGCCTCATATTGTAAATAACCTGTATTTAGTTGAGAAATGCAATTAAAGCATTGAATACAAAAAAGCTGACAGTCTTTTATTTAAGGCAAAGTCCTTACAGGGCATCAGAAACAACATATTTGGATCAATGAATAGGAAGATAGGATGCTACAGAATTTATAAATCTGTTAGATGTTTGCCGAGTATTTTTTTACTCTTATAATATTAGCAATTACACTGACGTATATTCAGCATTTCGGAAACAATGACTATGTTCATGTTTGACATTTCTTCTGAAATGTAACTTACGAATCTTCTTTTCCTTTGAAAATGACTTTCCTATTTTATTCGTTGCAACTCCGAATGTTTAACAGTCATGCGGAAAAAAATAATCACGCCGGAAAATGCATTGTTGAAGTGACATTCTGTCTTCATTATTTTGTTGTAAAGTCATCTAATCTCCAAGCTGTTACGCAGAAAGAAATATCCTGTTATTGCAAAATGAATATCCCTGTAACGTCACGAGCTGTTACACATAATCTATCACCACCACATTTGCAAAAAAAAAAAAAAGTCTATTTTCGCCAAATTATAAGCGTCTCGCTCCTTTTTTCATTTCTTACTGAACTTCAGCAATTATTTTTAATTATTTATGGCAAAAGAATTATCGTAATGAATAACATTTCCCTGGTTTAGCCCTATTTTATCGAAAATTACACACTGTCTGTCATTTTTCTCACAATCTGGTTTTTATTTCGTTTTATTTTGTGAATATTCCTCTCGCTTTAATTTGAGGAATTATAGTTTCCTATCCATATAAGTAAACATCCGATTTTAAGGTGACAATCATAGGCGTAGTGTCGGGGGGGGGGATATGGGGGAGTGCCCCGCCCACAACTTAATCTGAAATAAATTAAAACATTAATAGAAGTTCAGTTAAAATCGTAATTGTAGAGAACCGGAATTTGTAGAAAATCGGAATTGTAGAATTGTAGAAAACCTTTAAGAAAGTTGGTTTTTTTCCGCTTTTCAAGCTGTGAGACTGAAGATTCCGATTATGCCTTTAACCTTAACATAGTTTTTAACAATATGATCCATAACAAAAATTCGATGCTATATTTTTTTTTCTCATTTTATTTATATTATATTTATTTTTCTCACTGTATAACTTTTGACTACTAATCAAACATCAATTCTATTATCATTCAATTTAAAAAAAAAAATCATATTTCATATTTTAAGGACCGTCCGGTAGTCAATATGCCGTGGAGGGTCCTAACTGAATTCAATTCGTGCCCCCCCCCCCAAAAAAAAAAAAAAGTTAGAAGCACGCTACGCTTATGGTGACAATGGACGAGAGATTAAAAATATAGGAACGAAAACTGCATTGCATTTTCAGCGTCGGTTAGGGAAAGTCCCTGATTAGAAAGTAAATTTATATGTGGAAACATTTAATTCGTTGCGGAACACTTCTTCTCTTCGAAACATTATTCTGATGATAACGGAATGTTCGAGGGTGTTCCAGGAATGGTTGATCTGTGTTATTCAGACTTTAGTTCGCTGCGTACGAAGAGTATGTACTCGGTTCCTAATCTAATGAAATTCTGAAATTTGGAAGTTTCAAAGAAATAACCAGGGGTGTAACAGTCCAGGGAAAACGCTGTAGGAGTTTAGGCTTCTGTGTACTAACCCTTTTGGATTTGCTCACCTCAATGTTAACCTATGAAGAAAATGTGTCCAAGGATTGCAAGGATGGATTTAAAGATTTTTTTTTCTAAAAATTGTACACCGTAAAAGAGAAATAAATTTTACACCTTGGAGAATTTTCCGTTTAAAAAAAATGCAAATAATATTTTAAATTAAAATTATGTGAGGATAAAAATTCTGGTATATTGTGTTTTAAATGCTCATAAATTCCTTTGGTGGGCGAAATTTGTAAAATGAATCCTGTTTCAAGGTGCAGAAAAGTTAGGGCAACCTGACAATCCCATTTTTATTTGATTATCAGCATTTATGTAGCTGTCAATAGTAGACGAATTTTTTCCATAGGTTAACATTGAAGTCAGCGAATCCAATAGGGTTTGTACACAGCAGCCTTAACAAGTGTTATACAAGTGAATATAATTTTATAGTCTTATGTAATGACCAATTATTTACAAGAGAGCAGCAGTTTTTTTTGGCTAATAGAATAAGTATTCTTTACTTAAGGGGTCTGGTACCTTTTAAAAGCTAAGAGTCTCAACAAAGATATCTTTTTTTTTTCAATCATCAGTAGTTATTAAAACTCTTTATTCAAAATTATGAAAATTTTATTGTGAGCCAAACATTCTTTCCTCTATCTAAATATGGCTCTAAAATTTTTCTAACTTCAAGAGAAATTTTTGAATTTTTAAAAATTTGAACCATTGTTTTTTTTTTCAATGTTATGTCGTTGCGCGCAGACTTGCTTCTGTATATTAAAAGATATACACATTTTTCTAGTTTTAAAATTAAGTTATTTAAAATATCTTTAAAATAACCAACTTTGATATCAAAATTCTTAGTTCTTCATAGAAATTTTAAAATTTTAAATTTTTTGGATAAATTTAATTGTAATTGAAATTTTGTAAGAGGAATGAGTAATAGTTGGTCATTTTAATTATACATGTTTATTTTGCATATGTATCAAATTTCATGGTATTTTAACCAACTGTTCTGGTGATATCATGTGCCCAATGACTAACAATGAAAAAACAATGATTGATATTTAAAAAAGTTACAAATTTCCCAAGCTAAATGAAATTTAGAGCCATATTTATAAAGAAGAGTGCTTAACTCACAGTAAAAATTTTCATATTTCTGAATAAAGGATTTTCATAACTACTGATTATTGAAAGTATGGATGCTTGTCGAGTCCCTTAGATTTTAAAAGGTACCAGAACCCTTAATAAACTTTAACTGTAAAAGTTTTTTTCCCCAATGTGGAGCCACTTGTCGGATAGACATTCGCCTTTATTCACCGCAGTTTTTGCTAGCCATTTTATTATGGGGGTACCATTTTAGTGGCGCGACGCCGGGATTCAATCCGAGCACCCTCAGCACCGAAAGTCAGCGTGCTGTACCACAAGGCCACCACAGGGCCAACTATAATATTAGTAATGATAATCATGATTAGGGAAAGTCTTTGTTTTTGCAACCAGAAAGAGAAAATTTTCAAAGAGTTTGTCAAATGGTTGGTTGGTTAATATTTTCCAAAATGCTACAAATACCCGTCCCCAGTGGTTTTTGAGCCTGAAGATGGCCGAATGGCTAGGGCGCAGGCATTCGGTTTAGATCCTGAGGGGTTCGGATCCCGCTGTTGGCATGGATGTTTGTAGCCGTTAGGAATCGGCTTTAAACTGTAGGTCCCGGTCTAATTAGCCCCCGTGTAACAAAAAGTTGGCCGTAGCGCTCCAAACCAAACCAAACCAAATCAGTGGTTTTTGGAACCTCAGACTCTGCTTCCAAAGACTAGTATCTGCCAGAGGTTGGCCAATTCGCTGACATCGGTACGGAAGTCTGCAGATTCGAGTCCCGTTGCTAGCATGGCTGTTTGTAGCGGTTCGGTATCGGTCGTAATTTGTAGGTCCTGGTCGGATTAGACATCATGTGGCAAAGGTGATGGTACAGATCTCAACCAACCTAGGTTTTCCAGTTGGATATCGCATTCGAAGTGGTGTTTTGAATGCATGAATGCTAGTATTGTACTTTATCTGGTATATAGGCCGTGGCGACCTTGTGGTACAGCGCACTGGTTTTCGTTGCTGAGGGTGCTCAGATCGAATCCTGGCGAAGCGCCACTAAAATGCCCCCGTTTGTGTCGTCCCTTCATAGGGGGCAATGCTGGTCTGCCTATATGGCGCCCCCATAATAAAATGGCCAGCAAATCTGCGGGGAATTACAGACGAATGTCTTCGCTACAAGTGCCTCCGCATTGAAAAAAAAAACTTTATCTGGTATGTATATTATACACATCATTTCAATAAGTAGTTCGATCAATGCGGCTTAATTTTAAAAATATTTGCGTGTAGTTTATTGCGTCTTAATTACAGGTTGTCTGTTGGATGCCCCCACTCAATTATGCGCCACACCTACTACATCGTTATCACTACGACTGTTCTATTGCCGTTTCCCCGAAAGCTGTACAGTGCCATCTCTGGGGCAGCAGTAATCACCATCGATCTCATGCTCTCGAGTCTGAGCAATTTGAATGAGAAAAACATTACAGTTGTGGTAAGGAGTTAATGACATACATTATCTTTTCATGTTTTTTTCAAATTCTGTAAAACAACAGTTAAATAGAGGATAAGATTGTTTCCCATGCAATATTTTTGTGTCCCTTCTTGCGCCAGTTCTGAAACTTCGTGTAAGAAATATTTATGCATATTTTATTTTAAGATTTTAGTCTTTCTGGGATTATTTATGAATTCAGTTTGGCTACTTTTAATCTTGCAAAAACGTTTTTAATTATTATAAAACTCTATCGTATTTTACAAAATCTCATCTTCTTCTTCTCCAATGCGGCAGACGGTTACTTGGACATTATCCTTACCGTCATATGACACCGCAGTTTTTGCTGGCCACTTTTATGGAAGGACAGTATAGGTGAACTAGCATTACCCCCTATGGATGGTACCGTAATTTTGAACCGAGTCAAGTGACGAGACCGGAACACTTGACCCCGCACCTCCAGAGGTAAATTTGAGAACTCGGAGGACATTGCAGCCATGACAGATATTACGTGCACCAGCCGCCATTAGTGTATACGGCGGTGGATTTTGTCAGCGACCGGCCTCGAACCCGCAACTCTCAGATCACTGGCTCGACGCCTTTGCCAACCGGGCCACTGCGCCCTCGTTTTACAAAATCTTAACACATCAATTTTACATTAACGAAGTGTTTCATTGAAAAAATTGTTAAGTTATGTATATGTGTATATAAAACTCTCGTTATAATGTCCGATGCCACAGATCTAGTTCTTTGATACGACACCTAGGTATGAGATATGTTGATCCTCATCATGATGTCTCAAGTCATGGTCCACGTTCATACGGTAACATGAATTTTTCCCCTATACAACAAAATACAGACAGCCTGGTCATAATTCAGGTATCAGAAAATTGAAAAAAATACTATTTCCATTTCTTTTGAAAAAGTATTCAGAGAAATTTTTAGATTGAAATTAGGTATTAAAGAGACTTCTTGTTTAAAAGAAATTCTTTATTTAAATATTTACTTTCTTATACAAACAAATAAATAAATAAAAAAAAATTTCGAAAACATGAATTTCGTAAGGTACAATAAGAAAATTTTCCCTACTCGGATTTAAGGTGTACGAACAACCTAATACACACTAATGTACTTGAAACAGTACTTAGAAACCTGATTTTGTGGTTGGGGCACTGAATCTCGGAAACAGAACCATATATTACATGGTTAAGTGTCTAAAAGGAGTTGACTAAGTTAAAACTTTTCTTCAAAAGTTATTATTTTAGTAAAAAAAAGTAGCTTAGCAGAGGAAATAGTTTGGCGGATCTAAAGCTTCATAATGGAAAAGTAAAGGAAAAATAACAAATGCCTGAAAATTTCAGTTAAACCGTGAAGTATTGTAGCTTATTGAGTAAAGAATAAAAAACTGATATGTTATGTTTATTTTGTGGAAAAATAAGCCTCATTTTTGAAAAAATTCTAATGATTCAAAAGATCATGCAACTTATGAATTCATGCAGCCTTATACTTTTTTTTTTATTTTGAGTAAAATTCAAGAGCTTCATATTTTGTTCAAATATTACTTTGAATTTCTGATCTACAAAATAGTTTTTCGAAAAAACTCGGTAAATTCTTCAGTACTGACTTCGAAACCTCTAATCTTGATCTTTCTAGATGCTGGCTGACATTACATTCCATGGAACCACCTTGGCAGTAGGCCTTGGCATACGATATCTCATTGAAGTCATGAGTCGTCGAGCTTTTCTGGACAGAAGAGAATGCATTGAATCCAAAATAAAAATCGAGACGGAAAAATATCAGGAGGTAATCTTTACATTCAATAATGCTAAATTATATGCTTTATATATATATATATATATATATATATATATATATATATATATATATATATATATATATATATATATATGTATATATATATATATATATATATATCATTTATGTATTTATTCCTTTTTTATAATTTTTGTTTTGAGTGCATGAAAACTCCGCATTTTCCATTAGCGGATAGTTTCTTTAGCAGATTATACATTCATCATTAGAGATAAAGTTCAGAAATAAAATAAAAATTTCATAAAGAGTGTAGTTTACAATACGTAAACAAGGAAAAAGGAGACACCTTTTCAGGGGAAAAAACTTATACATATATGTATGTCAATATAGATATATGTACATATATGTATATTCATATGTACATATATGTATGCCAAAATTTTGACGCATTTTGGTACTTTTCTGTTTAGCTGTTTAGTACTTGTCCGAGCGATCAGTGGCGTATCGAGCATAACTGGCGCCCGGGGCACGATACCTTTATGGCGCCCCCCCCGAAAAACATATAGTAATACAATATATAGAATTAGTTAAAAAATAGACCATTTGGCGCCCCTCTGTGAGAGGCGCCCAGGGCATGATAGACCCCCTTCAACCCGCCTCGCTACGCCACTGCGAGCGATACAGATTGGGTGTGGTGCGCTGCCAAAATTATAACACGCGAGGTACGGACGGACGGTTTTAGTGTCTGAAATTTTCCTTTCCGGAGGACCGTTATGGAGGAACGTAATCCTACGTTAAAATCTTTCAACCCAAGTCGGCAATACTTGAACACATTGCACTTCAAATTGAAGATGAATTTCAAATTTATGGGAGGATTTTTAGAAAAGAATTTTTTTTATTTTGTTGCGTATATAAAGGTATTGTCAATTTCTCACTTAATAACGATAAAAAATATATAATAAATATAATAAATAACATATATAAAATATATATAATATATATAATAAAATATTCATTTTATTTTAATGTTACCTTCGGTAACATTACAGACGCCCCCCAATATTAAGTCGATTTTTTATGTAAAAAGAGAGCTAAGACTTATGGTACGAAAAATACGGTACTTAAAATTGTAAAATAAATTCAAAATGGCAGTTAGTTTAGAACTCATAGATGTAGTTCGGTCTCCACGATGTTATTGTCTCTATGGACAGTTCTCAATAGCGAATATTATTAAACTCTTACATATAAACAGAACACAAAGAGAATTTGTCGGAACTTCATGTGAGTCGACGGCGGTGGACGGGCAGAGAAATTTAATGTATATCCACCAAACTAACGGGGGATTCAAATTTATATTCCCAAGCCCCCAATGAGGGACAGAGTACACCACAAAACAAAGGAATAAACTAAGACTGGGAGAAAAGTTGAGACACTAAATTAAACCAGAAAGGTTAAATTAAGCATTGTTATCTAGGGATAAAAGAAATGTGATGAAACTATTCGAAGAAATTTGGGAAAATGCGCAGAATTAAGCAACACATTTAAATGAAATTATTTTCCATGGTTGCTGATGCTCCTCAGTATTTCTCTTTCCTACATTCTTCTAATTATTTGATTTCATTGATATTTTTCTACCTCCTATTGTTTGTTTCAGTTCCAGCTGTGTCTCTTTGTGCGGGCTTTGGAATATGAATTTTACTACCCCGGTTTTTCTAATAGACCAATCTCTTTCATGTCTTCACCTACCCCCGCCGATACACAAGAAATTCAGGAAATTTCTTTTGATTTCCCCTATTTAAAAAGTCAATAATCTTCCCATTTGTGATCTGTTCAAATAGACAATAATAACACAATGGAAATCATTTGAAAAAAAATAACCATATGTATTTAGCCGAAATTATTTTCTATATTTACTAGTTGGTTTACTATCTAGCCGTCATCAAAACATGACGGCTAGATAGTAAATAAATGCACTAATACACAAATTATACTCAACTCCTCACTGCCAAATGTTGAAAATCATAATAATTCGCAGAAATAAATTAATGTGTTTAAGCGAAATCGTGCTTAGTGAGTATCAAAAGCCAGATTTAAAAATGTCATTGAGCATGCGCAGAAAGCAATTTTTTAATTGTAAATTATCGCTAATTAAACAGTGCGAAATAAACAATTTCCATCAGGTTTAATCTTATTTTCACAAACAAAATTATCTTAAAAATAAAAATGGCAGAGAGAGAGATCTAGAGAGACTCCTCGGAATAAACGTGTTTATCATTAAAACATGTCACTGAACATGAGCAGAAACAGGGAGTTCCTAAAGCCAGATTTAAACATGCCACTGAGCATGCGCAGAAATAAATTTTTTAATTTAAAAATTATTGCTAATTAATAGAAATGGCGATTACAAAAACCAAATTGGACAAATCTACAGATTACAATCTTTCGTTTAAGACCAAAATGAAGTAAATTGATGCAGTAGTTTTCTCTCACGGACTGCCAAAAGTATCAGCTTAGCAACTTAAATAATACATTTTTCACTGTGGAATTTCATGCTGCTTTTTCCCTCTTTTAATTAGGATTATATTACAGACTGGGCTTTAGAAAGAAGTTTACAATTATGATTACAGCAGGCTTTTTTTTTCTCTGGTTATAAATTTTTTCCTTTTTAGCTTTGCTTTGTTTCGTATATTATTTACCAGTAAGTTGATGAAATGAACACCGTTTCATTATTGTCTTCTTATTTGACAATCCATTTAAAATTAAAAAGAAATATTTATAAATATTTCACACTAACTTTTGACAAACTAACTAACTAATTTCACTAACACTTCACTTTTGACAAACTTCACTAACTTTTAATTTTCACACTAACTTTTTTGTTCTCATTTTAACACTATTTATGAATATTTCAACCAAATATTTAAAAATATTTTGCTGTAAAAAGGAATAATACTAATATTCAGATGAAGAAATAAATCACATTGTACGTACTGCTTGAAGATTTATTTTTCAGAAATATAAGAACGAGACAACCATTGATTTGGAATACACAATCGGATATTTTTCGGTACTATTTTAGAACGTTTGTGTGGCTGAGCGATTTAACGGGAAAACAATCAAAGATACTTGACGAAAGCTGTCAGTCTGTTATCAATTACTCTTCGAATTTCATCTATTTTCACTAAATTGTGATTTATTCTTTTTTACAGGACAAATTCTTACTCAGTATCTTACCGAGCCATATCGCGAAAGAAGTCCGGGAAGATATACGATTGGTGATAAAGAACATGGACAAGATTAATTTGACCCATAAGCCTTTCAATAAGCTGTACGTGGAAAAGCATAAAGGAGTCAGGTAACAATGAAACTCTATGCGCTATCTTCTTGCGGATCACTGTTCCGTGTTTGTGCGCTCTGACACAATGAGCTTAATGAATTCTTATTCCAGCGTGAAAGGCATCTTGGCTCCATTTCAAATCGCTCGTGTTTTAAATTGGCGGTAATTTATTTCCAGCCAAGATTTGTTTGATGGAAGGATAGAAAGTTCTTACCGTAAAGAAGTCTGGAAAACGTTGCGTAACATTCTTTAAAGGGATCGGAGATCAAAAATCTAAAAAAAACGCATTTTTTTTCTTCATGGCTTAAAGGACCTTGAACCTCGGTTTTTTTTAAAATTTTCAATATTTTGCTCTATATACAAAAGGTGAACAATCAATATACTTTTTTTACTACATTAAAGACACTTAGATTTCACAAAAAAGCATTTTGTGGACGAATAGGTCCTGTTTTTCAAAAATGCTAAATTTTTTCTAAATTCTCCCATGCGCCTTCATTTTCTGCTGATTTCTTCCAAATTTCTTAGGATAGTAAATTGAAGTGTTTGTCACAAAACTGCATCATTCTATAAAATCACATAAATTTTTAAAATTCATCGACCGTGAAATAAAGTAAAAAAATATTCCAGGTAGTCTTGTCTAACGAAACTACCGCGGGTTATTAACGTAGGATTACTTATTGTTTGCTTACCACTTTTTTTACGTATTTTGGTACATTTCTGTTTAACTGTTTACAGCTACCAGATTTGGCGCGCTACCAAAATTATAACTCGCGACGTAGGACAATTTTTTTCTCTCCGAAGGACCGTTATTGAGGAACGTAATCCTACGTTAACAGGTGAAATATAAAAAAATAACAAACATATTTTGAAAAAATATATTTATGGCTCTATATTCATACAAAAAAAAATTCTGGGCACAATTGTGTTTATGCTGATATGGCAAACTTATCTTTTAAAAAATTAATTTTTTTAAATGATATGAAATGCGCACGGAGCATTTTGAAAAATGCTAGCATTTTTGAAATTGTTTTTTGAAACAAGCCAAAAAATGTGCCAAAAAATCCTTTTTTTGAATTCTAAGGGTCTTAAATGTACTAAAAAAGAATATTAATTATTCTCACTCTGTATATAGAGTTAAAAATTGAAAATTAAAATATTCGAGGTTGAAGATCCCCTGTATCCTTAAACTATAGAGCTCTGAGATTAAAATAACACTAACCGCACGTTTCTAAGATGATGACATTTCTTTTGCTGCACTGTCCATATGATCACTGCTGTAAGCATCTGTAATTTAAGCTTATTCAGTGTGTTAAATCTATCTCTGAACGGAATCTTTCATAATCTTTGAAATGATATATTTAAAATTTCATACTAGGCATATTTATGAAATTTTTTTGGCAGCGTTCCTTTGTACTAATTTCATTAAATTACCTTCGGATTTTTGACTGAGGGCAAAAGCTCTTTTATAAGTATTGAAACGTGTATAATGTAGAATAAAAAATATAATAATATAAAATATACCCAGAGAATACGTGCCCCTAAGACGCTAATCAAATAGCATTCAAGGCATTTTAAATCAAGAACTATCTAAATCACGATTGTCAAACACTCCAGGCAATAAGGACATAAATTTTCTAACACGAAAATTGTTCACCGATCTAACTCCGCAGAGTTAAGATTTTCGAAAATTATTATCTATTACGATTTCTCTCTCTCTCTCTGTGTGTGTGTGGGCGTGCTTCTTTATATATTTCCGACCGGATAAAGAAAATGTATATACGAGGGATGGAACTTTAATAGTGGCAACACTGTTGTAGACACCCCCCCCCCACACACGGCTGAACCCAGGAAAGCAGCTTACACCACACGTACCTCACATACCTGCCTTACCTCAGAGCAAATGTCTCTCACCACAAACATCACATACCTGCCTTACCTCAGAGCAAATGTCTCTCACCACAAACATCAAATGCTTGTCTTACCTCAGAGCAAATGTCTCTCACCACAAACATCACATGCCTGCCTTACCTCAGAGCAAATGTCTCTCACCACAAACATCACATACCTGCCTTACCTCAGAGCAAATGTCTCTCACCACAAACATCACATGCTTGTCTTACTTCAGAGCAAATGTCTCTCACCACAAACATCACATGCCTGCCTTACCTCAGAGCAAATGTCTCTCACCACAAACATCACATGCCTGCCTTACCTCAGAGCAAATGTCTCTCACCACAAACATCACATGCCTGCACAGTGGCAGGATGAACACAGCCATGTTTTAGTTACCGGTGTATCGTAGGAAATAGTTTGTTGCATAGTACTGATGGAAGAACAATGCTTGTGCACACACTGTGGTTTATGTGTTTGATCGCTGGGACTGGAAAGTGCTCTACCATCCCCCATATTCCCCGGACTTAAGACCCCGTGACTTTGATCTCATCCCCAAGATGAAGGAACCGCTCTGTAAATTCCACGAGAGAATAGCGCCCTTTACACGTACGCTCTTTCCCGCGTGAAACCACGATCGCGCTAGATTGAGTTTACGTCTGAAGGTGTCAGAGAGGAATTGAATTTGATGAGGGGAGTGCCTTGGTCAATTGACTTTATCTCCTGTCGCAAGATGCTTATAAACAATGTTGATGTGCTCAGTAGTAAAAATAATTAAGTTAAGTTAAGTTTAAAGTTACAAGTTACTTCAATAAAAAATTAAGTTTAGAACCTACAAAAAATTGAAGGGTAAGAAAAATTAAAAAAATTTAAAATATTAAGATTAAGTAAATTAAGATTAAAAAATAGAAATTAAAAAATTTAAAGAAATTAAGTTGAAATTAATTAAGAAGTTAAGGAAAAGGTGGCCCTCAGCAAACAAGATGGAAAGTTTGCAAAAAAAGAAAGAAAAATAAAGGCCCTGTGCAGGGTCATACAATTCGTAACGAGATGATTGCAGATTTCCTCGGGGGGGGGGGGACTAAAAATACCAAGATAGGGAAATTTAGAAGATGCGACACCACCTGGGATCGAACCCACACCGTCGGATTGACCAGGTCAGCGCGATGGGACTGCGCTACGGCAGCACACAAGCTGGTGAGCAACATGGGAGGAAGGTGTCGCAGAGGAAGAGAAAGCTGCTTTTGAGCGTACTGCAAGTTTTCCACTCGCGCAATCCCGTACGCCTCAAGAACTCCAAGAGCGTACGTGTAAAGGGCGTTATTCTGCAGCCTGTAGGCCGTTCCAATCGAAGGATCAACAGATCAAGTGTTGCAAACGGCATCCTGCAGCTTCCAGAACGTTAGCAACGGGTGCTAAACAATGCTGGTTACTACTTCAAAGGACTATAAAAGTTTCACCCCTGTATCTCTTCAGCATACTTTGCACATACCTAGATGTCTCTAATAAAGTAACATCCTATGTAGGTATATATATATATATATATATATATATATATATATATATATATATATATATATATATATATATATATATATATTCATTTATTTATTTATTTATTTATCAGATAAAGATATGTATACATTACCTTTATCTAAAATTTATTTTCCAATCTCTCCATATTTCTGACCATTTAATATTATTTCTTCATTTATTAATTCCATTTTATTATTCCGTCCTTTCGGTTCTGTTTTCCTGCCTTCATCACACATTCCTGCTTTATTTGTTTGCTTCGTTATCGGATATGTCCCTTTGGGTGGGTTTGTGGTCATAAAACGTAATCCTTTGTGCCTCTCACAAGCGTTTCCCCTTTCATGTCTCCATTTCTATTGTCGCCTGTGGCGACGCTCGTCTGGAATTTTCTGTTGTCTTCGCTATTTTTATCATATTGTACGATACGTATATTTCCACAGTCCCGCATTTAAGCGAATTTTTATACAAACTTATATCATTATTTTGTACTTCGTTAGTTCTAGTTTGTACCACAAAAATTTCGTTAGTACCGAATTTAAAATAAATTTATTGCAATTTTGTATTGTTGGGTTGGCATTTCATGTATATATATATATATATATATATATATATATATATATATATATATATATATATATATATATATATATATATATAAATATATATATAAACATACATACATATATATATATATATATATATATATATATAAATATATGTGTGTGGGGGGATACCATGTATATATGCTACATATTTTTTAATTACCTTTAATTTCCCTACTTTATCCGATTTCCTTTAGTTTTCATTAAAGCATACTTTTCTGTCCCATTTTTCAGTATTTTATATGCAGACATTGTAAATTCAATGCTACTTGCTGCAAGCCTCAAGGTGTCGGATTTGGTGGAGACGCTCAACGATCTGTTTGGAAGATTCGATGATTCAGCTGAGGTAATATAAGACAGTTTCATGGAAAATCTCACACATTTTAAACACGGACTTTTTAATGCATTGCTAAGGTATTGATGGCAAATAGTTCTAATGTTCTAGACATTTATCTTTCTAACCGGTCCCATGGGTGGGGTGGCGAGACGACAGCCTCAGGGGCGTAAAAATAAGAAATTTTTAACGAATAAGGAAGAAATATGTGAGACTCTCACATAGTCTGGAAACAGACTTAATCCTAACTTTGGAAAATCCAGTCCAGATGTGACTTTTTGTTATTCCTCGTTCACACAAACCCGACTTCGAACCGGAGCTTCCCGCCCCCTGAATTCGCTTCGCTCGGAGCGGAGGTGAACTAGAGCTCCCCTCGTTTAAACCCCCCCGGCCCCAACTGAGTTGGGGAACACATTTGGCTGGAAATTTGGCGTTATTTTTGTTCTTGCGTACTCAGGAGGCGAGCGGATTATATATATATATATATATATATATATATATATATAATCATATATATATATATATATATAATATATATATTATATATATATATATACATACATACATACATATATATATATAGACATATATATACATATACATACACACACACACACACACACATATATATATATATATATATACTAGCTGAAGTACCCGGCATTGCCCGGGATTTTAACAATATTTGTTAACCAAAATCAACACAGTATAAATAACATAGAAAAAGTATATGTGAAATGTTATACATATCTCAGAATTCAGGAATTTAAGCCTTTCATCATTGAAGCACTAAAATCTGAAAAGTAAAAATGTCAAATTGTCTAATGTTTGCTAACCAAAATTAATTTAAAACTAAACACGTTATAAATAACATAGAAAAAACATGTGAAATCTTATACACATGAATAAAATGAAAACCCAATAAAAAAATATATAAAATTATAATAAACTCCTCAGAATTCAGCTAGATTTAGCCTTTTATCATTTGGGCAAAAAAAGAAGCTGAAATTACAGGTTTAGCTGAAATTTCCAATAGAACCATGATATGACTCTAGCGTTGCCTCTTAAAAAATGAAGTGTTTGATTGAGGGCTGCAAACCATTCAACTCCTCTCCCCATTAAACTCCTATAAACATCCTCTACATATTAAATTCCTTTTCTCTCCATAATAAACTCCTCAGAATTTTGGTAGATTCAGCCTTTTATCATAGTACCACTAAAACCTGAAACATCCTCTCCAGAAATATAAATTTATTAATTACAATAATTAAACTCACGCAAATGTATGAATTACATAAGTTTTTTAACCAACATTTGAATAATTCGTAAATGAAAAAGCATATGAAAATAAAGATAATAAGAACTTCCGGAATCGAAATTAATTACCCTTAATTTTTAATTAATAAAAAACCAATATAATATGAATAAAAACGATAGTTGTTTAAAAGCATATGAAAATAAAGCTATTATAAAGATAATAAAAAAAGCATATGAAAATAATGCTCGCGTATGAACTTAACTTTATGATATAAAGATAGTAATAATAATATAAACCGCGTGCATAAAATATTTAGCTTTTCAAGCGAAATAAATTAATTTTTAGAAAAAAACTACTTTTAATCGAGAAATTAAATACATTGCACAAAATTTTGATTTTACCAACTTTCTACCCTACAATTTACACCCTACTTCTTTGAAGTTGGGTGTTGAAACATCCTCTTTGAAAAATTTACACCCTACTTCTTTTAAATAGGGTGCAAATATAAAGTTTTAACAGCGAATTGAATGCCAGTTAAAAATTATTGTTGTTTAAAATCATATGAAAATTACGCTATTATAAAGACAAAAAAAAGCATAGGAAAATAATGCGTGCGCATGAAGTTAACGTTACGATATAAAAATAGTAACAATAATATGTATATATAAAACAGTTCCGTGACTGACTGACTGATTGACTGACTGACTGACATACAACGTACAGACCAAACCGCGGGAAATAAAAGAGCTGAAATTTTGCATGGCGATTCTTCTTATAGTGTAGGAGTGCACTTAGAAAGATTTTTGAAAAATTCTTAGATTTTTTTAAAATTAAATTTTTGAGTTGTTTTAGTAACTTTTTTTAAGTTTGCATTTAAAATAATAATAAATTGAGGGTTATAAAATTCATATGACGAAAAAGATCATAAAAATTCCTTTAATATGAAATCTTTTTCGAATCTTTACCTCCATTTTATGATTTTTGGTGAATTTTTAAAGATTAATTTTTAGAATTTAACCTTTTACATGCCACACTATGATCAAGGAATAAAGTACCATATTTTGCTGCGTAACTTTGGTCGATAACTTCCAGGAAGTCGGTCCAACAGGTGTACTCCACTCATTCCTTTATTATATAATTTTATAATGTAAGGTTAAGGAAAATCGACTTTTATTTTAGCTCGGACATATCTTTTTGCTCTTCCTAATGGTTCGTGAGTGATAAAATTTGATGTAATAGTTACAACAAAACTATCGTTCCAATGGCACATATAAACTTCTCCATCGCATCGGTAATCAAACTCTCCACGTTGAAAATTCGATATTTCTTTTTCTGTTTTAAGAGAACATTGTCCCGTTCTGGAATCTCGCACTGTGCCGATTGCCTTAAAGCCTTTGTTAGATAAATCTGTCAGCAGACTGTACGATGTAAAAAAAGTTATCGAAAAATATTTTGTGTTTCTCTGGATTGTCAATAAAAGATAATAGTTCGGAGACAACTTTTGATCCAAGTGGCAAATTTTCATTTTTCGAACTTTTTCTACCGTAGACTTACATAGCATAAGGATAACCATTTGCTGAGCAGATCATCCAAACTTTGAAACCAAAGCGAATTGGCTTTCCACGTATGAACACCTTAGCCGAACGATGCCCATAACACGGAACCATGGATTCATCGATACTCATATTTTCATGAAAAAATCCAAATTGACGAAAATTTTTTCCAACCTCTTTATAAAAGGGAGAAATTTTTCCTAATTTATCGCCTGGTTCCAATTTACTATTATCAACAATGTGGAAATACTTTTTTAACATCTGAAATTTATTTCTGGGCATTGTATTGTTAACAATTAGGATATACAAATCTTCCTGAGAGCTCCAATATGTATTTTCATCAGGTACTGAGTGGTAGCCACTAAACAACAGTAATCCAAGAAACTGCCGAATGTCATTTGCGTCGACGTCTAAAGAGTCTCCTTTTTGTAGGGCGTACAGCTTTGTAAGTTCGGCTGAATTTTCTACGTAATCAGACGGCAGAATCACTGATTGACGGCAGAATCACAGATCACGTGTGATATCACTGCTTTTGTATATCGTTACATGCCAATGTTCCTTTTTTGGAACATTGCATTTTTACGCAGTCTTGAGGAAATATTTCTTGTTATTATTTTAATTTACTTTATTAACTCGTTAAACTTGTCCTTTGCAAGTACGATGGGGAAATTTTTGGGTGGATTTGAATTTTTAGGAATTTTTTAGAATTTTTTTTCTTACGTACTGTAAAAATTGTGAAAAAAGCTGATTTTTAGAAATTTTTCTACGCTAAAATATTCATATTTGAAAAAAAAAAAGTCAAAAAATCAATCATGCCTTCTATAATATACGGTAATTTTTTCAAACTGACAGATATCACAGTTTATTTTTAAAAAAATATTAAAGATGGTGTTCCAAAAAAGGAACATTGGCATGTAAAAGGTTAATTTATTAAACGCTGATCATGTGATTTCTTTTTCTGTCACTTTAAATAAATTTATCTTCACATAACAACGAAATAGGCAAAAAAATACTTTTTTCTTGCTATTGCGGCAGACGATTGGACATTATTCAAAAAAATATTAAAATAATGTAAAAGATATGTTCCTCAAACTGTACTACATTAACTGTACTATATTCTTTAGTATGTCCTATGAGATTTAATTTGAATATTTTCTTCTACATTATTTTGTCTATAAAAATATCCCTTACGATTTTTTATTAATATATTTTTTTGTTTTTTTTTACATCAATCGTATACATTGATCGTCGTATTTATTATATATATATATATATATATATATATATATATATATATATTGGCATTAATTGCATACACTGACATTGTATTTAATTTGAATGTACCGTTCGTTTAGGAACACCTCCTAAACGAACGTTTAGGAAGTGTTGGTTTATGGAATACTAAAACTTTAAAATAGTGGCGCCATCTATTGAACATCTATGAATCGAGAATCGCATCCGTCAAAAATTGTTCGTTATCCTAATTGTTAGCAATACAATGCCCAGAAATAAATTATTGATGAATGTTTGTTAACCAAAATCAATTTTAAAACTAAACACAGTATAAATAACATAGAAAAGATTTAGTCTTTATCATTGGAGCAAAAAATCCTGGAAAGTGAAACATAAAATATATAAATTTATAATAAACCTACCAAAATCCATTAAAAAACTAAACACAGTATAAATAACATAGAAAAAAAAAGCATACGAAATGTTATACACATTAATAATATGAAAACCAATTAAAAATATATAAATGTATAATAAACTCCTCAGATTTCAGCTATATTCGGTCTTTCATCATAAAAAAGCTGAAAAAAAATAAAATAAAAATAATTTAAAAAAATAATAAAATAAAATAAAAATAATAATTTAAAAAATAATAAAATAAAATAAAGATAATAATTAAAAAAATAATAAAATAAAAACTAAAATAAAAAAGCCTTCATAAAAAGCTGAAAATACAGGTTTAGCAAAATTTGCAAGATCCCAGACTCGAACCCGAGTCTTACGGTGTACCAAATGAACAGTTTTAACGAACGCGCCACGATTATACACAACACTGTTGAGTAAAGTAAAAAATATACGCAATGAGTTTTTTGGAAAGTTGTTATGGGTTGGTGAATATACATACATTTATGGAGTAAGAGGAGTTTTAAATGAGAAATAAGTTAGAAGGATAGAAGCTTAGTCTTTAACTCTTCAATAGACACAAAGACATAAGCTAGGGGGGGTTGCAGTAGCGATTAAAAAAGATCGTGCCAAAATGCCTTTAAAAAAATGAAATGAAAGAGGTAAGGAGCGATAAGTAATCCTACGTTAATTACCCGCGGTAGTTTCGTTAGAAGAAACTACCTGAAATATTTTTCTTAATTTGTTCGACAGTATAATTTTAAACGAGCTGGTTGCAGCTCATCGAGAAAGAGCACTGTTATTGAAAAATAGTTTATGAAAACAAAATGAGCAGATAATGAAAAGAAAAGATAAAACCTTTGTGCTCGAGGAATAAACAGGAAATCCAACGTAAATAAAGCACAAATAACAGTAAGGTGCAATTTTGCATACGGCCGTTTCGAAGCTACAAAGGAGCTTCTTCATCAGTGCAAAGTGGCACCTCAAAAAAGCCGAAAAATTGCACCTTACTGCTATTTGTGCTTTATTTACGTTGGATTGCCTGTTTATGAGCAGATAATGGTTTAATAAAACAGGCACAGAGAATGGTTTAATAAAATTGGCAGAGTTTCGTTGCCGGAAAACGCATTCATTAGTTCATACTATGAAAAACGTACCATCTTGTTCCAAATTCCTCTACTGTTCTTCAAAATATCTTTCCTGATACAAAAATATCGCATGCCGAATTAATATCAATCTGTGTGGCTTTACATTATAACTTAACTTTAATACAAATTCTACAGAGTTAGCTTGGAGCGCTTCGGTCAAGTTTTGCTACACGATTGCTAATTAGACCGGGGTCTACTGCTTAAAGCCGATTCCGGAAGGCTACAAACGTCCATGCCAATAGTGAGACTCGAATCCACAGACTCCGAATGGTGCCGAATTCCAGCACCTTAGTCATTCGGCCATTGTGCAGCCCAAATGCTACAGAACTTAATGATGCAACTAATAGAAACGACGATAGGCTGAACGAAATCATTTTAAACTATACATTGGCAATAAGAGTGATTGTAGCTTCTATATATATAAAAGAGCTTGTCTGTTTGTTTGTCCGCCATAGAATCATAGACTTTTTCACCCACCGGGACCAAATTCGGTACAGTTAATGTTTAGGACCCAAGAAACTTAAATAAGGAAAAACGAAATTTGGGGCTCAATTTTTTTTAAATTAATTTTTAATGATTTTTGTGCCCCTAAGTGCACCTCTTAAATGTGGATACAGCCCCTTTATCACAACCAGTCTAATTCGATACGCGGGGGAAAAGAGGTTTGTTCTGAGGGGTGGTTTGAGAGTTGGTCTGGGGGTGACAGGGGGGTGGGAGGGTCAGGGCAAAGTGTTTATTTTTCCGAGGTGCAGCCCAATATTTTTTTGATGGAATGCATGAAAAATTTTATATCTATATATCTACCCGGGCAACGCCGGGCAATAATGCTAGTTTCATATAAAATAGCATTGTTTTAACCAAAACAGTCTTAAATTATCTATATGTTAAGCTCCGAAAGTTTTTTGGCGCCAGACTGACGTTCCGATAATTGCCGATGAGTAGTCTGGATTGACTGATGCACATAGTTTTGGAGCAAAAACCACACGGCTTTATAATTGCCATATCAAACGGGGTATTTGCCTTTAAAATTCTACCCATCTCAATTCCCCACTTGTGGAAAAACATCACTCCATGGGCGCAAATTTGCCTGCCTTGGTTTACTGCATAGGCATTCTCCTGCTCTTCTCTTGATTAATATAGCTGATTTTGCCTCTGAAATTCACGAGTAGAGTTGTAGAGTTTAAATTTTAGTAGTTTGAAGTGAATGTTTTAATTATTTTACTTTTTATTAATTTTTATAAAACATTTCTTCTTTTAAATTCTGTAGCTGGGAACTGCAGATTAGTGTACGATTTAAAAAATAAATATAGCAAAGTATATTGTTTTAAAGAGAAATTGGATATTAAGGGGCAATTCGAGAACTTTTTCCAACCTCTATCTTACTCATCAAATATGTATTAATCTGAATCTCTTAATGTGAACAAAGGAAGATCATGGTATATATAGGGTGAGCTAAAAGTTCGTAAAAACTTTAAAAACTCATAAAAAAGGAAGAAATTATGAAAAAGAAGTGCGGTTAGCAAGAAAGGGCTCACAAGGAAGTCGAATTTTTTTAGAGACAAAAAAAATCAAAAAAGTTATTTTAAAGTATAAAAAGTTTAAAAAGTTAAATATGTCATCGGTAGATGGCGCTGACATGCGAGAGATTCAGCAGAATTATGCAAATCCCTCTTGCAAGAAAAGACCGTGATACACGAGAATTTGGAGGATCGTCCACGAAAAGAAGCCCTCGTTGGCGGAGTACCTCATTACTGTGGTGGAAACCATTATGAATAATTTGGCGGCGGAATCGTCCAAGAGGAGTAGCAGTGCTCGCAAAGTTGGACCAGTAACTCTACCAGTGACTTTTTTTAATTTTTATTTTTCTGCTAAAAAAATCCGACTTCCTTGTGAGCCCTTTCTTGCAAACTGCACTTCTTTATCATAATTTCTTCCTTTTTTATGAATTTTAAAAGTTTTTACGAACTTTTGGCTCACCCGGTATATACGTTTACAGCACATTGTTATAAAAGTTCGAAAAATTCTAATTTACTAAGCTTGTGATATTTGAAGGTCTGTGAAGTCTATGCCATACTTTTCCAGTCAAATTTATATCATGTTCATAAAAAAAATTAAATTAATATTCCCGCATATATTTTCAGAGAAGAAAGTCGTACAGAAATACATACAGTAACCACCGCTTATCAGTGATCAGTGGTTATAAGAATCAACCGTTTATAAGAATCAATATCGCAAAAACAAAAACAAATGTATTATTTCCATGTTAAAATTTTCGCTTTAAAGAATTAATCCACCGGTTTTAAGAATCAGCTTACACTCTTCGCTTCCCTATATATATATATATATATATATATATATATATATGTGTGTGTGTATATATATATGTATATATGTATACGTATGTATATACATATATGTATATATATATATGTATATATGTGTATATATATATATATGTATATGTATATATATATATGTATATATGTGTATATATATATATATGTATATGTATGTATATACATATATGTATAAATATATATGTATATATGTATATATATATATATATATATATATATATATATATATATATATATGTATATATATATATATATATATATATATATATATATATATATATATATATGTATATGTATGTATATACATATATGTATAAATATATATGTATATATGTATATATATGTATATATATATATATATATATATATATATATATATGTATATATATATATATATATATATATATATATATATATATATATGTATGTATGTATGTATGTATAAATACAGTAACCACCGCTTATAGTGTTCAGTGGTTGTACGAATCAAACGTTTATAAGAATCAATATCGCGAAAACAAAAACAAATGTTTTATTTCCATGTTAAAATTTTCGCTTTAAAGAATCAATTCACCGGTTTTAAGAATCAGTTTACACTCTTCGCTTTCATATCATTTTTCAAAAAAAGCCACTTAAACACTCAAAAGGCACGAAGTTCTTTCTTTATTTTTTTTAAAGAAAGAGTGATAAGATGGGATGGAATACAGTCGTAAAATGTATCCCTTTCTTTGTTAGACATAACATAATAATTTCTCCTTAAACGCTTTAGCACAAAACTGTCCTATTAGCTTGACCCAGGGACATCTCTACCCGTCCAGGTCCGATTTCACTGTTCTCCACTGACAAAAAAAGACAGGGACTCTTTTTTCCCACCTCCCACATCTTGGTTGCGGCTTCGTGGACCCCGAAACACATAAATCTTCGGCGAAGTGTCCACTATCACTTAGGCAAACGTGACATTAATATATTCAGAACGTTATCAAACAGTGAAACGTAAGCAAGAAGGTGAATCTTCGTCTGAGACTATTGGTATTGAAAGAGGTATAAACAGACTCCTGAAAACTTCATTACGTCAAACTACCATAGTAAACTTTTTCTTGAACCCTTCCTGTAATTGAAATGTTAAACTGTTAAGCGTGTATGTTGTAACAAATATTGGATTTTTTTTCTCTCATTATAATCATATGTATCTACTTATAGGTCAAGAAATTAAGTTGAATTTTTAAAATTATAAACAACAATTTTAATAAAAGATAATTACCGTAAATTAAAGCGTATTTTATGGTAAAATATCTAATATATGTATATATAAATGTGTGTGTGCCTGACCAAAAATCATAAATTTCGGCTATAAGAATCAACCGCTTATAAGATTCAAAAACAGTAATAACAAACGCGCTTCTTATAAACGGAAATCACTGTATTTTAAATTGTTCTGAAGAAGGGTCAATGTATACTGCGTGGCACTTCATTTCTAGTTAATTTACACGAATTCAAAGTTCATACAAGTTCTTTAGTTGAGCAGAAAATGCTGTAAGATCAATTCAGCGTCAATTTTACATTTTGTTATTAATTTTTGCTGTCACAATTTGTAAAGTCCCCATCAACTGTCTTTATTTTCAGAAAAATGGCTGCATGCGTATAAAGTTGCTTGGGGATTGCTATTACTGTGTCAGCGGAATTGCTGATAAGAGTATAAGACATGCTGACAACTGCGTTCAGACCGGTCTTGACATGATAGATATAATCAGGTAAGGTTACTTCCGCATTTGTTTTCTTTAATATATGTTAAAATGCATCCTTTTATTTCCTTTTGGAGTTTGTCGCTTGAATCTTCATTTTAAATTTGTTTCGATAATCATCTATTTTTACACACAATATAAAAGAAATAATTTTTATTTTTTTTGTTCTCTAATTATAACAAATAATGCTTATCAAATGTGCAATTCAACGATATGCGCGCATACATTGCGCTTTTGAGAACGTTTCGCCTTATGAATAAGAATTATTTCAGTTTTATTACAAGATTACAGTTCTTATGATATAGAGGGAAGATGATCAACTTGTACGTTCTACGATATATTTTTATTCTATAAAAGTCCTTAATGGTCAACACACAGTTTCTTAAATTCTTTAATAACTTCTTATCATGGATTTTAAGGAACTATTGTTACCATAATATAAACATATATTTTCCCCTTAGTAAACTAAATTTAAATTAAAATTGCTAAATTTATATTTACAGGAAATATCTGACTAATATAGCCTTTTTTAGACAAAATATTTTTTATTATACCTTTTTTAAGCATAAGAACTCTATGTTAAGACTCCAATTTCATTGGAACTTTTTTTCGATTGCATTCTCATTCATAT
>OU015502.1:132879932-132949932 GCA_907164885.2 Dolomedes plantarius
TAAAGGGCTGAAATTTTGCATGGCGATTCTTCTAATAGTGTAGGGGTGCACTAAGAAAGATTTTTCAAAAATTCTTCTTAGATTTTCTTAAATTAAATTTTAAGCTGTTTTTTAAACTTTTTTTACGTTTGCATTTAAAATGATACATTGAGGGTTATAAAATTTATATCACGAGAAAGATCATAAAAATTCCTTCAAAATGAAAATTTTTTGGAATTTTTACCTCCATTTCCTGATTTTTGGTGAATTTTTAAAGATTAATTTTTAGAATTTAATTTATTAAATGCTGATCACGTGATTTCTTTTTCTGGTACTTTCAATAAATTTATCGTCACGTGCAAAAAAAATAGACAAAAAAATATTTTTTTCTTGCTAATGCGGCAGACGATTAGACTTTATTTTGTCTATAAAAATATCCCTTACGATTTTTTTATAAATATGTTTTTTTTTTACATCAATTGTATACATTGATCGTCGTATTTATTATAAATATATATATATTTATTTTTTTTAATTAATTGCATACATTGACAGTTGTATTTAATTTCAATGTACTCCGTAGCGAAGCGCGGGTTTTCAGCTAGTCTATATATATATAAAACAATTCCGTAACTGACTCACTGACTGACATACACGGCACAGACGAAACCGCTGGACCTAAAGGGCTGAAATTTTGCATGGTGATTCTTCTTATGGTGTAGGGGTGCACTAAGAAAGATTTTTGAAAAATTCTTCTTAGATTTTTTTAAATTAAATTTTTAAGCTGTTTTTGTAACTTTTTTTAAGTTTGCATTTAAAATAATAATTTGAGGGTTATAAAATTTATATCACGAGAAAGATGATAAAAATTTCTTTAAAATGAGATCTTTTTCGAATCTTTACCTCGATTTTCTGATTTTTGGTGAATTTTTAAAGATTAATTTTTTGAATTTAATTTATTAAATGCTGATCACGTGATTTCTTTTTCTGGTACTCTAAATAAATTTATCGTCACGTGCATAACAACTAAATAGACAAAAAAAAAATTCTTTCTAATGCAGCAGACGATTGGATATTATCCAAAAAAATATATATCCCCTACGATTTTTTTATAAATATATATATATATATATATATAACATCAATTGTATACGTTGATCGTCGTATTTATTATAAATATACTAGATGGTACCCGTCAAAACTTGACGGTTATTAAGTAAACATTCCAATAAAAAAAAGGGTTCATAACCTTATTAAAATATTAGAAATTCATATGAAAGCCACGTGTGCTGGTAATTTAGAAATATTCAATAAAACACTTCAAAAAAATGTAAGAATATTTTGCGGTTATATTAGGTATTCGCTTTGAAAAGCACGCTACCGTAAAGACACTTTTGAACATATCACTATCCATGCGCCGAGTTTGCAACTTTCCGAAAATACAAAATTTGATATTATTGTAATATCTGGTTAAAATAATCCCTATATATAAAACGCGTAGGTATGCGGCACAAAAATCTACGATATTTCTACACTTCGAATGGCAACGGCTGCAACTACCGGATGTAAACAGCGGCTGTCCGCAATTTAAAACCGCGTGTGTGTAGTGGCCGCATAAGTTACAACCGCTGATCTTTTGACAATACATGTTTAGACCTATCAAATCCATTGTTTAACCATGGACAGTTGTATGTAGGTTTATCTAGAATCCATTCTTTTGATTCTGTCGCTTTAGTATCTCCTACTTTTGAAATACTCAAATCTGTATATCAAGAAGTTTTATGAATATCATAGTTGAAATCCACACTATATTTTAAGTACTTGCTGAATTTTTGCTCCATTTTATAAGTGAGGAAATTTTCCCAAGAATTTATTATTTAATATGATTAAGTGTAGATATCTGAATTGTGAACAGTAATACATACAGAGAGTGATGTAATCAACACTGTATTTAAAATTTCCCCCCAACAATTTCTTATTTCTTGTAATGGTAAAGTGTAGATATCTTAATTTTGAAAAATTGCTGAATTTTTGCTCCATTTTATAAATGAAGAAATTTTCCCAGCAATTTATTATTTAATATGATTAAGTGTAGATATCTGAATTGTTAACAGTAATTCATACAGAGAGTGATGTAATCAACACTATATTTAAAATTTTCCCCCTGCAATTTCTTATTTGTTGTAATGATAAAGTATAGATATCTTAATTTTGAAAAATAGTACATACAAAGAGGGATGTAATTTTTAAAATCATTGATGTGGGCTTTCTCAGTCTTATCTTTAACTCTGTTCTAAGGTAATGGAAATTCACATTTTTTGATCACGATGTTTTAGAATCAGCTTAATAGAGAATACCCCTTAACAACATATATTTATGATGACAGGTAATTGTAACATTCCTTACATATGTCACTTTCAGTTGCGTTGTTTTGCAAAAGGAAATTTAAAACTAAAAGTGACCATGCTGGTCACGCAGTGGCTAGTATGGTTAAAATATAAATAAATATATATATATATATAAAAAAAAAGATGAATGAATGACTAACTTCATGTTTACATTTTCATGTCCCGAATATATAAAATGAATACTTGTTATTAATTTAATTGAAACGCTATGAAAACGTGAAAGGTATCGGAAAATTATAGACTTTTAAAAATTTAAGAAAATTTTGCCGTTATGTTAGGTATTCGGTCTGAAAAGCACACTACTATACAGTACATACCGTAGATAGTACATGTAAAAACGTGATGAATGAATGACTAACTTCATGTTTACATTTTCAAGTCCCGAATATATAAAATGAATACTTGTTATTAATTTAATTGAAACGCTATGAAAACGTGAAAGGTATTGGAAAATTTACAGACTTTTAAAAATTTAAGAAAATTTTGCCGTTATGTTAGGTATTCGCTCTGAAAAGCATACTACTATACAGTACATACCGTAGACAGTACCTGTCAAAACTTGATGGTAAGTAATTGAACAGTTCCAATAAAAAAAAGATTCATAACCTTGTTAAAATATAAGAAATTTTTACAGAATATTAGAAAATAATATTCTGTAAAAATGTAAACATGAAGTTAGTCATTCATTCATCTTATAAAAAAAAAAAGATGAATGAATGACTAACTTCATGTTTACATTTTCATGTCCCGAATATATAAAATGAATACTTGTTATTAATTTAATTAAAACGCTATGAAAACGTGAAAGGTATCGGAAAATTACAGACTTTTAAAAATTCAAGAAAATTTTGCCGTTATGTTAGGTATTCGCTCTGAAAAGCACACTACTATACAGTACATACCGTAGATAGTACATGTAAAAACATGAATATTAGAAAATAATATACTGTTTTGCAACCTGATGTGTTGCAATTTAGAACATTGAAATTTACTTGAATGTTTGCTGTCTGATTTGTTAATTTTAAATTGTTTTCTAATTTGAAGGTGAAATTTTTTAATACTTTTTTTTATTAGATCTGAAAAATAAAGTAATATAATTCGAGAAAGTGGCACAAAACAAAATAATAAAATGTCCCCTTATAATCACCTGAAATATTGTTTTAAGGTGACTGCCTACATTTGGAGCCAATTTTTAAAAAAAATCATTTTTTAAAGATTTTTTTGTTTTTTATGGTAAAATAGCATTTGAAAATTAAAAAATAAACAAAAACTTGCCAGTAAATACCATACTTTTTTATAAATTGGTCAATTTGAAGTAATTTTCAATGAAAATTAGCTAAAATGCGACACATCTGACAGTTATCTTAAATGACCCACAATCTAAGAGAAATTTTAAAATGCAAAAATGTTGCAATATGAAAATTTCCCCCAATTCATCATTCCTCTCCTTATAAAAACAGCCCCAAACACAGTGGCGTATGCAGGGGAGGGGTTGATGGGGGTTAACCCCCCCCCCCCCATTTTTTCTGATTACATATATTACTTAAATAGGTTCAAGCTCTGCACTGATTGCTGAAAACTACTTTTTCATAGTAACCCCCCCCCCCCACTTTTGAAAATTTCGGCGTATGCTGCTGCCCAAACAAAAACTATTTAACTATTTATTATTATGCATCAATTATTGAGCGTCATTTCATTAACAATAGCATCTAAAACATTTCCCGAAAATTTTATCAAATTATATGTATTATTGTGTGAAATATCATGATAACGGTAAAGATTTGTGCTAAAAACATAATTCTGAGAAAAACTCAGTTCAAGTTGTTTGCCACTTCAATTTTGTAGCAGACATTTTTTAAAATAGCTATAACTCTGCTTCTAATTGATGTAGAATGAAAATCAAAACGGTTTTGAAAAGAGAAAAGATTGAATTGCACGATTCCTGGAAAAAATAAAATTGACCAAAATAGTCAAAAAATGAAATTTTCAACGTAGGCAGTCACCTTAAAAGATACACTATCATTGCAATAGAATGCTTTACTAAAAATTATTACAGTGAGGTTTTTTAAAAAAAATATTGAAGTTTATAATTAAAAAACGTTCTTGGAAAAAAAAACCATGCTTGCAGCTGATTTTAAAATCAGACTTGTACAGTCTAACTAATGCAGCCAGATATTTAGAAACAATACTGCTAATTCAATCTATTTCAATGTAATATAAATATTTTATATAATCATGTATTATGCTATATATATGTATAAATATATTAAACAAAAATAAAATATATAAATAAAATCAGATTAAAATATCATGCAAATTATTCACGTGCAAATAATTTTTGCATGTGTATTTCAATTTAATGTACATATATTATATCTTATGCTATATATATGTATAAATATATTAAGCAAAAATAAAATATATAAAGAAAATCAGATTAAAATATCATGCAAATTATTCACGTGCAAAAAATTTTTGCACGTGTATTTCAATTTAATATACATATATTATATCTTATGCTATATATATGTATAAATATATTAAGCAAAAATAAAATATATAAAGAAAATCAGATTAAAATATCATGCAAATTATTCACGTGCAAAAAATTTTTGCATGTGTATTTCAATTTAATGTACATATATTATATCTTATGCTATATATATATATAAATAGGCTATGTATAAATATATTAAGCAAAAATAAAATATATAAAGAAAATCAGATTAAAATATCATACAAATTATTCACATGCAAAAAATTTTTGCACGTGTATTTCAATTTAATGTACATATATTATATATTATGCTATATATATGTATAAATAGGCTAGGTATAAATATATTAAGCAAAAATAAAATTATAAAGAAAATCAGATTAAAATATCATGCAAATTATTCACATGCAAAAAATTTTTGCATGTGTATTTCAATTTAATGTACATATATTATATCTTATGCTATATATATGTATAAATAGGCTATGTATAAATATATTAAGCAAAAATAAAATATATAAAGAAAATCAGATTAAAATATCATACAAATTATTCACGTGCAAAAAATTTTTGCATGTGTATTTCAATTTAATGTACATATATTATATATTGTTAAATATATATATATATGTATAAATATATAAATATATGTATAAATATATATTAAGCAAAAATAATATATATAAACTAAAGAAATTCTGATTAAAAATCATACAAAGTTATTGAATCGTTACTAAACACGTATTAGATGTGGAATATATAGAATTCCATGTGTTGTAAATGCAAAAAATCTGTATACTGAAGATTTGGCCTTTTGAACCGGCTAGCTTTTGTGACGTACAGTTTGGAACATATCACTGCGCATGCGTCAAGTTTGCAACTAAATTCGACATTATTGTAATATTAAATTGTAATACTGTATTGTAATATATATTATATATTATGTATTAAAAAATATATAGTATATATTAAAATATATATATTATATATGGTTAAAATAATGAAAACCTGTTTTACTGTGAAAAAAATTCTGATTCAATTTTTCTTAAATTAACGAATCACGGTGAATGAATGACTCACTTGTGTTTACATTTTCAAGTTCTGAGAAACACTATGATAACGCGAAAGGTGGCGGAAAAGAGATAATTCTCTAATGAAGAGATAATTTTGAAATAAAATTGATCGAAATAAAGTTGATTTGTGTCGATATTACGCTGTTTTAATTACAATTATTTGGGTTTAGTTGGCAAATAATCTTTTTGAACTTTACTTTTAACTTGTTAAGCCTAACTCATAAAACAAAATGGATGCCAAATGGATGGATATGAGGTGGTCGCTCCGGACGCGTTACGGACAGAGTCGACTACAGAACACGGCAACTATTATAAGGATACATATATTTTTTCTTTTTTGCATGAATTGCATACATTGACCGTTGTATTTAATTTGAATGTACTCCGTAGCGAAGTGCGGGTTTTCAGCTAGTAAAAACATATACGTATTATTGTAATTTACATATTTGCAAGCTTTTACTTGTGGTGCGCCATGGAATTATCGAAAAAATGTTTTTGTGCCGTGGAAGATAAAAGGTTGCGGAGCTCTGCTGTAGAGGGAATCGCAAAAATGGGCCTCGTGAGAAAAAGGTTAATAACCCGCGGTAGTTTCGTTATAGGAGACCGTTTTCGTTTTTAAAAAATGCAAATAATATTTCAAAATTAAAATTTTTAGGGTAAAAATCTGTTATAGTATGTTTTAAACGCTCCTCAATTCCTTTTGTGGACGAAATTGATAAAACGAATCCTGTTGCAAGGTACAGAAAAGTTCGCTCTATCTGAAAATACCATTTTTATATTCGACTAGCTGAATACCCGTGCTTCGCTACGGAGTACATTCAAATTAAATAGAATGGTCAATATATGCAATTAATGCCAAAAAATAAATATATATATATTTATAATAAATACGATGATCAATGTATGCAATTGTTTTAAAATATATATATATACATATATTTATAAAAAAAATCGTAAGGGATATTATTAAAGACAAAATAATGTAGATGAAAATATTTAAATTAAATCTAATAGAACATACTAAAGAATATAGTACAGTTAACATAGTACAGTTTGAGGAATGCATATTTTACTGTATTTTTAATATTTTTTTGGATAATATCCAATCGTCTGCCGCATTAGAAAGAAAAAAAAAATTTTTTTCTATTACGTTTTTATCTCGTGATGATAAATTTATTTAAAGTACCAGAAAAAGAAATCACGTGATCAGCATTTAATAAATTAAATTCTAAAAATTAAACTTTAAAATTCACCAAAAATCAGAAAATGGAAGTAAAGATTCGAAAAAGATTTTATTTTAAAGGAATTTTTATGATCTTTCTCGCGATGTAAATTTTATAATGCTCAAATTATTATTTTAAATGCAAACTTAAGAAAAGTAATTAAAACAGCTTAAAAATTTAATTTTAAAAAAATCTAAGAAATTTTTTTTTTAAATATTTCTTAATGCACCCCTACACAATAAGAAGAATCGCCATGCAAAATTTCAGCCCTTTAGGTCCAGCGGTTTGGTCTGTGCGTTGTATGTCAGTGAGTCAGTCAGTTACGGAACTGTTTTGTACATATAGATTATCGGCATTTATGTAGCTGTAAATAGTAGACACATTTTCTCCATAGGTTAGCATTCAGGTGAGCGAACCCAATAGGGTTTGCACACAGCAGCCTTAACTGGTATAACGGAGTTTAAAATATTTTGGACACTTCTGGATTAAACTCTGAGACATTTCTGAGAAGAGAGAATACTGCTGTAAAAGTAGCTTCTATGTTATTATGGAGTACTAGTTGAATACTCGTGCTTCGCTACGGAGTACATTCAAATTAAATACAACGGTCAATGTATGCAATTAATTTGTATGTTTAATATCCATAAAACATACTAATTTGAATTAAATTCTTAAAAAACTTCCATCTCAATGAGTCTAGTGGTTAAATCTTATCTTTTACGGCATTTTAATATTTTTTTGTCAATTTATTTCGTTGTTGTGCACGTGACGCAAAATTAATTTAAAGTATCGCAAAAAGAAAATAATCCACCTGATCAGCATTTAATAAATTAAGTTCTAAAAATTAATCTTTAAAAATTCACAGAAAATCAGAAAATGGAGGTAAAGATTCTAAAAAGATTTCATTTTAAAGGAATTTTTATGATCTTTCTCGTGATATAAATTATATGACCCTCGAATTATTATCTTAAATGCAAACTTTAAAGAGTTTTACAAACACAACTTAAAAATTTAATTTAATAAAATCTAGGAAGAATTTTTCAAAAATCTTTCTTAGTGCACCCCTACACTATAAGAAAAATCGCCATGCATAATTTCAGCCCTTTAGGTCAGCGGTTTGGTCTGTGCGTTCTATGTCAGTCAGTCAGTCAGTGAGCTACGGAACTGTTTTATATAGAGATATTATTTAGTCGTATATTTGTGCGTTTGGATCGTCACAAGAAAAAGGAAAGTTAATGAAACTTTTTTTAATATTCTGCCTTCCTTTTCATGAGCTTATTCCAATATGTTTTTAAATTGACAAATTAATTTAAAGAATCCTTCGCATCGAATAATATGTCTTACAAGAGAGTATAAAAAAATGAGCATATGTGTCTAATATGACGGTTCAATAATCTATATGAATTGTTGAAATGAGGGGTAAATAAGTTTTGACGATTATAGTGCATAGAAAAGCTGATTATATTGAATTGGTTCAGCTTATTAAGATCCTGTTGAGTGATTAATTTCAGATTTTAATCCTATTTATGTACGTAGGAAATATCTTTGTCTAAGCTGGGCTGACAAACAATCTCTAAGCCGTAAACAGTTTGTTTATGTAGGTAATATAAAACTGTAATACTGAAACTAACGATCAGATTCTACACATCTAAGGTACTTAAATATCTACTAGTTAGTACCCGTCAAAACATGACGGCTGGATAGTAAATAAATGTACTAATACACGAATTTTACCCAACATATCATAGCCTAATGTTGAAAATCACAATATTAAGAATAGAGAAATACGCTTTAAAAAATTACTATTGAACCCAATAAAAAGAAATAGGGTTACTCAACAGCTCGAAATAAAAAATTTCCGTCAGGTTCAATTCTATATCTCACAAACATAATTAAAAATAAAAAGGGTAGAGAGAGAGCTAGAGAGATTCCTCGGAATAAACAAATTAATGTGTTTATGCGGCCTCGTGCTTTGTGAGTATCGAAAGCCACATTTAAACATGTAAATGAGCATGCGCAGAAAGCAATTTTTAATCATAAATTATTATCACTAATTAATAGAAATTACGCTTATAAAAACAAAATTTGACACATCTATCGATTGAAATCTTTTTTTTAAGACCAAAATGAAGAAATTTGAAGTAGTTTTCTCTCACGGACTGAACAAAAAATCGGCTTAGAAACTTAAATATATAGATAATAAATATTTGAATTAGAAGAATTTATTTTCTTTAAACAAATATTTTTTAAATATGTTATCATCATTGTTTGACAGTTTCTATTTCTGACAGTTGTTAAAAATATGCGATTACTTCAGATTTAAATTATAATGTCATTAATGGCGTGTCTTACTCACTGGCGTGTAATAAATCTCCATAAAATCCCTCGAGTTATGCCGACGTTTTATTAGCGCCTCACTGACGCCACAAAATGTCATGGTGTCATTGTCTCAATTAAAACTCATTTGTGACCTTACAAGCTAGTTACAATACGACTCTCCTGTTACTCTGCCTTGTGATTTTACCGTAACTTCGCTATGACTCTTCGCTTACACAGTCACAAACAAGTAGCCCATTAACTGCTTTAGTATCCTGTCCAAAATACTCCACGCCCCAGAAGACAGAAAGCAACCTTTGTCACAAATGTGACTTCAGCGCCCCGAAGTGATACCATAGCGGGACGACATGTATCATAATGACTTGAATGTGGCTTCACTGCAACATATGTAACTTCTCTGGGATGTCAGCTTTCGGTCAATATCAACAGCTGTTTCATGTTGGCAACAATAGTTCATTTAAAACAGTAGAACTCCTTCTTCTTTGGATGAGTGGGTAAATGCGGTGAGAGACTTTGATCACACACACAAATAAAAAGATCGTATTCTTTTTAGCTGCTAAACTTTAATTCCTTCTTAAAGCAGCACATTACACAACATATACAATAAATGAAAATACAACATATGCAGCTCCTCACGTCAGCCAACATGGCCGCATCCCTCCTATATTCCCCTACACTAGCGAGAGGTTGAGTTGAGTTGTCTCTTCCCAGTTCTTACAAAAACGTATCAAAATGACACATTATTTCACTGTACCTAAATCTGCAGGTACATACAGTCATTGAAAAATTTAAGTATTTAATTTGTTTTACTCTGTATGTCTCTTAAATTTTGACATTTTATAGCATGACTGCATAAGTTTATAACATGTATTTTGAAAAAATGTGGAGTGATAATTTCAAAATTTTCTCTATTCCAATATCCTCGATGATCATTCTTCAGTTATAATTTTTTAAAATTGTAATTGTTTCACTTCTGATGCATGAGAAATAAATTTTTCACAAATTATTTGGAACATATCGATAAAAAGAAAAAAAAAGGTCCACATTTAGATATGGGAGGACATACATTACTGTGACATCATGTATAATAATATTTGAAACGTCCAATCGATAGATTTGATTTCCTTTGTAAACCGGTATGTTATTTTTCCAATGCGAGGCACATGTCAATGAAGACATTTGGTACTTATTCGCGAGAGTAGTCGGTTTCTTTCAATGAGGGCACCGTATAGGTAAACTAATACCACCTCCTGGTGCCACATCAATTTTTACAAAGCAACCGTAGGGGCAACATCTAGTGAGCTCATACCTTGTACTACCCACTGACTTCATAGAAAGACTTTCCTGTTTACGGATTTAACGTGCCCTTATAAGTATATATATACATATATATATATATATATATATATATATATATATATATATATATATATATATATATATATACAGTGCCGTAACTAGCCATTCCTGTGCCCTGGGCAAGAATTTGCATTTGGACCCCTTAATTAATTAGGTTTGGGAAAATAATAACACAAATACAGCATTTTGCGCCCCCCCCTTCCAACTGGTCCCTGGGCGGGTGCCCGTGCCAAATTACTGCACTGTATATATATATATATATATATACAGTGCCGTAACTAGCCATTCCTGTGCCCTGGGCAAGAATTTGCATTTGGGCCTCTTAATTAATTAGGTTTGGGAAAATAATAACACAAATACAGCATTTTGCGCTTCCCCCCTTCCAACTGGTTCCTGGGCGGGTGCCAGTGCCTAGTTACTGCACTGTATATATATATATATATATATATATATATATATATATATATATATATATATATATATATATATATGACTTAGACACGAGGGTGTTGAGTATAGTTTGTCAGGATTCGAACTGAGCACCCCAAATCCCAAGTACCAACGCGCGACCACTAGGCTACCTCCCCAGATCAGATTATTCAGTACTCGTAGCATGATTACAAGAAAGGGGAATACTAATTGCTATTGTTTACTGTTATCCCTTTCCAATGGGATTTCATCTATGTAAATGCATTTTTAAGGTCAAGGCAGAGAAACCTACACACGATTATCAAGGTATTGATTGCTTCACTTCCATTTGAATAAAACACTTCTGACCTACTTGATCAAAAATGATATAATGACATTAGAATATCAGTCAACTAGATCTGTCTGGATGACCTGTTAGACTGATAAATTGCTTTACCTTGAACAAGTTGTAAGGGAAATGATGCGGTTTGTGAAAGCAATTGTGCCTCATTAGCGTCTGCCTCACGCTTTATTTGCATTGATTGTAAATATTATTGTTACAAGCAATTGTATTAATTTTCCACACCTTCACTGCTGGGTGTTGATTGGATAAAAATATTTGATTTTAAAAAAATTGGTTCCTGAAATAAACCAAAATAAAACATTGATCTCCAAATTTAACCATAATTATTAAAACTGCAAAAATTTATTATTCCTGTTGTTAATACCAATTAACATTTAAAAATTTCTAAAAACTAGTGGCCCCGTTGCTCGAAATCTAGCAAATTTCATTTCATTTTCCGAATAACGAATGTTATTCTAACTTACGCAGCTTAATTGTTATTAAACTTTAGTATTTCAGTCTTTGCATCCAATTTAACAAATTAACCCTTTTTTTCTAATTGAAAATAATAAATCTGCATTTTATGACAAGATATACAATGTTTATAATATTGAGGCATATTTATAATTAAAGGCAAAAGAATGCAGATTCAATCGCCTTATTTCAAATCTGTCCGGTTTATTGGATCTAAGGACAATTTGAGAATGGATTCCTATTATGTCCAAAAACCTAAAAAACAATCAGATTGTCCATCTTCGTGATATGCGGGATACCGTGTAATAGCTGCACATTTGATCGACTACATCAACTCCTTCTTTTGTCGTATTGCAATCCAGTATAATCGCTGGTTTACCATGGTAAAATCACGACTAACAATGAATGGAAAGGAATACAAGGGTAAAAAAATCAGAATTGCATTAGAAAGGGTGTAGCTATAAATAGAAACTGATTAGAATATTCAAACCTTACATGTAAAAACAAACAATTCAAAATTACGAAAATGTTGCACTTTTTACACTGGCGTGCCTTCTGAAGGGTTAATAGAAGATTATTACTGTTACATAGTATAGTAGAAAACCGCCGAAATTCACGGTTAATCTTTTCGAAAAGGTCAAACTCATATCAAATAACAAAGGTAAACTTCAGATGATTAAAACAAATTTACAAATTTATTCAAAGACCTCTATTTTGATACCTCAACCTTATTTTTATGTTCAGCCGTTCCCTCACAATTGTTCTCTAAGTTTAAAAAAAACCTCATGGAACAAATATATAGATTTTAAAAATGGGTCATGATGACCTTTCTGATGAAGGAAGGGCAGAGCAATTTTAGTTTCACATATTTTCGAATCTAGATCCATGCTGCTTGATTTGGACTCGCTTTATATCAATTGATTTTTATAGTCAGTTCAGAAAATAAAGGAAATCAAACATTGATAGCTCCACAAATTACCACAATAATCGAAAAGTCTTGAACATTTTTCTTTTCTTTTTTACATTACTATTAAAGAATTTAAAAAAAAGTTTATCACCCCGCCATTATGATCAAATTTCTATTCGTGAAGAACTATTGCGATAAATTTTCTATTAACTTTCTGATACAGGAAGTGTAAAGTAACTTTATCTTCGCATATTGGCTTCTATTGATCCAGGCTGTTGTGTACTGATCGGATAATGATACTTGATTATATAAACCACTTTCTTAAAATGTATGCAATCAAATATTGATTTTCGCTTTTTACAAATTTGATTAAAATGTCTTCTCTTTATTTTTATACTTTTTACCAATTAAGAAATACACTCATGAACATAAATTAAGGATAATCCAGAATCACATTGAAATCGAACTCTAAAGTAAAAATTTGACCTTTAGAATTATCACACACATCTTCAAGAATAATATGCAACTTACAGAAAGCCATCAGATGACGTTGATAATACGTCACAATGACGAGAGTGTAAGAGAGGGCTATATAAGGAATGGTGGCAAAGAAGTAAAACTGTTCACAAGCGTTCTGTAAGCCGCTCAATGCCATAACCAAATAGTTATGACACAGAGGACGCATGTGGGTGATTTTTTACGTGGTAGAATTATCGGCCGCCTGGAATGTGGGCGTACTCAGATGGAAGTGTCCGAGAAACTTGGAATTGCCCAAAGTGTCATTTCTAGGCTTTGGCAACTATTCCAAGATGATGGAAATGTCAGCAGACGTTACAGTACAGGTCACCCCCGAGTTACAACGCCAAATGAAGACCGGCATTTGGCAGTAACTACCAAAAGAAGCAGACGGAGTACAGCATCCGACCTGTCTCGTCAGCTATCTGCAGCCACGGGTACCACAGTTTCAAGGCAAACCGTGTACAGACGTTTGGGAAAAATTGGTCTATATGCTCGCAGGTTTGTCAGATGTGTTCCGCTCACGTCAACTCACTGTTGGTAGCGATTAGCCTGGAGTAGAGAACATGCAATGTGGACATCGTCACAGTGGGCTTGTGTGATGTTTTCCGGCGAGTACAGGTTTAGCTTGCAGTCTGATTCGCGTCGGACTTTCATATGGAGAACGCCCGGTACCCGTTACAACCAAGACAACATCATTGAACGACACCGTTACGGTGGTGCAGGATTGCTCGTTTGAGGTGGAATTATACCGGGCTCCAGAACAAATCTGCATGCTCAAATCGGAACCATGAACGGCCACATTTATCGATACATCGTTCTGGAACAACATCTATGTTTGTTTAGGGGTGCCATGGGCGCAGAATTTGTGTTTATGGATGACAACGCCCGTCCTCACCGAGCAAACATCGTAAACGAATGCCTTCAATCTGAGTATATCACCCGTATGGAATGGCCAGCATTCTCACCTGACTTGAATCCGATAGAGCATGTGTGGGACATGCTTGGCTGACGAGTTGCAGCCCGTCAACTACCTCCTACATGTGTACCGGAACTTGTGAGATCATTGCTTGCTGAGTGGAGTAATCTTCCCCAAGATCAGCTCTATAATTTGATACTCAGCATGCCTAAGTGTTGTACGGACTGTATTTCATCGAATGGGAGACATACAATGTATTAACCATCATACCAACCATGTAATATTAAGTTTTTGTAAAGAAGATATTTTAGACAATTGCTCCAGGGAGCAAATATCGTAGTTTTTATGAATGTTATCATACATAAACCATCTTTTTTGTTCTTTATTTTTTGTTTAATAAATGGGCTTTATTAATAAGTCACGTTTGTTTTGTTTCTGAACCTTTATTTGCTGGAGCTGGCATTATTCTTAATTTATGGACATGAGTGCAGAAGAAACATTTTCTACATTCCTCTTTGATGAACTTTCATTGCATATGAATGTATATACTCGTATAAGTATATATACACTCTTAGACAAAAAAAAAAAACATTAAAAAACAAAAAACCCGACACAACAAGAACGAGTTATCCGACTGGGACGAAAATCGGTAGCTGTGATGTAGGTGTATAGAAGAACAAATGATTACAATTTGAGAAAAATTGGAGGATTTACTCAAAAGAAAGAGCTTCACAAAGTGAAAAAGTCAATAACGCGTTCAACCACCTCTGGCTCTTATGCAAACAGTTATTTGGCTTGGCATTGATTGATAGAAGGGAAGGATGTCTTCCTGCGGGATATCGGGCCAAATTCTGTCCAATTGGCGAATTAGATAATCAAAATCCTGAGCTTGTTGGAGGACCCTTCCCATAATGCTCCAAACGTACTCAATGGGGGAGAGATCCGGCGACATTGCTGGCCAAGGTAGCGTTAGGCAAGCACGAAGACAAGTAGTAGAAACTCTCCCAGTATGCAGGCGGGCATTATCTTGCTGAAATAAAAGCCCAGGATGACGTAATATGAAGGGCAACACAGCGGGGGTTAGAATATCGTCGACGTACCACTGTGCTGTAAGGGTGCCGCGGGTGACAACCAAAGGGGTCCTGCTATGAAATGAAAGGGCACCCCAGACCATCACTCCTGGTTGTCGGCCCGTATGGCGGACGACAGTTAGGTTGGTATCCCACCGCTGTCCGGGGCGTCTCCAGACACGTATTCGCTGGTCATCGGGGCTCAAATCGAAGCGGGACTCATCACTGAGAACAATTCTACTCCAATCAGTGACATCCCAGGTCCAATGGGACCGACACCACTGCAAACGCGCTTGTCGGTATACAGAGGTCAATGGTAGTCGGCACAAGGGACGCCGTGAGCTCAGCCCCCTTTCTCTGGGCCGCCTATGAATGGTCCCTGCGGTCACTGAAGCACCAGTTGCACGTACAATCGATGATAATGATGAAGCTGGGGCTGTGAGTGCCGCTCTGACCATTGCTTGGTCCTCACGTTTTGTCGTTTCTCTAAGCCTACCGCTTCCTTCTTCACGCTGTGTTCGACCATGGTTCACCCATTCCAGCCAACATCGTCTTATAGTGGCATCGCTCCTACCCAAATGTCGCGCGATTCACCGATTAGACCAACCGGCTTCCTTGAGCCCAACTACACGTCCTCTCTCAAATGCTGACATATGCGCATATTGTTCGCGCCCCTGTATGCGAGGCATAGTTACTGTTTACCTGAGTACACGGAATGAAATTCGCAAAGAATTTATGACTTGGAATCGAAATTTCTCTTCTTTAATATCCTTTCAGTTAAGCAGTTAAGATGCACTGCAGAGTCACATGTTCATTCACTGGCCGACAAACTTTAAAATCTTGCATTTTCCGTCGAAACCTGTATGCATATCAATTTGTGCTCAATTTGCATTACCCCTTCTTGGTGCGTCTTTTTTTTTTGTCTAAGAGTGTATTTGAGTATCTCTCTCTCTCTCTCTATACATATATATATATATATATATATATATATATATATATATATATATCGAAACTTCTCTGAGGCGGCCAGTCGCGGTTTCGTCAAAAAGTGACCGTTTTGATGGGTTTCTGTCTAATAGGGTTAGATTTCTCTATGGTGGCCAGTAATGGTTCCGAAAAAAGTGGCCGTTTTGAGGGGTGACCGACTAGAGAATTTTCAATGCCTATATCTCAGAAGTTAGTGACTGAGTTCATTCATGGCGTTGAAATGACGGTGGAACAATTTCAGCTCGCATATTCTCTAGTCTAGATTCACACTGTTGGGTGTTGATCATATAATAACAGATTAAAAAAAAATCAGTGCCAAGTGTTGCATTTTCTGACTTCCATTACTCAATCACTTTGTTAGTGACGACACCAATAAGATGGAGGCGTGGTCTAACCACGCTAGGTGTTATGCAAAATAATTCCCGCATAAAAGGTGACGGTATCATCTGACGGATTTATAGCGGATCTTCGTACCTGGCTCGTGCGTCCCCACTAACAGGAAAATGTTTCGGGCCATCCTGGGTCTTTCGTCTTAATTTTTTGTTCGTCCTCGTCATTTAAATAAAATATAAAAAATATAAAAATCAATACTTGGCTTTGCCAAGGCAAAAAACATTTAAAAATTTTTAAAAATAAAAATCTATTTACTATCCTTAAACTTCCTTCTATCACTTTCATTCGTCTCTGAGTATATCCTTTTGGATCTGCTCATTTTCCTAGTATTAGAAACCACGGATTCTGAACCTTATCTCTCTATCCAATCACTTTTCTTCTTCCTCTCTCAACTTGCAAATTGAAATCCAGCTTACAGACAGCCATTGACTCCATCCCCATCAGCGAATCAACACGAAGATCCTGGAAACATCCAATGAGAACTCTTCATTTCACCCTCCAATATTCTGACCAAAAGACTTACTGCTTCACTTTTGTGTTGCATTTTTCATTGCAGAAGAAGAAAATAAAGAACATTCCTGTCTCATTTCGGTGACACTTTCGCTCTCCGTTGACAATCTCCTGAAATATCTGTGTTAGAAGGCATTGGCCTAGGCAACACCACATGTTCCTATGGTCCTATGGTTAACCACATGTTCCTATGGTCCGATGCCTCTTGAGTTGAGGCTGCCGTCCGTTCGCTTCCTGTCTTACGGAAATTTCCCTTAGGGGAAACTGACGTGTAAGATTTCCCTCACCCCCGCCGACATTTTAGATAAGTTTGAATGTGTACCTGTGAGCTCACGCCCCTTTTGATCCAGCGAGCAAGCTGTGTAATAGTTTACTCATCATGTATACAAATCTGTAGATAGTTGGTGTGCCGTTGATATAAAGCTCCAAAATGAGCCTTCTGACTGTTTACTGAAGATTATTGTCACACTAAGAGTTGATTTGGGTGAAAAAGTGTTTATATCTCATCTTATTAAGTTTAAAAAGTTTCCATATCGAATTTGGTATGAGAGAAGCCATTGAAAATAATAATGCCTCACATAAGTTGGAAACTCGGGTTCGAGTCCTGTTTCTGGCAATAGGTTCTTACAGGGGTGTCTGACCGTTGTCAAGTAAATAGCTAATATTCATTGAGGAAAAATATTTTATAAAGTTTATTGTCTCTAAAATAAGTAAATAAAGTGTAAGTAAAAATAAAAATAAGTAAATATGCAAGTCAACCTCCGGTGCCCTTGACCTAAAAAAGTAATGTAAAAATATGTGAGGGTAAGTCACTGGAAACTGCACTTAAGGCTGCTGTGTACGAAACCTAGTGAATTCACTCATCTCAATGTTAACCTATGGAGAAAATGTGTCCAAGGAATGCCGACTTGGACTGAAAGAGTTTTTCTTAAAAGAATTGTAACAAAGAAAGAAATTTGATACCTTGGAGTATTTTTCGTGTTTTTGAAAGAATGCTAATAATGCTTTAAAATTTAAATTATTTGAGGAGAAAAATCTGGTATAGTGTGTTTCAAGCGCTCCTAAATTCCTTTGGGGGACGAAATTTATAAAATGAATCTTTCTGCAAAGTGCAAAAAAATTCACGCTATCTGAAAATATCATCTTTATTGCATTATCAGAATTTATGTCGCTGTAAATTGTAGACATATTTTCTACGTAGGTTAGCATTGAGGTGAGCGAATCCAATAGGGTTAGTACACAGCAGCTTTAAGAGGCACCCCTCTCACTTGGAATCGTTCTATTGATAGAATTCTGGTCTCAAAATCAGGATACCACGTGTCGACTTTCTGACCTGTCACGTGCCATTTACTGTCTGAATTTGACCAGGATTTAAATATTGTGTTACCTTGGCAATCATTAAAACAGCTGAGGCGAAAAAGGCCCAATTTTTTATGTGTAAAATGTTGATGTCATTTCAGGTGTCAATCATTGCATGTTTAATGGAATATTCGTGACTAAAATACTTCTTTAATGGCAGTAAATATATCATCAAGTTCTATGCTTCGTAACCTAATGTGCCAAAGTAATGAAGAGGGGATTCAGATATCTGTAAATGTGGTAAGAACTGCATAATACATTTGTCATTAGTGATGAATGTCTTTTGAAAAAAAAATATGATTTCCGATAAAAGCGATTTGTAGAACTATCTATAAGCGATAATTTAGAATTTTAGATGTCAGCAAATGATATCTCTAATGGTTCTTCTAGCTTCTATCTTTCTGCAGGGAAAGAATAGTAATAAAAGATCTCGGAGTTTTTCCATTATAAAGGAAATTCCGAGAATAATAAGTTGGAGCATTTTGTCTGACCACAAAAGCAGATATGATCAATAGTTACTTTTCGAAATCATTTTTTACTGAAAGCTATATTTTTGCTGAAAAGATGGCTTTTTCTTACTGTACTTTTGTAGTTAGCCTTAAATAGTGACTTGGACCATTAACTACACTTCACAACACGTACATTACATGGGGTTGGAAAATTGTATCAGCAGATTGTAGGAAATAAGTGAAACGTTGAGAATTTTGCTTTATGATTCAACTACAGCGAAACCCAGTCACCCCTCTAAATGTCCTCATTCTGTTCAGAACCGATTAAAGACTCCATATAGCCAATATTATGGAAGAAAACCCTTTTCCACGGCCACCCCTCAAAACGGTCCCTTTTTTTGGAACCGCCTGAGGGAAGTTTCACTGTACTTTTATTTCATCCTTTATTTGCACAACTTTCGTTTTCTTTCGTCCTTAAGTGTCCGGTCTACAGATTTCCCAAGTTGTTGCCAGCTTTCTTTGATTCGACAGAACTATATTATCAACTTATCTTAAAATTCGCCTCTCACTTTGGGCAAGTCGTAAACCGAGACCTAGCGATGATTTCTGTAGAAACAGCTGGATATAATTTATCTATTGTTTCATTTTCTCCTTCTTGCTTTAAGGGGGTCCGGGACACATTTTTAAATAAAATTTATTTATTGAGTTAAAATTTTGAATTTTTTTGTGATGGTCAACTATATAACTCGTAAACAAAATCACATCATAAAATTTCTCAAAAAGTTTTTAAAAAGTTTTAAAATTTAAAATTTTTAATAAAAGGGGGGTAATTTAAAATCATTATAACTCGAAATATTATTTGTCGAATTTCAAAATTTTTTCATTTAATTAAACAGAAATATATAAGTTTTAATTCTGATTCAGAATTTTTTGAAATATTAATTTTTAAAGAAATTAAAAATATTTAGATTAAAAATTACACAAAAATTATGTAACTTACTTTTAAAAAATCATATTTTTAAAAGTAAGTATTTTTTTCAAATTTTCTGAATCAAAATTAAAGTAAAATAGTTGAAAAAGATATGTTCCATGTTTCAACCATTTATCTTTAACGGCTCTTGACTTATAACAATTTAAAGACCAGAAATGGGGGAAAAACTCATCATGCAGAAAAACGCACTTACAGGTTTAAACAACGATTTGTTACTATTAGAATGTTGCAAAAAAAAAAAATAATTTATTCTGTTCTAATTAAGATAGAAACCTGATTTAAACGTCATTTTAAACTTAAAAGAACAAAAAAAATTTTAATGCAATAAAATTTTTTTCAAAAATTTGAACAATTTTGTGTCTTGAAAGATTGTCCGGGAAGATTGTCCTAAAGTTCTGGCTTACGAATTACCTCTGCAGTAACTGAATTACCCTTTTTGATAAGGTACTTTAACTTTTAAGGTAAGGTCGCATGCCTAATCCTTAATTTCGATTCCTCATATTCTATCTCAACATTTTTTAATAAAGCAAAGAGACAAAATAGTGATTTAAATAAAATAAAGAATAATTAAACACTACTTAAACTAAAACTAAACACTAATAGAGAACTAAACACTAATAGAGAATCTAAACTAAAAGCTATACTAAAACTGAACACTAATAGAGAAAAACTAAACACAAACTGTTAAAGTACATTAATGATAAATTAATTTTGATATTTTAGCTGGTAGATCGTATGCTTTGTCCTCAATTTCAATTTTTCAAATTCCATCTTAACTATTTAATTTTTTTCAAAATAAAACAGAGAAATAATATAGAGATAAAATAAAACATAACTATAAAATAGAGATTAAAACGCCTTGTAGATAAGATACTTGAACTTTATTAGCTGCTATGTCGCATGCCTTAATCTTAATTTCAGTTCCTCAAATTTTATCTTCACTATTTTATATTTTTTAATGTAATCAAACTGGCATCAGCTTTCATGTGTTTTCAAATTCCAAATCTGGAAAAAAGTAATTGTTTCTTACACAGCCATAATATATACCAGGAAATGGCCCAATTTTGCAAACGACTTCCAGGCTAAAAAATTCCTCTATGCGAAAAACCAGAAGATTTATATTTTCCTTAGAACAGACTACACGTGAAATTTAAACTTTGTAAATTTAGAAGAAAAAAGTTCACTAATACGGGCATATTTTTTCTAAGCAATCCTTTTCATATTTTGAATTGTTTTTCTTTATTGTTTCAAAGTATAAGATTTTAAAATTGTAATTTTAATTTCGAAACAAAATGTTTCGATTACCTACTTATCATAGACCAAAATTTTTTTGAAAAACAAAACAAAATCTGCAGAAAGCTAGCTTTATACACTTTTTTTAATCCTAAATCCAACAATTTCACCTCTCTCCGTAGAGTTGACTGTTTCAATGATTTTTATTTCATCAATTGCATTTACACTTTTGAATGCCGAATTCACATTTTTCAATTACTTGAAAGTCGCCAAAGAGAATTCTGAAAGAAATTTCGTCTGACGAAGACTAAACAATCTTCGTGAACTACAGGCGGAGGGGTAGAATTTAAATTGGAAATAGAAAATCATAGTGTGGATTCTGCGGATTTGTAAATTCTCTCACATAGGGATTTTCAAATGAAACTTCTATCAAAATATTCATGAAATGCATTCAGTTAAATAAACCAGTATTTATTTTTCAGATGATAAAACGTGCATACTGTCAAGCCAAAATAAAAATGGCGTCTTTTACTTTAAAAAATACCCATGAATTTTTTAACCTTTTCAGGGGCAATAACCTGAACTGTTTGCACGGTGCAGATTTTTGTTTCCGATTTTTTTAACCTAAAGAATCTTGAAATTTTTTCCATTTAAAGGTTGTAAAATGCTTTTATTTCTTTAAACTGATAATAGATGGCATCACTAGCCATTTTTCTGCTCATTCAACTGGAAAACATTGAATGCAAATGAAAGAAGGACGAGATTTAAGCGTTTGCCCCTGCAAACACCGCCCCTCAAAGGGTTTTTAAACAAGTTTCGAACACAACAGCGAGATAAATGCTGTGCGTCAGGCGTTAAAAACTTCCCTTTATATTTATGGCAAATCATCTAAACAAATTCTAAAAATATTTCGAGCTTTTATTCCGTGTGTTGCCTAAAGATATATGCTTTTGAAAAACATGTGTACAGACGGATAGATCTGCTGATGCTTTCAAAGAGTTTTGACCCATTCAATTTATTTTACTGTGTTACTGCAATTCAAACAATTAACAGCCAAATCGTTGGATCATTTATGATTTTATACAAAGCTAAATAATGAAGCTAATGTGTAAGATTACTCACGATTTGTTGAAAATTGAAAAGCTTAGTACTCCACTAGGTGGTGCAAAACCTGTAACTGTAACAAAAACTGCTTGTGATCTTGTGTGCTAATTTATCAGTTACGGTACCAGTATACAAGATATGATATTTATCACTTGAATGTTGTCTTGTATAGTTGTCCTTACGTTTGTCTTACGTGTACTGTCTGTCTTTTGTGTAGTGTAATTTAATTGTGATATTAAATCGTAATAAAATGCATGTTGTGTAAAGTTTATTTTCCTGATATCTTGAATCAAGACACATTCCATGCCACGCTTTAACTGTATTAACTCCATTAATTAAATCCATTTGCTTCAACAAAATATAACCATTATGATTACCAATTCAGTAACTGCAAGTCCATAATGAAATGCTTGCTTAAATTCACTTGACATCACCCTCCCTAGTAGTACCTACCTATGGAACTGCATAATTAACAAACTCTTAATTTCTCATTTTAAGTGAAGATATATGGACCTATTCATTCGTTGCCCTGAACATATCTATATATATATAAAACAGTTCCGTAACTGACTCATTCATTCACTGACTGACTGACTGACTGACATACAACGCACAGACCAAACCGCTGGACCTAAAGGGCTGAAATTTTGCATGGCGATTCTTCTAATAGTGTAGGGGTGCACTAAGAAAGATTTTTCAAAAATTCTTCTTAGATTTTTTAAAATTAAATTTTTAAGCTGTTTTAGTAACTTTTTTTAAGTTTGCATTTAAAATAATAATTTGAGGGTTATAAAATTTATATCACGAGAAAGATCATAAAAATTCCTTCAAAATGAAATCTTTTTCGAACCTTTACCTCAATTTTCTGATTTTTGGTGAATTTTTAAAGATTAATTTTTGGAATTTAATTTATTAAATGTTGATCACGTGATTTCTTTTTCTGGTACTTTCAATAAATTTATCGTCACGTGCATAACAACTAAATAGACAAAAATGATATTCTTTTTCTTTCTAATGAAGCAGACGATTGGATATTATCCAAAAAAAATAAATATCCCTTACGATATTTTTATAAATATATATATATATATATATATATATATATATATATATATATATATATATATATATATATATATATATATATATATAAATATATATATATATAAATATATATATATATATATATATATATATATATATATATATATATATATATATATATATATATATATATATAAATATATATATATATATATATATATATATATATATATAAATATATATATATATAAATATATATATATATATATATATATATATATATATATATATATATATATATATATATATATATATATATATTTTACATCAACTGTATACATTGATCGTCGCATTTATTATATATATATATATTGGCATTAATTGCATACATTGACCGTTGTATTTAATTTGAATGTACTCCGTAGCGAAGCGCGGGTTTTCAGCTAGTATCCTTATATACGGTACTTTCCCATTATACCTACTGTCGCCAACCTCTCGGCGATCTGCGATTATTGGCGAGGAAAAGCGGTTCTCATGTGCAAGAGTCATTTTCTGGTGTAGCTTTATACACTTTTTTGCCTAAACTTAAATAGAGTTGCTTTGTCCACTTCTTACATATACTTTTTCAGGTAAAGAAAATTCCCGCATGAAAGGAATAGCGTTATATAAGCAATCGAAAGTAGAAATGTAGTTTGCAAAAGGCATGTGATATGAAAAGTCAGCATTATTTGTTCCTTTGGGTTTTAAAAAAAACTGTAACTTCAAAATATAGTTCTCAAAACTGGAAATATAGTGTGAAAAGAGAGTATTTTCTTGCATTCATTTTATTTAATTGGCGACTTTTTGGCTAACGTTGGCGATAGTTCTGTATAATGCGAAAGTACTCTTAAATGTAATTAACTGGCTGTGGTGGTGTTACATAGATGGGATTAAAAATGCATTTTCTTTCTCTTTTTCAGGAATGTCCGGGAAAATCGCTCAATAAACGTGGATATGCGGATCGGAATTCATTCGGGAAACATTCTAGGCGGTCTTATAGGACTACGAAAATGGCAGTTCGACATCTGGTCTCGAGACGTAACAATAGCCAGTCACATGGAACAGGGAGGTGTGCCAGGGTAGGTGAACTTTATATACCTCTACAGAATTGTGTTGTAATTCTGTAGAGGAGAAATGTCAAGTATTAAGAAACAAAGACAGTTAAATCTTTTCATCCATACGGTAACTTTATTGATGTTCATTGGATCTAATTGGCCAATTTATCATAATATCCCTGAAGCTTGTCTGTGTTAAATCGCAAAATACCGAGAGATAGTATTGCAGGATCGCCCACCTTCTTAAATTTAGTTTTAACTTAGGATTACATTCCTCCATAACGGTCCTTCGGAAAGCAAAATTTCAGACACTAAAACCATCCGTCCGTCCATCCGTCCTCGCGAGTTATAATTTTGGCATCGTGCCAAACCCAGTCTGTATCGCCTCGACAAGCAGTAAACAGTTAAACAGAAAAGTACCAAAATGCGTTAAAATTTTGACATACATATATATATATATATATATATATACTATATAGATACATACATATACACATACAAAAGAGGTAAGCAACGATAAGTAATGCTACGTAAATAACCCGCGGTAGTTTCGTTAGAAGAGACTACCTGAAATTTCCTTAATATACACTCATGGACAAAAAAATTAGCACACCAAGAAATAATTGCGGGATCGTAACGAAACTTGCAATGAAGGTACATGTCGGGGAGATATGCAAATGATTAGAAATGCAGCGTGATTGCGCATTACGTATAGCCGGTAGAGGGCGTTGAACATCGTTCTCTGTGGAGTATTGGAACCCCTCTAGCGCGAATGCACGATGCGATACGATCGGGCATTGAGTCATACAAGTTCTGTATGATGTCTTGAGGCATTTCGTTCCATATTTGCTGTAACCTTGCCTCTAGTTCGTTCAAACTCGTGGGATGCCCAACTCGCCGTCCCAAATGATCCCAGATATGCTCGATTGGAGACAAATCTGGGGATCGGGCAGGCCAAGGAAGGGTAGTAACAGTGCGGAGACAGTCTTGTGATACCCTTGCCGTATGAGGCCGAGCATTGTCTTGTTGAAAAATGGCTCCTGGGAGCCGTTGCATGAGTGGCAACACATGTGGTTGCAGGATTTCATGAACATACCGCTGGGCTGTCATGGTGCCACGGAACAATACTAGGGGTGACCGTGTATTGTAGGCAATGGCACCCCATACCATCACACCAGCTGTGGGAGCGATGTGTCGCTGTACAGCAAAGGCAGAATTGAAGCGTTCACCACGGGCTCTCCACACACGAACACGATTGTCTCATCACTGCCGAGATTGAATCTGGATTCGTCGCTAAAGACGACCTGGTTCCATTCCGCTGCAGTCCAGTTTCCTCGTGTGCGGCGAAACTCCAAACGGAGGCGTCGATGGGTGGGCGTCAAGGGCAGCACACGTAATGGGCGCCGCGATACCAACTGTCCTTCAGCCAGGCGCCTTCGTATGGTTCGAGAAGACACAGAGGCCCCTAGTGAAGGTGCTACCTGTGCCTGGATGGCGGCCGATGAAGCAGTTGGCTGTACGCGTGCATTTCTTACGATGTGGCGGTCTTCTCGACGACTGGTCTGTCGAGGGCGTCCTGAGCCTGGTCTTCGTGTACATGACATCTCTCGGGTCCACAGGTCCCAACACCTCCTCACAACACAATCAGAGCGGTCTAATTGACGAGCTACTCGCCTAGCTGACCACCCAGCTTCCATCATCCCGACGATTCTCCCCCTCTCAAACTGCGACAACTGCTTTTATTGTCTTCGAACACGGCGTAATGGCATGTCTATCTCAGCTCTTCCTTTGTAAATGATTCAGCACACTCAAACAAGCTTTGGTTACCTGTTTTATACTCCACAGAGTACGATGTTCAACGCCCTCTACTGGCTATACGCAATGCGCAATCACGCTGCATTTCTAATCATTTGCATATCTCCCCGACATGTACCTTCATTGCAAGTTTCGTTACGATCCCGCAATTATTTCTTGGTGCGCTAATTTTTTTGTCCATGAGTGTATTATTATACAGTAATACTCCGAAGTTACGCAATGTCTGGGACCGACGAAAGAACGCGTAAGTCGAATTTGCTTTACATCGAATCACGCGATCTTTACAAGAATCTATATTGTCTAAAATCTGTAACCCTTTCTCAATCGCGCAGAGACCTGCTGTCATGTTTATGATTGTGGTTAGGTTTTCTTGTAGAATTTGATCTGAAATGTCGGATTATCCAGTGATGCTTTGGTCGCACATGTCTATGAGATCATCGACTGTCAAATCCTCAAGATGAGAATCCAACAGCTTGTTCACATCACCTCCATCGACTTCCATATCTAATTGCCTTGCAAGATCGACAACTTCCTCTATCACACAAGCGATATTATCAGTTTCAGGCGTTGTTTGCATCTCGTTTTAAAAAAAAATAATATTGGACAAAGTTTCTTCCATATAACATTTAAAGATTTTTGGAAAAATCTCATTCCAAGATTTTATAAATATAATTTACAAGATAAAAAGAACTTTTTATATACCATGTTTTTAAATTTTCTGTTGTATCATATAAACTCGAAATTCTATGTATTAATAAATACTTTTTAAAAATTTTTTTGATGAATTATCCCATCAACTTGAAAGAAAATGAAGTTAATTGAAGTTAACTTGCGTTTAACTTTTTGTTCCCATCCCGGCCAATAGATGGCTGCACCAGTCTACAAAACAAAATTAACTGAAAATAACTGAAAAGGAATTTAATTCCGCTAAAAGATGGCTAAAAGTATTAAAATAATGCATTGTCATCGTGTTCTGAGCTATTCTAAAAATTTCAAATGTCTAGCTATTCGGGAAGTTAGTTAAAAATCGATTGCAAGATTTATACGGGACAAACACACAAACAAACAAGCGAGTTAATAAAAACATGGGAAAAATGGGAAAAAGGAATCAAAAACCGTGTAATTCTGAGTCCGCGTAAATCGGAGTATTACTGTATTGTATTGACAAAAAATGGGTATTAGTTATGTATTCTTGAAACATTGGGGCGTCATCGAAATTTTATTTCTTTACCTTACATTTGTAAGAGTATTCTGACGTTAATGAATGGCGATCGATAAGAGTTCAGTTAAATTATTAATATGTATTATTGATGTTATTTGACTACCAGAAAGTTCAAAATTGTAGCAAGTTAATGTCAATTAAAAATATTTCACAATATACAGAAGAAAGTTTTCCATGGAATTAAGTTATATCAGATGACTGATAAACTTATTATTTTTTATGTTAATATTTCCAACTAGATAGTACCCGTCAAAACTTGGCGGTAAATAATTGAACAGTTCCAATAAAAAAAAGGTTCATAACCTCGTTAAAATATTAGAAATTTTTACAGAATATTAGTTGTTTTTCTATCTCATGTTATAATTAAAAATGTTGCAAGAATCCGAGTTTATAATTTAAAAAAAGTCTTTCTTCTTGGAAAAAAAAAGCATGCTTACCGCTGATTTTTCAATCCGACTTGCACAATCTAACTAATATGCTATGTATACAATCTAACTAATATGCTATAAATATATTAAGCAAAAATAAAATATATAAACTAAAGAAAATCAGATTAAAAAATCATACAAATTACTCACGTGCGAAAAATTTTTGCAGTCTATTTAGGAAGCGCTGCAATCGCGTTTCAGATTTTTTTTTATTTTCATGAATTTTAAAGCTTTATACACGTGCATTGAATAACAATTAACTTAACCTACAAATTTGTTAAATAAACGATTTTGATGTTTTTAATTTCTGTTTATTATTGTATTTTTGCACGTGAGATTAATATAGGCTGATATATTTGTGAAGCGGTCGCTCCGGAAGCGTTACTTGACAGAGGCATACACAGAACACGGCAACTATTAGGGGAATATTTTTTTAGTATGTTTATAATGAACGAAACCATAATCCCTTCACCACTATGATAATTTTCAAGATGCAGGAAAGGTTAATATTTACACCACATTAGTTGTAAAAGATTTTCTCGTTAGGTTATACTACAGTAAAATATTTTTCTACATCTCAAAAGGCGAAAAATAGCTTATTTCTACATTAAAAAAGTTTTTGAGATGTAAAATAATTCTATACGAGTACACTGAGTGTTCTATCTTTTTTCTATACCCTTTTCCTTTAAACATTTTTTTTTCTAGGCAAGTAAACACTATGTAAAACTGCGAATGATCTAACAAATATTCATTTATTAATTCATTAGATCTAGATCAGGCCTGTGCAAGATACGGTCCACAATCTGTGTGACCCGCGAAGCCTTTTCTAAAGGTTCTTAATTTTATAAATCTAAAAGATACTGAATATTATTTTGAGACTCAAAATATTACGAAAGCAATATACAAGCAATGAATATTAGTAATTTATTTTTTGTTAGAGAAAATAATTTTCGCTCTCTCATCTATCCTATTTTCTTACGGCTCGCATCAGCTTTCCATAATGTAGTACAGGGGTGTCAAACTCGCGGCCCGCGACGAACATTTTTGCGGCCCGACCAATATATTGACACACAATACTATATAATAAAATAACCGACGCAGAATTATAATAAGATAGGAAGAATTCGCTAAATGTTTTTTTTAATGATACTCTTTTTTTGCTATTATTAAACAAAATGCATATATTTATGTTGAATATACTGCAATTAGGTAAATAAACCTACGTTTCTATTAATATTGATTTTTTTTACGGCCCACCTATAGTTAAACCTTGTTTGTTTGGCCCAAGGCAGCCTCTGAATTTGACACCCCTGATGTAGTATGACCCTCATCACATTTCGGTTTGTGCAGACCATATCTAGATGACCATAGAATATACATCAGAGGATGTTGTTTGAACTTCTTGAATTAACTTCATTGTTTTTCAAATCTACTTCCCTTCCTCCAGCACATGTACGCGCACATAATTGGAAATATTTTCAAACGGACAATGATTTTACAATCAGTTAATAAAATGATACTCGACAAAATATTTTCCTTTCCGCATTTAAAGAAAAAAAACTAAAGTTCTTTAAATTAATGCTCAACTGTGAGACCTTTTTTTAATCTACGATAGAAATAGAAATTTCCGATCTATACTTTTCTGTGAACGATGGAGATTTTGGGGAGTCAAGAAGTTTTATAAACTATAAGTTGTCTGCTTATTTCGACGAAATTCGTTATTTCTTATAAAAACAGCTCATTTACCGAAACATTTAAAAAGGAATGAACGGTTCTCTTAAACGCAGGTAAAAAAGGCCACTGCACTTGGTTACTTTGGACATCTCGATATTTAGGAGTCTTAAAGTTACTTCCTTGCATCTCTGAAATACCAATGTACGTGCAAACTAATATGGTATGGTCTGTAGTAACGATGTCTATTTGTTTACATAGAGCCAAAAATTCTTTTGTTTTGGAGTTTTATTAAGAGCAATATCAACATTTTAACTACGGAGGAAGGTTATTTTTATATTACTGAATAGTTTTAGCTTTTAAAAATGTAATTACAGAAGAGAAAGAAATTTTATACATCTACCTTTGGTTCACCTTCCGTTACTTGAACTAAAGTTTTACAAAGAATTTGCAAATTACTAATGTTTCACAAAAAATTGCTGTTTCGCAAAACAACAAAAATACAATCAGTCTTAATGTTTACAAATTACTAATGTTTCACAAAAAATTACTGTTTCGCAAAACGACAAAAATACAATCAGTATTAATGTTTACAAATTACTAAAGTTTCACAAAAAAATTACATAGAGCTAAAAATTCTTTTTTTAGAGATTTATTCAGTGCAAAATCAATAATTTTTCCGATGTAGGAAGGATATATCTATATTACTGATCAGCTTCTAAAAGGGTGATTACAGAAGAATAAGAAATTTTATACAACTACCTTTGATTCACTTTGCGTTACGTGAAGTTACTAATGTTTTTCAAAAAGCCAGAAATACAATCAGTATTAATGTTAACAAATTATTAATGCTTAAAAAAATTCCAAATTACTAATGGTTAAGAAAAATTACTAATTACTAATGTTCCAGAAAAAATTACATAGAGCTAAAAATTCTTATCTTTTGGAGTTTTATTCAGTGTAACATCAACATTTTGTTCGACGGAGGAAGGATATATCTATATTACTGATAAGCTTTTAAAATGATAATTTCTGAAGAATAAGAAGTTTTATACATTTACATTTGGTTCACCTTGCGTTACGTAAAGTTACTAATGTTTCGCAAAACGACAAAAATACAATCAGTATTAATGTTTACAAATTACTAATGTTTCACAAAAAATTACATAGAGCTAAAAATTCTTTTGTTTTCGAGATTTATTCAGTGCAAAATCAATATTTTTTCAGATGGAGGAAGGATATATCTATGTTACTGATCAGCTTTTAAAAAGGTGATTACTGAAGAATAAGAAATTTTATACATGTACCTTTGATTCACTTAGCGTCACTTGAAGTTACTAATGTTTCGCTAAACGACAAAAATACAATCAGTAATAATGTTAACAAATTACTAATCTTTTTTAAAAAATCCAAATTACTAATCTTTAAAAAAAAATCCAAATTACTAATCTTTTTAAAAAAATCCAAATTACTAATGGTTAATAAAAATTGCCGATTATTAATGTTCCACAAAAAAATTGCAAAATGCTAAAAATTCTTATATTTTGGAGTTTTATTCAGTGTAACATCAACATTTTTTTCGACGGAGGAAGGATACATCTATATTACTGATCAACTTTTAAAAACATAATTGAAGAAGAATAAGAAATTTTATACATATACCTTTGGTTCACTTTGCGTTACGTGAAGTTACTAATGTTTCGCAAAACGACAAAAATACAATCAGTATTAATCTTTGCAAATTAGTAATGTGTAGGGTATACACAAGAATCGAACTTTTGAGTGAATGAATTAAAGAAGCTGCTTGAGTTATGCTAATTTCGGCATACGCGCTTGGTATAAATACCAAGCAGCTTGATTAAAAGAAGGGGGTGTGTTATTAAGTTGATAGATAAGCGAGAGGGAGCTACGAGGTAAGCAACTCCAGGTGTTAACCGACGCTTGTGCTTAGCAGGCCCAAAATTTACGTGGCAGTACTGCTGGTTTGACTCTCTGCTGGTTTGTGAGTAATTGCAATATGTATTTCTATTGAATGTTAAAATATATTCCGTACAAGTAGTACGTATGCTTAATGCTGTAAAAGCAAATTCTATATGTGCAACGAATTCAATAAACATTGTTTCATGTATAAACTGTGTTTGTATCAAATTCATTTAGAGTGCCACTTCAAATTATATACACCCAAGTCTGGGTAGAAGTGAGCAATTTTCTCTACAAATGTTTCACAAATAAAGTTACATAGAGCTAAAAGTTCTCTTGTTTTAGATATTTATTCAGTGCAAAATCAACATTTATTTCGATGGAGGAAGGATATATCTATGTTACTGATCAGCTTTTAAAAAGGTGATTACAGAAGGATAAGAAATTTTAAACACGTACCTTTGATTCACTTTGCGTTACGTGAAGTTACTAATGTTTCGCAAAACGACAAAAATGCAATCAGTATTAATGTTTGCAAATTAGTAATGTTTCACAAAAAAATTACATAGAGCTAAAATATTCTTTTTTTAGAGATTTATTCAGTGCAAAATCAATATTTATTTCGATGGAGGAAGAGTATATCTATGTTACTGATCAGCTTTTAAAAAGGTGATTACAGAAGGATAAGAAATTTTAAACACGTACCTTTGATTCACTTTGCGTTACGTGAAGTTACTAATGTTTCGCAAAACGACAAAAATACAATCAGTATTAATGTTTGCAAATTAGTAATGTTTCACAAAAAAATTACATAGAGCTAAAATATTCTTTTTTTAGAGATTTATTCAGTGCAAAATCAATATTTATTTCGATGGAGGAAGGATATATCTATGTTACTGATCAGCTTTTAAAAAGGTGATTACAGAAGGATAAGAAATTTTAAACATGTACCTTTCATTCACTTTGCGTTACGTGAAGTTACTAATGTTTCGCAAAACGACGAAAATACAATCAGTATTAATGTCAACAAATTACTAATCTTTAAAAAAATACAAATTACTAATGGTTGAGAAAAATTACTAATTACTAATGTTCCACAAAAAATTACATATAGTTAAAAATTCTTATGTTTTGGAGTTTTATTCAGTGTAAAATCAACAGTTTTTTCGACGGAGGAAGGATACATGTATATTACTGATCAGCTTTTAAAAAGATAATTGCAGAAGAAGAAGAAATTTTATACATCTACCTTTGGTTCACCTTGCATTACGAGAAGTTACTAATGTTTCACAAAAAATTATCATTATAAGATAAGAAAGGATTGAATGTACTTCTCCTAATAACATCCGGTCATTTCATTTTCTTATTTTCTGTCAGCCAGGTTCACATAACAAAGGCAACAAAGGACAGCCTGCAAGACGACAACTATGACATACACCCAGGAAATGGGCATTTACGAGATTCTTACCTTCAGAATTTAGGGATCGAGACTTTCCTCATCAAACCACGTGAAAGACTTTTGGTGAGTGGAAGTGATATATTGTTAACATAATTCCATTTATTATAGAATATCTATTGAACTGAAAAGAGATTTTAAGAATACGTAACTATAGATTTTTTTTAATTGCTTGTACAGCAATCTTTACGAATGTTAAATGAACGAACTTCAAATTTTTTTATCATTATTTAAGTATCTAAGCGACTACTTGCTTGAGAATTAGTACAGAAATGGTTTTGGTTCCATTTTTTTTTTGTAAAAGTACAGTATTTTTTGGACCATAAGACGCACCTTTTTATATAAAAAAAATCGACTTATGTATATATATATATATATATATACTTTAAACTGATGGCGCAACAGTCCGCTGTGGACCAATGCCGGCGGTGCCCATCTCCGCTTTCTTCACCGTGGGCTTGGGGTGCCATATAGCATATATCTCAGTCAGGAGGTCAACTTGACGTGGGACCCCTAGAGTTTAGTTCCCAAGCATGCTTGGTCCTGTAATGACTTGGTGCCTCTTTTCACACTCGGAATTCCTGAGAAGGCCTGGCGGCAAGACGGCCATTATCCACCTACCGTATTCATCGGTGACAGTCGTTTTGTCACCGAGTTGTGGCAGACGCCGCGTCGCCATCGGACAATTAGGAAGCCGTCTTCTGTAAGAAATCCCCCCCTCCTTGCAGACAAAGCCTGTCCGGAGGAAAAACGATTAGCCTTTAGCGGAAGACGCGGAATAGTTTGAAGACAGTTTACAGAAAGGAAATCAAAGAGAGCCGCTTCAACCACCCACAGGCGTTTGTGAGGGTATATAGTCGCCACCTCGACGTAAATGGGGGCAGATGACCCTTTTTTTTACAGGTGTGAACAACCTCCATCGTCGGACGTGTGCCAGAGACGGAGAGCCTGCCGTACCCCTCTCGGGATATCCTGATCCCGCGCATTATCCTTAAATCATGTTTACTTTGTAATTATTGTATAGAGCCGATTTTTATTCAAGAATGCCAATAAAGCATTTTGTAAATATTAAAGGCTGTCAGTCTTAGTTTTAGGCAAAGTCCTTACAGACTGTTATTAAATGGTGTCAGAAGTTACGGTAGGATATCAGTGATGAACGAAAGGATTACAGGTAGGCCGATTCTTTTTATCAGATTCTGGCTTTGATTTAAAAACTAAATAATGGTTTTGTATAAATGCAATAAGTAAAAATTATTTTATTGTTTTTTTAAATGGTATATTTATAAGTAGCCATTTAGAGTTCGCATTAAGAACTAATATTTTAGAAATTTTGATGAATTAAATCAATTTCTGTGTTTTTTTAAATGGTATATGTACAAGTTAGCCATTTAGAGTTCGTATTAAGAACTGATATTTTATTTTAGAAATTTTGATGAATTAAATCAATTTCTGTGGGTTTTTTAAATGGTATATGTACAAGTTAACCATTTAGTGTTCGTATTAAGAACTGATATTTTAGAAATTTTGATGAATTAAATCAATTTCTGTGGGTTTTTTAAATGGTATATGTACAAGTTAACCATTTAGTGTTCGTATTAAGAACTGATATTTTAGAAATTTTGATGAATTAAATCAATTTCTGTGTTTTTTAGATGGTATATGTATAAATAGCCATTTAGGGTTCGTATTAAGAACTGATATTTTATATTAGAAATTTGGATGATTTAAATCAATTTCTGTGTTTTAATGGTGTATGAGTTAACCATTTGAAGTTCTAAGTAGGAACTATTGTTTTGAGGAATTGTGATAAGTAAAACCAATTTCTGTGTGTTTTTATGGTATATGAATGAGTAACCAGTTAGTGTTCAAGTAAAGAACCAATTTTTGTTTGTTAGGAATTGCAATAAGTTTAGCCAATTTCTGTGTTTTGTTAATTGCAAATACTGTATGTTTTTCTCTATTTTTGAAGAAAGTGAATTTTTTTTTGCAGTGTTTATTTAGTATTTTTTTTCTTTTAATAGTAACAGATATATTTAAGTTTCTTATGCTTTGATATTAACAGTGATAATTTAGTATTTGTGTATTACTGTGTGAGAAATCTATATAGGGCATTGATTAATTTGAGAATTCTGTTTATGTGTATTCTGTGTAAGAGTTCGGTATTTTGATTTGATAGGTATTGAGTAAATTGTGAATGTTTATATTGTGCGGTGCTAGTTTGGTGTTCATAAGGGCTAAAATTATAGTTCGGTCTAAAATTGATCAGTTTTGAACTTGTTAGTTCCGGTTAGGACACATACCGTAGGAAGGTATTGCTAGTAGCTGAGGAAAACTTTATTGGTTATCATACAGTTAGTTACCCTAAAGTTAGAAAAATGTCCTTTTTAAATAAGGGTAAGAAAAGGGACCTTTTAGAACTTTTAGAAGAGTTAGGAGGACTAGCTGACGATACGCTTAAGATTTTCGAAATTAAGAAGATCATTACAGAAAACGAAAATTACGTCGAAGAAGACTCTAGACTCGCACTAGAGCGTATTATTGAAGATAGAAAGGAACGTGAAGAGAGACTTCGCCAAGAAGAAGCGAAACGAGAAGAGAGAGAGAGAGAAAGAGAAGCGAAACGAGAAGAGAGAGAGAGAGAAAGAGAAGACAAAATTCGTCAAGACCAACTTACTCTCGAAATAAGGAGACTGGAATTAGGAATTAATGGAGACAATAGAGCCCTAAATGGGAGGGACAGAGATGCAGACGCAACTCAGAGCATTCAGCTCCTTAAAACCATGCAGAAATTTGACGAGAAACGGGACGAAATGGGCCTGTATCTAATTAATTTTGAGAGAAGAGCAGAGATGGCGGGAGTCCCTAAACAAGATTGGGTGCCATATTTGTTAGGGGTACTAACCCCAGAAATTTCCAACATGATGGCCAGAGAATCGCCAGAACAGGCAAAAGATTATGACTACGTAAAAGAGATGATTCTCCAGAGATTTAGGATGAATACAGAAAAATTAAAACAACTGTTTTATCGCCATCCTAAACTCGCAGATAAGTCATGGAGGAATTATGCCCATGAGCTTAGTGGCTATTATGAGGAATGGATAGCAGATTTAGAAATCACTACATTTAAGAAACTGAGAGACCTACACATAACGGAACAGATGAAGAGACGGGTACCTGCCGATATAAAAGATCATTTTTTGGAGCAGTGGATGCAGATTAATACTCCTTTGGAATTAGCGGAAAAAATAGATAAGTATGAAAGCTTGCAAGACAGTTTCCGAACAAGAGAATTCCCAAAGAATCAAAAGTCCACAGATAAAATTAATAAGCCATTTAAAAATAACCATAATTTTAAGGAAGAGAAGAAAGAAAAAAAAGATGTGGAAAAAGAAGCTTCTAGTGGACAAAACAAGGAAAGAATTTTTGAGAAAAGAAAACAGCTCCGTTGCTACGAGTGTGGTTCTTATGACCATCTGCGACCACAGTGCCCTAAACTTAAAGAGACGGAAATTATCGCGGCAACAGAAACTAGTGGAGGAGACTCGAGTGGCGTGATGACTCCATATATCAGTCAGGGAGTCGTTAATGGAAAATCTACGTCTATTCTGAGAGACACAGGAGCGAGCATTGATCTGATTTCTAAAAATTTGGTACAACCCCATATGTACACAGGAGAGCACGTTTATGTCAGTGCACCTGTGTTAGATTCATCCGTTTGCTTACCTATAGCAGAGGTCGATTTAAAATGTGAATGGGGCCACACCAGAACTAGAGCAGCTGTCAGCAATACGGAATTCGAGCAGAAACACTATTTGTTAGGAAATAAAACGGCAGCCTTGCTTGAGAAGATCAACAGGAATGTAGAAGTTCCGGTGAAAAATACTGTGCAAACTCGGGCCGAAAAACTAAAATTTGATAGAGAAAGACTAGACACGGGAGATGAAAAAACGAAAATAGAGCAAGTGATCCCGGGATCAGAAGCGGTAGAAGAAATCCCTGCTGAAGAGAGCGCGACTATCTTGCCTCTCCAGGAGAAACAAATAATTACTCCCGACTTATTAAAGACTTCACCCGAAGAATTTAGAGTTGCACAAAGTGAGGACGAAGAATTAAAAGTAATTTTTGATAGGGCGAAAAAGAAGACGCCCGAAGAAAATAAGTACGTGGTGGTAAACGAGATGTTATTTTACCAGAAAAAAAATAACGATGGAACCACTAGAAAACTGCTTATTGTGCCTCGAAAGTATCGAGAGAAATTAAAAAGACTCTGCCACGAACATACTAATGTTCATTTAGGCGTTGCTAAGATGAAAGAATCATTAACTGAGTATTTTTACTGGCCATATTGTCACTTAGATATAAATGATTACGTGTCGGCTTGTGACAAATGTCAAAATGGGAAATGCCCTAATGTTAAGAATTATAAGAAACGTCTTAACACTGTTAATTCCCGCCGAACACCAGGCTAAGCCGAGGTTTAGTCGTAAAAGTTTAAATGTATATTATAAGTATGTTGATTAATTGTAGTTTCAGTGTAAAAATGTGACCAGAAATTAATGTGTATTCGTTTGAGTAATGTATTTTATGAATTGTAACATGTAATTGTTTGTAAATTTGAACGACTCGACCATAGAAGTTGAGTTTTGCTTTAAAGGAAAATTCAGGTGAAATTCCTTTGACGTTGTCATAATATAACGGTTTTGTAGTGGCAAACGCCATATGACGGTTTTATGTATGCCGTGTTGGAATGCCTCAGATAGGCTTTAATTAATGTTCAATTGTAACATTTTATGTTCTGTTTTGTTTGTTGCATAAGCCAGTAGAATGCCTCAGAAAGGTGTTGGCTAACTTTTAAATGCAAATGTGTATGTTTTGTGTATACCTAAGAAGGTAGTAATTGGAGTCAAAATGCACTTCGTACGGTGTTTGAATACCGCAATTGAATGATTTATTGTGAAATCGATAAGTTTTGTCTGAAGAGTTGTTACGACAACAGATAAATGTAAGTGTTGTCAAAGAATCCAAGTGATTACAGGAATGTGAAGTTTGTGAGTTTTTTGATAAGGAATGAGCCAATGAGCTATTTTGTTATAATTTTATGTCAGTCAGTACTGGAAAATTAGACCCTAAATCGATTGTGAATCCTATAGTAGGATAAAATGAATATTTAAATTTAGGTCACTGATGACTGTCCACTTAAATGGAAACGGCAGATTGGATCACAGGTAATCGTGAACGAATTAAGTTCCCTGATCCAGGATTTACGGAAAGCCGAGTATTAAATTGTTTTATGACTATAAGTGTTAAACGTATTAAAAGATAAGTAAGAAATTTAAAATTTTCATGTGTATTAGTAACCGTGATGATATGTTCTGTATGAAGTTTAGGTATCCATTTTGGATTTGTATTTAATTTTATTTGTGTAAAGTTGTTTCATTGTAACTGTGTTTAATATCGATTTGAGTATTTATTTGTGTCATGTGATCACAATTAAGGTAAATTATGGGATCCCAGTTGAGTGATTTACTAGTTATAATGTTTTTTATGTAGTGTCATGTGTATGTACTAGTGTTCTATGAATTTATTTTTTTTTTTGATTAACATGTATTAGTATACTGTTTTATTTAAATTTTTGCCAGAACGTGTTATATTATTGTGTAATTTTATAATTTCTTTGCTACGGCATGTTCTCTTAATAGATATTTTAAAGTGCGTAAATTTTAAGTATAAATTCCTTTTGTAGTGCTTTTAAAAATAATACTTTGAAGTACAGTTAAAAATTTTCTTTCATGAAGGTAAAGCCAGAGTTTGATCAAAATTAACGGTCTACTCGTAATGTCAATTGGGTGTGCATTTGCCTTCGGGAAAAGTTTTTATAATTGAAATTGTCCTGAGAAGGACCATGTTTTTGCTCTGTTTTTTGCAGGTGAAACTCTCTGCAGAAAAACATCAGGGGAGGGGAGGAATTTAGTCTGTAATGACTTGGTGCCTCTTTTCACACTCGGAATTCCTGAGAAGGCCTGGCGGCAAGACGGCCATTATCCACCTACCGTATTCATCGGTGACAGTCGTTTTGTCACCGAGTTGTGGCAGACGCCGCGTCGCCATCGGACAATTAGGAAGCCGTCTTCTGTAAGAAATCCCCCCCTCCTTGCAGACAAAGCCTGTCCGGAGGAAAAACGATTAGCCTTTAGCGGAAGACGCGGAATAGTTTGAAGACAGTTTACAGAAAGGAAATCAAAGAGAGCCGCTTCAACCACCCACAGGCGTTTGTGAGGGTATATAGTCGCCACCTCGACGTAAATGGGGGCAGATGACCCTTTTTTTTACAGGTGTGAACAACCTCCATCGTCGGACGTGTGCCAGAGACGGAGAGCCTGCCGTACCCCTCTCGGGATATCCTGATCCCGCGCATTATCCTTAAATCATGTTTACTTTGTAATTATTGTATAGAGCCGATTTTTATTCAAGAATGCCAATAAAGCATTTTGTAAATATTAAAGGCTGTCAGTCTTAGTTTTAGGCAAAGTCCTTACAGTCCTCATTTTATCGACCCACTCAAGGGATGAAAGGCTGAGCCGAGCTTGCCCAGTAGCAGGATCGAACCCTGGACCTGTGGTGTGGCAGCTTGACGCTTCCAACCACTACGCCACTGGGCATCATATATATATATATATATATATATATATATATATATATATATATTCATTCTTAGGCTCGTATTCTTGGGATACATGCTATCACACGAATGTATATACGAAATTGAAAATATCTTTATAAAACTAACAAAATTCAAAATTTCGTTTTATAAAAATCCTCCCATAAATTTGGGGTGTGTCTGATGGTCCGAAAAATACGGTATTTCCCAAAGCGCTTTTGGGAAAGCAAAAAGTAAAGAATGAGAAAATTTATTTGCATTAGAAAGAGCCCTAAAATATTAAAAAAGTAAAATGTTTTGATTTCTGATAGCTTTATTTTCCATATTTGACGATGAACTACCTGACGATGAGCTATTAATTACTAAGGGACAAACATGTAGTCACCTGCGTTATATCGTAGTACCTTGCGTTATATCGTAGTTATTCAGATGTCGTTTGTTCCTGTAGAATCCAAGTTTTTGTTGCATGTTCTGTAACCACGTGTTTCATATTCATTATACGTACATTACGCTTTATTTACGAGTATAGATGTAAAAAACATTGTTTTTCGGGTTCAGTGGATGAAACTTATGTTTACAATTGGCGTGTTATCAAACTCACAGACGATATTTCCTCTTTGTTCTTTTTTTAAGAGATAAATTTACTTGGATAAAGCAGTTTAGCAGACGATAAGAAACATGAGAAATAAAACTGATTACCTTAAGCTACGTATGATGGAAGACATTTGAATTCTTCCTATTAGCAATGTTTAAAGGAAATTTAAGTTAGACCAATGAAAAATCTTCTTGAAAATATTTTCTGTTTTAATATTTTCGGTTTTCTGTGCAGGTGGAAATAAATCAAAATGATTTTACCCACTGATGAGACATATTCCAATTCATTTCATTTATTAATTCATTATGTTTTCAGCTACAAAACACCCATTAATATCGTTTCCGACTCATTAATATCTTTTCAAGGACGAAATCTACATTTACCTAAACTGACAGATTTTTCAAATACAGGTAACTCTCCTATAACACGGTAGATAGGTTCCTAGAAAATGCCGTGCTTGTCTGAAACCGTGTTATATGAGACCCAGAGACAGTTCAAAACAGGGGGTTAAATTCTATAAACTTATTAAAAACAAACATTTTTTTTAAATTCCTTGTAAACAACTTAATTATTATTAAAAATATAAATGCATGTATAAGACAAAACGAAAAGAAACAAAAAAAATATTATTTTCATTTAATGCGACCCTAATTTAATAAATTTCTTCCTCACCACTGCTCAGCACAATCAAACGAGAATGTTTTTTCGATTGAACGATATCACCTTCACTTTCAGAACCATTTTCTTCATTTAGACTTTTTGCACTTCTACCCTCTTTAAAAAATCTGTAATTTTGGTTTATTTGTTGGTTCTTACAAGGTCATTGTAGATTTCACGGTATGGAGATAGACAATTTTGCAGCTCCCTTATGAATTATTGCCTTTTTTCAGCGGAAGGGTTTGCATTAAAGATTTTCAACTAAGCTTAGGTCTTCTTGTAATTTTATAGAGTTATAAATGAATAAATTATAATTTTTTATACATTTTCATGTAAAGCCACTATAGATCATTATTCCTTCCCGTCATTATTTTAAGGTAATTTAATTTTTAAATGTGTTAAACAAAAATCATATTATCTAGCTCTATAGAAGTACAGTGTTGTACAAAGGTTTTCCAAATTTATTTATCGTGTTAGAGCGAAACCGTTTTACAGGTTGCAGTGTTATACGAGGGTTCCCACAATTTATCCTATCGTGTTAGAGCGAAACCGTGTTGGAAGATGCCGTGCTGTAGGAGGGCTACCTGTACACTTAATATCGTGACTATAAAATGCTTAAAAAATTTAAAAATTTCAATTTAAATCTCCTTTTAAATTAGCCTGTTAAAATTTTCTGATGTTTCTAAGGAAAATTTCACTGAACAGAGTTATTAAGGTCATTTTTCTGTTCTCTTTCAAGTAGATTTCTTCGCGAGCCTCCTTTTTCAAGTAGACGTTAAATACAAGTAACCCTAGGTTCCTAGAAAATGCCATGTTGTGTGAAATCGTGTTATATGAGACCTAGAGCCAGTACAAAATGGGGGGGGGGGTTACGTTCCGAAAACAAATTGAAAAGAAGCTTTTTTTTTAAATTCCATATAAACAACTTAATAAATTTCTACCGCATCACTGCTCAGTACAATCAAACGAGAACGTTTTTTCGGTTGAACGATATCACCTTCACTCTCAGAACCTTTTTCTTCATTTAGAGTTTTTACACCTTCTATACTCTAAAAATCTGCAATTTTGGTTTGTTTGCTGGTTCTTACAAGGTCATTGTAGATTTCACGGTACGAACAATTTTGCAGCTCCCTTTTGAATTTTTGGCCCCTTTCAGCGGAAGGGTCTGCATTCAAGAAAAATGATTCAAGATTTTCAGCTAAGCTTAGCCCTTGTTGTAATTTTATAGAGTCATGAATGAATAATTTTTAATTTGTTTATGCATTTTTGTGTAAAGCCACTGATATTCATTATTCCTTCCCGTCATTATTTTAAGATAATTTAGTTTTAAATGTGTTAAATCAAAAATCATGTTATCTAGTGCTGTACAAAGAGTTTCGGAATTTTTTTTATCGTGTTAGAGCGAAACCGTGTTACAGGTTGCACTGTTATACGAGGGTTCCCGCAATTTATCCTATCGTGTTAGAGCGAAACCGTGTTGTAAGATGCCGTACTGTAGGAGAGCGACCTGTACGATTTTACAGTTGTGAAAATGTCCTTAAAAGTAGGTTCATGCAGAACTAGGATGAACCTAGCCTTCCACCTCAGTAGAGTTGGAAGTTCGGAAGAGACTCGGTTGTTTTGTCCTTTTCATCATTCCGTCTTCAGTTATCAACGGTTAGCCACGCTAGCCTCCAAAAATTGGGCTCGGCCATGCATCCTGGCTGAGGCATGAACGATCCCGGGCTGTCTCTTCAGAGAGACTAATTGGGCGATACGGGCCTATACACCTTCGTAAATCCTGAAATTTTGACGGAACACCTTCTTTATTCTGTAGGGTATGCAATAACACATAATCAATAAAGTTTTAAAAAATAAGAAAAAAAAACGTTCATTATTTACTTAGACTATATACAGTGATTTCCGCTTATAAGAATCACGTTTGTTATTACTGTTTTTGATTCTTATAAGCGGTTGATTCTTATAGCCGAAATTTAGGTTTCTGGACAGGAACGCTATACATATATTAGATAATTTACTATAAAATACTCTTTAATTTACGTTAATTATCTTTTACTAAAATTGTTTTTATAATTTAAAAAATACAATTTAATTTCTAGACCTATAAGTAAACACACATAATTATAGTAAGAGAAGAAAAAAATCCAGTATTTGTTACAACATACCTGCTTAACAGTTTAACATTTCAACTACAGGAAGGGTACAAGAAAAAGATTTCTATGGTAGTTTGACGTAATGAAGTTTGCAGGAGGCTGTTTATACCTCTTTCAATACCTATAGTCTCAGGCCAAGATTCACCTTCTAGCTTACGTTTCACGGTTTGATAACGTGCTGAATCTAATAATTTCATGTTTTCCTAAGTGATAGTGGATACTTCCCCGAAGATTTATGTGTTTTAGGGTCCAGGAAACCGCAACCAGGATGTGAGAGGCATTAAAAAAAAGTCCCTGTCTTTGTTTATCAGTGGAGAAAAGTGAAATCGGATCCGCACGGGTAGAATGCCCCTGGGTCAAGATAATAGGACAGTGTTTAGCTAAAGCGTTTAAGGGGAAACTATTATGTTATGTCTAACAAAGAAAGGGATGCATTTTACGACTGTATTCCATCCCATCTTATCACCCTTTATTTTAAAAAGAATAAAGAAAGAACTTCGTACCTTTTGAGGGTTTAAGTGGCTTTTTTTGAAAAATGAAAGGAAAGCGAAGAGTGTAAACTGATTCTTAAAACCGGTGGATTGATTCTATAAAGCGAAAATTTTAACATGGAAATAATACATTTGTTTTTGTTTTTTCGATATTGATTCTTATAAACGGTTGATTCTTATAACCACTGATCACTATAAGCGGTGGTTACTGTACATGAAACAGTTCCGTAACTGACTGACTCACTGACATGCAACGCACAGACCAAACCGCTGGACCTAAAGGGCTGAAATTTTGCATGGCGATTCTTCTTATAGTGTAGGGGTGCACTAAGAAAGATTTTTGAAAAACTCTTCTTAGATTTTTTAAAATAAAGTTTTAATCTGTTTTAGTGACTTTTGGGAAAAAAATTATATGCGATGATTTTTTGTGTTGTGAATCATTTCTTACAAACACTTCAAATGCATAACCAACTCTACCCGTTACATTTGATAAGCCGCAACAGTTTGCCTCAAACAAAATGGCTAATCCGTGGGGAACTATTTTTCTTTTTTCCCCCGCGGGGAAAAAGTGCTTATAATATTAAATTTAGGATGAGTTCCATACCGGATCATTGAAGCTTATGGAATTTTGTAATTTATCATTATTTTCAAGTACACCATTTCGGGGATTTGGAAATCGGCATAAAACTGTAAAAACCGTTCAACCGGAGTTCCAATGTGTTTTGAAATATGTTAAATAGACGCACGAATGTAAAAGCACATCCATCCAGTTCACGAGTTCAGTGACATTTTAGATTGTCATTCAAAACAGTGAAACGGGTAACCACGGTTATGTGATTGGGGGCTTAAATGTGGGTTTGTTAAAAAAGGCGTAAGACACCCATTAATGATAAGAGCTAGGAAATGCCCTAAGCATGCATACGTACATCGAACAACTGCATAGTAATCCTAGATAAAACTTACTTAATGGGTTATTCGGGGTAGAACAGATATATTTGAGAAAGAAAACAGAATTTTGAAAATAAACTAATCTTTTTCCATTTCCCACCGAGTTTATTCTTTGTTTAAAAATGTGCTGTAAATAACCACAATTTCTTTATATGAACTCTGAAAAGGAACATGAACGTAAATCGAAATGAATTTAATATGAACTTTGACTTTCGTTTCTTTCTTTTTTCTTCTTTACATAATTTTTTTTTCTGTTTCTCTTCTCATCGTTGGCTCTTCATTTCTTGAATATTTGTGTTGATATTATTATTATTAAATGATTTTATTGCAATTACGTTATTACTCGGACTATAAGACACATCTTTTTACATAAAAACATCGACATAAAATTGGGGTGCGTCTTATAGTCCGAAGGTAACATTAAAATAAAATTAATATTTTATTATATATATATATTATATATTTTTTGTATTATCTATATACATAAAACAGTTCCGTGACTGACTGACAGATAACGCACAAACGAAACCGCTTGACCTAAAGGGCTGAAATTTTGCATGGCGATTCATCTTATAGGGTAGCGATTCATCTTATAGGGTACGGGCGCACAAAGGAATATTTTTGAAAAATTCTTCTTATATTTTTTTAATTAAATTTTTAAGCTGGTTTTTGTAACATACTAAAAGTGCGTCTGAGCGTTATAAAATTTATATATCTAAGTCTATTCGGAAAAGTTTTTAAATTCCTTTAAACCAACGGGTCTTCCATGCCATAAGCTCTCTTTGTGGAAGGACACACCCGCAATGCTCCTTTGGAATTTAAAGCCACCGAAATTATGTAATGGCACTAGACTACAAGTCAAAGCCCTGCATAAAAATTTAATCGAAGTCATTATTTTAACCGGGTGTGCTCAAGGAGAAAAAGGGTTCGTGCCACGTATTCCTCTAATACCCAATGGCCTCTCCTTTGACTTTAATAGACTGCCAGTTCCCCTCAAAGTATGCTTCACCAGGACGATAAATAAGTCTCAAGGGCAAATTTTAAAATACGCTGGCGTAGATTTAAGAGAAAATTGTTTCTCCCACGGTCAGTTTTACGTAGCTTGCTCATGCGTAAGTTCGCGGACGAGCCTGGTAATATTAGTTCCGCAAAATGAAGAAACAAAACATTGTTTATAAGGAAATCCTCTAAAAAGCAATTTCATTATTTTTTCATTTTAATTATCCTAAAATGTACTCGGTAGCAAAGTCCGGGTATTCAGCTAGTTTATATATATTTATTATATATATTATATATATTTTATAAATATTATTTATTATATTTATTATATATAAGCGAATGTCTAGAGACAAGTGCCTCCGCGTTGTAAAAAAATAAATATTTATTATCTGTACTTTTTATCTCTATTAAGTAAAAAATTGAAAATAAGTTTATATCTTATAGGAAAGCGAGCTTAGCGACAACACGAGCTTAGCGTAACAAAATACAAATTATTCTTTTCTAAAAGTCCTCCCAAAAATTTTATAGGCATACTAGCTGAAAACCCGCACTTCGCTACGGAGTACATTCAAATTAAATACAACGGTCAATGTATGCAATTAATGCCAAAAAAAAAAAACCAACAAACTATATTTATAAAAATTATCGTAACAGATATTTTTATATACAAAATAATGTAGAAGAAAATATTCAAATTAAATTAATAGAGCATGCTAAACCATATACTACAGTTTAAGGAACATATCTTTTACTGTATTTTAATATTTTTTGGATAATATCCAATCGTCTGCTGCATTAGAAAGAGAAAAAAAACATTTTTTTGTCTATTTAGTTGTTACGCACGTGACGATAAATTTATTGAAAGTACCAGAAAAAGAAATCACGTGATCGGCATTTAATAAATTAAATTCCAAAAATTATTCTTTAAAAATTCACCAAAAAACAGGAAATGGAGGTAAAAATTCGAAAAAAATTTCATTTTGAAGGAATTTTTATGATCCTTATCGTGATATAAATTTTATAACCCCCAATGTATGATTTTAAATGCAAACGTAAAAAAAGTTTAATAAACAGCTTAAAAATTTAATTTAAAAAATCTAAGAAGAATTTTTGAAAAATCTTTCTTAGTGCATCCCTACACTATTAGAAGAATCGCCATGCAAAATTTCAGCCCTTTAGGTCCAGCGGTTTGGTCTGTGCGTTGTATGTCAGTCAGTCAGTGAATGAATGAATGAGTTAGTTACGGAACTGTTTTATATATATAGACTAGCTGAAAACCCGCACTTCGCTACGGAGTACATTCAAAGTAAAAACATCGGTGAATGTATGCAATTAATGCCAATATATATATAATAAATACGACGATCAATGTATATAATTGATGTAAAATATATATATATTTATAAAAAAATCGTAAGGGATATTTTTATAGACAAAATAATGTAGAAGAAGATATTCAAATTAAATCTAATATAAAGAATACTAAAGAATATAGTACAGTTAATATAGTACAGTTTCTAGAACATTTCTTTTACTGTATTTTAATATTTTTTTGGATAATGTCCAATCGTCTGCCGCATTAGCAAGAAAAAAAAATTATTTTTTGTCTATTTAGTTTTTATGCACGTGAGGATAAATTTATTTAAAGTACCAGAAAAAGAAGTCACGTGATCGGCATTTAATAAATTAAATTCTAAAAATTAATCTTTAAAAATTTACCAAAAATCAGGAAATGAAGGTAAAGATTCGAAAAAGATTTCATTTTAAAGGAATTTTTATGATCTTTCTCGTGATATAAATTTTATAACCCTCAAATTATTATTTTAAATGCAAACTTAAAAAAAGTAAAAAAAAACAGCTTAAAAATTTAATTTAAAAAAATCTAAGAAGAATTTTTGAAAAATCTCTCTTAGTGCACCCCTACACCATAAGAAGAATCGCCATGCAAAATTTCAGCCCTTTAGGCCCAGCGGTTTGGTCTGTGCGTTGTATGTCAGTCAGTCAGTGAATGAATGAATGAATGAATGAATGAATGAGTCTGTTACGGAACTGTTTTATATATATAGATTATCGTCCGGTGCGTCTTATGATCCACAAAATACGGTATTTTATTTTAATTATCATTACTATTTTAATCTTTAATTATTTGGTGATTATAACAGGAAGATGAAGCATTTGGAGGGCCCCAAGCGCAATCTAATTTTGAGGTCCGCTTGCTCTAATACTAAAATATTATTTATCAGTTAAGATATTTTCTCAAGGTCGAAAAGGAAATTTTATTGGTCATTAGGTAGTAAAAACATGTACTGCGCCGTTTGTCGTTTTAAAAAACTGCAAATTGTCTAGATAAAGATGGTATCTATGCCTGGGCTTTACTAATTGTACGTTTTTTAAGATGTTAACCTTCGGGGGCCCTTCACTATTTGAGGCCCCAAGGGCACTCCTGTGCGATGCTGATTATTAACCCTCTTTCTGTAGCAATGTTTGAAGACAGAGAAATATTGAGTTTATGCCGGGATTGGCAAAGTCCAGATGCCAATCTTGCAAAAATTGTGGAAAGCATAAAGGAAGGAATGGTATTCAAACTGACTCATAAAAAGATTCAGGCGTGGGGGATATTAAAATGTTGTGTATGAGAGAAATAGCATTAACTCCCTAACGGTACGGTGGTTTGAGACGAAATAGATGGTACGGTCGGGTCAGATCCGACCCCATCTCTTTTTTGATGAGGTTTTTGGTAGAAATAAGCACACAATAAGGATTTTTATTGTATAATAATATTTATTGATAATATTTTACTTGAATTAAAAAACTTTTTGTAGAAAAAGTGACCAACGAATTGTAATTTTGCTAAACAAAGAAAATCTCTTTGCCATTTACATAGAGTGTTGCATATATTAGGTCTAATATGTAATTTAGTCAACCTAATTTTAGAACTTAGTAAAATGACTTTTCGAGCACAAAAATGTAAATTAATATATATTGACATTTTTTTCCTTCAAAACCGAAATAAAAAATTTTAAATATCTAAAAAAAAAGAAATAAAAATAAATAAATATTGATCATGAATACTGTTTTTCAACAAGACACTCGTATTCAATTATTTCTTTATCCAGTAGGATGGTCTAGTAGGTCTATCTGGTAAGGTTCCTTGTCAACTCGATGTCTTGCAATGAGAGGGGAGAATACGGGAAGGGGAAGACCCACTCTTGGGTCGGATCCGACCCCCACTGTACCGTTTGAGGGTTAATATAGTATTTCATCTTATCATTATTATTATTATTATTGTGTACAGGAAACCCTCCTATAACAGATAGGTTCTATAACAGATCCTCCTATAACAGATAGGTAGATAGGTTCCTAGTAAATGCCTTGTTGTGTGAAACCGTGTTATATGAGACCCAGAGACAGTTCAAAATAAAGGGGCTGCGTTCTGAAAACTTATAAAAACAAATATTTGTTTTAATTCCGTATAAGCAACTTAATTTTCATTAAAAATATAAATGTATGTATAACACAGAACGAAAAGAAACAAAAAAATATTATTTTCATTTAATGCGACCTTAATTTAATGAATTTCTTCCTCTTCACTGCTCGGTACAATCAAACGAGAACTTTTTTTTCGGTTGAACGATATCGCCTTCACTTTCAGAACCTTTTTCTTCATTTAGATTTTTTGCACCTCCTATCCTCTTTAAAAAAAATCTGTAATTTTGGTTTGTTTGCTGGTTCTTTCAAGATCATTGTAGATTCACGGTATGGAGATAGACAATTTTGTACCTCCCTTTTGAATATTCGGCTTCTTTCAGCGGAAGGGTCTGCATTCGGGAAAAATGATTCAAGATTTTCAGCTAAGCTAAGGCCTTCTTGTAATTTTATAGAGTTGTAAATGAATAAACTATAATTTGTTTATACATTTTCATGTAAAGCCACTGTAGTTCATTATTCCTTCCCGTCATTATTTTAAGGTAAATTAGTTTTTAAATGTGTTAAACAAAAATCATGTTATCTAGTGCTTTAGAAGTACAGTGTTGTACAAAGATTTTCGCAATTTTTTTTTATCGTGTTAGAGCGAAACCGTGTTACAGGTTGCAGTGTTATACGAGGGTTCCCTCAATTTATCTTATCGTATTAGAGCGAAACCGTGTTGTAAGAAACCAGTTCCACGTAAGAAATTTGTTAAGAAAAAATTTAATATTATCAATTTATTTAATAATTTAAATTTTTATTACACTCGTAATAATTTTAAAAAAATTCTCATTTTAGGACCGCAGAGGTCTGAAAATTATAAAGAAAAATAAAACAATACCAACTATGCCAAGTTCAAACTTCTGAAATTTAAATACAACAGATTTTGGACACAAGTCCATATCTTTATTGTTCTTGGATCAGTTTTTGAGATAATTATTAGCTTCACTATGCAAAGAGAAATAAAGCTTGTAAAAGGCCGTCCCATCCACACGTTCTTACGTTCATCAGTTGTTACATCGCTTAGTAAAGAACATCTTTAAATGTTTGTAGAAGTTACAATTATGAACTATAATAATTAAAAATACTTACTGTACTCGTACTATAAATGTTTTGAAAATATATAATTCAGTTTTTATTCGTCATAAACAATTACTTAAAATGTATAAACCATCATCGATATAATAAAGTATATTAAATATTTCTTATTTATTTTTATTCTCTTTTAATATTTATTAAAAGTGCTTTCACGCTTCAAACTGAAAGTTATTAATATTGTTCCCATGAACCGACAGTAGCAGACAGTTTAAAGTGTCCTTAACGAAATGTAATAAATCCCTACCAAAACTTAAACGGGTTGGATGCGCCATCTATCGGTAATTATCAAAAATGTGGTATACAATGATCTTTTAACATTTGTATTCTGGGTATGCATCTTTCTTCTTGTATGCTATCAGAAAGGAAAAATTATACTCATATGATACACAATAATTGGATAATAAAGCGTAAATTATAGCTAATAAAAGATAATTTTACTGTCTAACATTTTTTAGTCATATTATGGGATAGAAATTTTCGTATTTTACTTAAAATTAAAATAAATCAATTCAAACTAAATAAATCACTCTGATGAGGAAGGAAGGGGTGGGGCTTACATATCAAAGGTCACGAACGTTCAGGATCATTTTTGTGTTTCTTTTATTATTTTATATTATAAATACTATATTCAGTAAAAGACAAGCCCTGATTTTCCATTAGGCCCGGTAGGCCCGGGCTTAGGCCCCCACCCCCAATGTTTGGGGCCCCCCCAAAATTTTTATTTTAAAAGAAGAAAAAAAAAATTTCCAATTCAATTTTTTTTATTTTACCTTTTTTTAATAGCAATTTTTTTTATATATCCTTTCAAATTTGATTGATTGGTTCATGATATGTATAATTATATGTATAGTTCATCATATGTATGTTACAGTGCATATAAGGGATTAATAAGTTTTTCTGTTTGCATTGTATTGGTGTTTTCATGATGATATGTTGTATTGCTTTTTGTTATTTGATAATGTTCTAGGCTTCTACACTTCAAATAACCAATTCTTGGTAGAATGGCACTTTCACGATGATTCATGATTATCTTTTTTGTGCGTCAACTTTGGAAATTTTACGCCCACATCAGTGTTAGGGGGGCCCCATCCCGAGTTGTGCTTATAGTCCAGAATTTTCTAAATCGGGCCCTGGTAAAAGACTCTTTATCGTATTCGGTATTATGATTCTATCTTATCTAATGCTAAGTCTGCTATACATTCTCATTTGGACCACCCCCTCCCCCTCATACGCACACACTTCAATTGAAATGTAATTAGCTACCTCAAAAGTCGAACCCGAAACTTTCCTCTGCCTAAAAAAAATAAACTGACCACTAAGTCACATCATGACTTTGACTAGTAAACTTTACATTATCCAGATTTTTGAATGAGAAATTTTTTTTTGAAATCTTGTGAGAAATGATAGTTCTTACTAAACCTCTCGTAACTTCATTATATAAAAAATCACTACTAAATTATATAGTTCTATTATATGAAAAATACAGTAACCACCGCTTATAGTGATCAGTGGTTATAAGAATCAACCGTTTATAAGAATCAATATCGCGAAAACAAAAACAAATGAATTATTTCCATGTTAAAATTTTCGCTTTAAAGAATCAATCCACCGGTTTTAAGAATCAGTTTACACTCTTCGCTTTCCTTTCATTTTTCCAAAAAAGCCACTTAAACCCTCAAAAGGCACGAAGTTCTTTCTTTTTATTTTTAAGAAAGATTGATAAGATGGTAAGGAATATAGTCGTAAAATCCACCCCTTTCTTTGTTAGACATAACATAATTGTTTCCCCTTAAACGCTTTAGCACAACACTGTCCTATTAGCTTGACCCAAGGCCATCTTTACTCGTCCGGGTCCGATTTCACTTTTCTCAACTGGCAAACAAAAATAGGGACTCTTTTTTCCCACCTCCTGGTTGCGGCTTCCTGGACCCTGAAACACATAAATCTTCAGCGAAGTGTCCACTATCACTTAGGTAAACGGGACATTAGTAGATTCAGCCCGTTATCAAATCGTGAAACGTAAGCTATAAGGTGACTCTTGGTCTGAGACTATTGCTGAATTTTAATGACATTATTGAAAGAGGTATAAACAGCCTCCTGAAAACTTCATTAAGTCAAACTTCCATAGAAAACTTTTTCTTGCTCCCTTCCTGTAGTTGAAATGTTAAAACTGTTAAGTAGGTATGTTGTAAGAAATATTGGATTTTTTTTCTCTTACTATAATTATGTGTATCTACTTATAGCTCTAGAAATTAAGTTGTATTTTTAAAATTATAAAAAATAATTTTAATAAAAGATTTTAATAAAAGACTTAAATTAAAGAGTATTTTATGGTAAATTATCTAATATATGTATATATGGGTGTGTGTGTGCCTGTCCAAAAACCTAAATTTTGGTTATAAGAATCAACCGCTTATAAGAATCAAAAACAGTAATAACAAACGTGATTCTTATAAGCGGAAATCACTGTATATGGTATTAGTTTTGACACAGGAAAATAGATTTCTGGAAGTTAACTAAAGTAACTTTTCCCATGTATATGAAGGGAAAAAATTTTAAAGCTGCATCTGAAAGATTAGTGAAAATCTCGGAATAAAATTTAAATTTTGACTCTCTATGATACCACAAAACCTTGCCAATAAATTTTATATTTTTGTAAAAGGCAACTTTATCCAACCCTTTCCTTTTTAAACTCTTCTTTTTTCTCTTTCTTGTTGACTTCACTTTATTACTTTTTCAACTGCATTTTTATTTTTAAATTCATTTTTACTGGTAAAGACCTAATTTAAGACATTTTAATGTGCTGAGCATTATTTGATCACAATTGTCACTTAATTACTGGAGATAAAGTCTTTGACCATGGAGCTCCAACAACCTTAAATTCTTTGATTCCTACCATTTGAAATCAAAAATTATAAAACAAAGGTGTTTACAGGAGAGTTCGTTTAAAACAAAAAAGTAGTACAGTAAAACATCGTTTATCCGGACTAACTGGGACCATAGGCAAGCCGAATAATCGAAAATACGGATAATCCGGGTAATATGGGTAAAAAAATCCTTAACTAAGCAGACTTACCGTTTATTACGATAAAAAACTATGTTTTGTAGCAAAATTACAAAGTATTGTTTACAAGACATTAAAAAATATATAAAAACTTTTCACATCATTTCTTAACAAAGATTTGGTAACTCTGGTAAAGCTTTGTTAAACTCTGGTAAAGCTTTGTAAAGCTCCGGTAAACTCAACAGAAAGCATTTTATTACCATAATTTATTGTACACTCTATGCAGGAACTGTACATTGAATCAAACTAAAATACGAATATTTGGCGTCTTTGTAGTTACGTTCTTGCTATCATAATTAAAAATTATTATCTAATATGAACATTAAATAAAAATAATGTCTTCAAATCTGATCCAGATTATCTGGAAATAAATCCGGATAAACGAGCGCCAGATAAACGATTTATCGGCATTTGCTAGATTTTCAGTTTCCAAAATATACCAAATACATTCAATAAAAAAAAATATTATCATTCTAAAAAAGCGTACTGACAAAACTCACTTTTGAAATTTCCCGGGCTGATTGCCATAGTATCTTAATGTAACTGAATGCCGAGTTCGTAATTTTTCGACTGATCATTTAACTCGCTAATAATTCCAACAAGTTCGGGAAATTTGTGTCTACTTAATGAGCAACTGATGAGGATTCTTCCTCCACCAATTTTGAATTCATCTGAACTGTCTTTCTAGTTTTTTAAGCACTTTTTCCGCTATGAGATTTAATATTTGCACTCGGCCATGTTGCCAAAAGGAAAAATTATTAGTTGAGAACGAGTCAAAGAACGAGTCATTTAATAATTGAAATCCAGAAATAATTTTAAAGTACCAGAAATAATTGCAGTTTTAGGAAATGAGAAGTTAAAACCTTTAGCATTTTTTCTAATTGAATGAACTTCTAATTGAATCCGGAAATAAATCCGGATAAACGAGGGCTAGATAAACAAGGTTTTACTGTATCTTTAAACGACTACGAAAATAAAGTAACGAAATTATTGGTAGGCTGGAAAAGGGGGCACATCGATATGTTAATCAATTTAGTATTTTGATAGCTTGTAATGGTATTATTCAATTAACATAACTTTTTAGAGAATTTACCCGAAAAAAATTTGTCAATATTTATTTACAACTAAAGTGTACGGCAATGATGTTTTGTAAAGGAAAAAGCCCCAATCAAAACGCAATCTTCCGCCTTTATTTTGGTGGTAAATGCAAATCGCGGTTACATACTCCGTACAGTGCACAAATTCTAACCATCATTATGTCTCTCATCAGTCTGTGTTGTCACTTTTGGCATTACTGTTGCAGTTTCCCTCAACGGAATAAAGAAATTTTTGTCTAGATAAGAGTTTTGGAATTCTGAATCAATACGGAAGGTACATTATTTTTATTGAAATTCTGTTCTGTGCTTGCTTTTACACACCTTTGACCGATGGATGTTTCTTAACCCTCTAACGGTACTGTGGGGGTCGGATCCGATCCAGGGGTGTGCTTTCCCCCTCCCGTACTCTCCCCTCTCATTGCAAGAGATCGAGTTGACAAGGAACCCAATCAGGCAGTCTTGCAACAGGTGTTGGAGCGTTTGCAGTTATAAGTTTGCAGTAAATGCGAGTGTCTTTGTTGAAAAACGTTATTCATGATCACTAGTCATCTATATATTTAAGTTTATAAGCCGACTTTTTGGGCAATCCGTGAGAGAAAACTACTGCATCAATGTGCTTCATCTTGGTCTTAAACGAAAGATTGTAATCTGTAGATTTGTCAAATTTGGTTTTTGTAACCGCATTTTCTATTAATGAGCGATAATTTACAATTAAAAATTGATTTCTGTGCATGCTCAGTGGCATGTTTAAATCTGGCTTTAGAAACTCACTGTTTTTGCGCATGCTCCGTCACATGTTTTATGATAAGCACGTTTATTCCGAGGAGTCTCTCTAGATTTCTCTCTGCCATTTTTATTTTTATGATAATTATGTTTGTGAAATATAAGATTAAACCTGATGGAAATTGTTTATTTCGCTCTGTTTAATTAGCAATAATTTACAATTTTAAAAAAAAACTGCTTTCTGCTCATGCTTAGTGACATTTTTAAATCTGGCTTTAGATACTCAGTAAGCACGAGACCGCTTAAACACATTAATTTGTTTCTGCGCATTATTATGATTTTCAACATTCGGCAATGATGTGTTGAGTATAATTTGTGTATTAGTGCATTTATTTACTATCTAGCCGTCATGTTTTGACGGGTACCAACTAGTTCTTTTTAAAGATTTTTAATTTTTAATTTCGATATTGAAGGCCAAAAATGTCAGTATATATTATTTTTTACATTTTTGTGCTCGGAAATTTGATTCAGTTACTCCTAAAACTAGGTACAAGACTAAATTACATATTAGACCTAATATATACAACATTCTATGTAAATGTCAGAGTTATTTTCTTTGTTTAGCAAAATTACAATTCGGTGGTAATTTTATCTACAAAAGGGTTTTATTTCACGTAAAATATTATCAATAAATGTTATTATACTACAAAAAATGCTTATTGTGTAATTATTTCTACCAAAAACCTCATCAAAAAAGACATCGGGTCGGATCTGACCCGACCGTACCATCTATTTCGTCTGAAACCACTGTACCGTTAGAGGGTTAATGTTCTCCATTTGTTACACGCTGTATATCAAATAATGGTTCAAATTTTAATTTTTTGTTAAATTTAGCATTTAGTTGGAACTGAACCATGGGAATTGCATTTTAGTGTTAAAGACTTTTTAAAGAAAATATACAGGGTGGGAATGAGGAAGGGGGAGTAGCATGATGCGTGGAAACCACTGAAGGGGCTCACGACCCGAAAAAGGTTGGGTAACCCCACTTTAGATTCTGTTTATTTATTTTCAAATAATAAATAGGTTGAACTCGGTAATATATCTTTCGCCAAACTAGTAGTTTAAGTTTTTAAACCCAGTTTTTAAACCCAGAAGTATGTCATTTCTCAAAACTTAAGGAAAAAAAACAGATAACCTATGTATCAACATATTAACAGCTAACGGTAAACAAACGTATGTTTGTTAGTGAGCAGACACGGGGACGAGCTAATCTCGCGAGCCGAGCATAGCAGAATATTGCGACTGGTATCGATGGATGCGGACGGACGAGACGCGTGCACTTATGCCATCCTCAACTTTCAAAATTTTAAACTTTTTTAATTATTGAATTAAAACCGCCGAACTCAAAAGAAGCGGACAAAAGAAACAGCTGGCATTCCGGGTGAGCCAGCTCCTTTCCGTTTCGCAAATTTCCACTATTTTCATGCATGCAAAATGCAACTTTTCCGACCTCCAATCGACAAATTTTTTATTTCCATGTATTCTACAACTTTTCATCTTTAAGGATATACTCATTTTTATAAAGTTTAAAATGTTTTTCATTGCAAACGAAGCTTTTTCCCCAAAGCAGTTTTCCGAATTTCACGAAATCGATAATTTTGATGGACAAGTATTTCGGTTTTCTGCACCTATTAATGTCAATTTTACGATTTATCGGCATTTGCTAGATGTTCAGATTCCAAAATATACCAAATACATTTAATAAAAAAAATGTTATCATTCTAAAAAAGCGTACTTACAAAACTCACTTTTGAAATTTCCCACGCTGATCGCCATAGTATCTTAATATAACTGAATGCCGAGTTCGTAATTTTTGACATATTATTTTACTCGCTAATAATTCCAGCAAGTTCGTGAAATTTGTTTCTACTTAATGAGCAACTGATGAGGATTCTTCCGCCACCAATTTTGAATTCACCAGAACTGTCTTTCTATTATTTAGGCACTTTTTCCCCTATGAGATTTAATATTTACATTCGGCCATGTTGCCAATAAGAAAAATTATTAGTTGAGAGCGTGTCTGAGAACGAGCCATTTAATAATTGAAATTCAGAAATAATTTTAAAGTACCAGAAATAATTTTAGTTTTAGGAAAGGAGAAGTTAAAACCTTTAGAATTTTTTCTAATTCAATGAACTTCTTTTTTGTTTAAAAAACAAAATTTGAAATCGGAAATTCGAAAGAATTATTTCAAAAGCCAAAAACCAGGATTTGAAAAAGAGAACTTTAAATAATTATTTAATTTTTAAAAAATTCTAATATATTTTTAAAAGTGATTAAACAGTTTTTAATCTTTAAGAAATGAAACCATTTCATTTTAATTCGAAAATGCCACACATCGGGTTGTCACTCAGGTAGTTTATATTAAAACATGTCCAAAAATTACTCAATCAGACAATGTTGCCAACTTGGGGGTTAAACAGTTTTTAATCTTTAAGAAATGAAACCATTTCATTTTAATACGAAAATGCAACACATCGGGTTGTCACTCAGGTAGTTTATATTAAAACATGTCCAAAAATTACTCAATCAGACAGTGTTGCCAACTTGGGGGTTAAACAGTTTTTAATCTTTAAGAAATGAAACCATTTCATTTTAATTCGAAAATGCAACACATCGGGTTGTCACTCAGGTAGTTTATATTAAAACATGTCCAAAAATTACTCAATCAGACAGTGTTGCCAACTTGGGGGTTAAACAGTTTTTAATCTTTAAGAAATGAAACCATTTCATTTTAATTCGAAAATGCAACACATCGGGTTGTCACTCAGGTAGTTTATATTAAAACATGTCCAAAAATTACTCAATCAGACAGTGTTGCCAACTTGGGGGTTAAACAATTTTTAATCTTTAAGAAATGAAACCATTTCATTTTAATTCGAAAATGCAACACATCGGGTTGTCACTCAGGTAGTTTATATTAAAACATGTCCAAAAATTACTCAATCAGACAGTGTTGCCAACTTGGGGGTTTTCCCCCTAAATATTGGGGTAAGTTAGATATAAAGGGGTGTTTTTAGGGGCCACATTTTTTTAGGGGCATTTTGGGGGGGGGGGGGGCAGTTTTAAATATTTTGTACAATCGAGACGAGTGTTTTTATTAGATTATAAGTTCCATACATATAACAAATGTAAATAAACCTCCATTTCATTATGTAAGTGTGTATTTTCTATTTATTTCAATTTATCTCTCAAACAGGATGCCTATTTGAAACAAGAATTTCTTTTGGGAAGGTCTAGGGTGATCTCAAGTTGGTGTTAGGGGGAAACAGGGGGAATTCGAGATGGCGCTACGGGGGAGGAACTTCGTAGACGTTGGCAACACTGTAATCAGAAGATAACTTTGACAAAAGGAGTTACGAAGAACTTGGGAACATCTGACATGTACTTAATATATCATGAAACTTAGAACTATGAACTTTAGTCATATTGTTCAAAACTACTGTACAACAGTTTCAATTAAAGGAACTTCCTTTTTGCATTTCTTTAGAGCATAGCCGAAAACGAAGTGGACTGTTTGGATAGTCCACGAATTGGCGAAGGAACGCATTTCCAGCGTCAAGTTTCCGTCAGCAGCCGGTCGAACATTTCAAGGCTTTCGAACGTAAGTCACCCCACTCTGCTTCGGGTTTCATTATCATGCTGTAATTTTCATTCTGCAAAAAACATATTTATTACTAAAGATTTTACAGCTATGAAACGTCTGCGTTATCTCGGCTCAGTAGGTGACAAAATTTTCTATGCTTAAAATAATGGAAGACGCAATATTGATCGCTGAAGGCAACGTAAAAGGTGACATGGCAGATACAATCCAGATGTTAAGCTATGAATTTTTTTTTCAATATCACAGATTGGTAAAGGCATACTTTTGTATTATGTTTTTTACTTATGAATGTAGACGTTTAAAGGAAGATCGCATTTCTTTAAAATTTTATATTTTCCGTGTGTAATATTTTACAAGGCATTAAACTCGTGATGTCTTACGCTACAAAGTTAAAATTAGTTTTTTTAAGTACAAACTTAATTTTAAGTTTATTTTAAGTTTTATTTTAAATACACACTTAAAATAAAAAAGAGGTTTGAAAAACGCATATTAAAACCTATTTTCAATTACAGAAAGCAAATTTCAAAAGTATGCTTTTGCTAATCTGTGATTAGAAAATTACCGAGATGAAAATTCCCCTAAGATTTCAGATGGGATTGGAGATTTTCGAGGCCAAGGAAGCACCGCCTTAATGGCCACGCATTGTATGCACACTATGACTGATTTTGGGAAAACTTAGCTTTGTAATTAAGTGAATATTTTTTCCAGTGCTTTAGTATAAAAAGTTTAAATTAATTGTCAAAGAACTGTCATACGCTATTTCCTAATTTTTGCAATTTTTACCACTGTTTGGTTATATATCCTCACGAATTACAGTCTAGTTTCCAGTAATCTTGTGATTAGAAAATTACCGAGATGAAAATTCCCCTAAGATTTTGGAGATTTTCGAGGTCAAGTGAAGCACCGCCTTAAGGGCCATGCATCATTGTATGTCCACTATGACTGATTTGGAGAAAACTTAGCTTTGTAATTAAGTGAATATTTTTTTTCGGTGCTTTAGTATAAAAAGTTTAAATTAATTGTCAAAGAACTGTCATACGCTATTTCCTAATTTTTGCAATTTTTACCACTGTTTGGTTATACATCCTCATGAATTGCAGTCTAGTTTCCAGTAATCCTGTGATTAGAAAATTACCGAGATGAAAATTCCCCTAAGATTTTAGATGGGATTGGAGATTTTCGAGGTCAAGTGAAGCACCGCCTTAATGACCATGCATCATTGTATGTGCACTATGACTGATTTGGAGAAAACTTAGCTTTGCAATTAAGTGAATATTTTTTCCAGCGCTTTAGTATAAAAAGTGTAGATTAATTGTTAAAGAACGGCCATACTCTATTTCTATCTAAGCAACGCAAGACGATGGCTATTTCCTAATTTTTGCAATTTTTACCACTGTTTGGGGATACATCCTCATGAATTACAATCTAGTTTCCAGTAATAGAATACTCGGAGTGGCCTTAGGTTTGAGGCCCCATTGATCTTAATACTAAGTAACTCTATCAACTTATTATTTAAGAAAAGAATTCGCAGATTGTATCTCCTTTTGAAGCTGCTAAATTTCGGAGCACCCCCCTCCGAGCGGGGATTATCGTTCAAAATTGAAGTGGCACGAGAGGGTGGTGTTGGTTCACCAACACAGTTTGAAAGCAATTCGAAAGAAGTTTGAAAGTCCTATTGAAAGCAATCAGCGATTTTTCACCTCGCAGTGGGCCATTCTCGCGGATTAAGTCTTCGTGGACAAGTACCCCGCACTGGCAAACCAGAACAACTTTCGGAGGTCCCTGACAATTGGAGGCCCCAAAAGCATGCTTCTTTCGCCCTTGCGATGATCCGCCAGTGCCAGGAATCATTTAAAGATCATTCTGTCCCTCATACCTAGTGTAGTCATCTTCTTATTTTTATTCTCTCTTCCCTCGTATGCTGGAACCGACAGTGACACTTTGTCGACAGGGTTCTCCGTAGCTGTCGAAGTTTGTCTAAAGCAATTTACCAATGTTTAATTCAAGACTTTTATAGGCAAAAATCCAGCGGAAATTATTTATCACATTATCGAGGTTATCGTCTCAGCTATAAATAAAAATACTAAGTTTTCATTTTTAAAAGATTTATTTGAATGCTAATTTTTACCATGTTTTTATTGACTTGCTTTCTTGTTTGTGTGTGTGTTCGTGTGTTTGTCCAGTACAAATCTTGCAATCGATTTTTAACTAACTTCCCGACTAGCTAGACATTTGAAACTTTTAGAATAGCCCAGAACACGATGACAATGCATTTTTTTAATACTTTTAGCCATCTTTAAGCAGATTTTTACCATGTTTTTATTATTTTCAGTTAATTTTGTTTTGTAGACTTTTGCAGCCATCTGTCGGCCGGGACGGGAATGAAAAGTTAAACGCAAGTTAACTTCCAATTAACTTCATTTTCTTTCAAGTCGATGGGATAATTCATCAAAAAAATTTTAAAAAAGTATTTATTAATACATAGAATTCTCAAGTTTACATGATTCAACAGAAAATTTAAAAACATGGTATATAAAAAGTTATTTTTATCTTGTAATTATTAATTCATTTTCATTTAGAGACAATCAAGTAGCGATTCTATTTTACCCATGGGAAGGAGAGGGGCTCTTTGTGCCAGGTAACGGCAATTTTGTTAAAATTTTCTAAGTAATACAAAATGATGTAAAATTCAATGTCTTGCTTTTTTAAATCTTTTAATATAAATCTTGTTCATGTATAAAATTTTTTAATAATGTTAAAGTTAAGACCAGTTAAACAGTTATAGAAAGGAACAATGCCGTTCGCCTGTCACTTGATTGACAATGTAGGCGTCCTAGTGTGCATATCTGTCACATTTACAACCATTTTTTCTCCATACAAAATTTGATTTCTGACTTAAAGTCATCGTATTTTTTCAAAGATATGTAAATATGTTTTTTTTTGTTTTTAGAAATAAATTAAACTAATAAACTACACTTAATTATGACCTGGTAACACGCATGATCTTTACTTCATGTAATAAGCTGCTAAAACGTCAACAGAAATATGCAATTAATAAGCTGAATATTCGTATAATCCACTCACTTTCATAGAATGAATGGTCATTAGTTCTTGATATCATTATTTGATATATATCTGAGGAAAAAGGTGGTCATTGAAATATTCTATGAAACTGCTAACATTTCCCGATGAGGATTTCATCCCACTGGAGTAAAGATGCCATGCGGAGTAGCAATCTGTATCAGCAATTGAGGATTCGATGACTTCCCAGTATATGATCATCGTGCGATAAAAATGATCAGATGTGCTATAAAGTTATGGCTACTGAGAGTCTTTTGTTAAAAATAATCGGTATGATGGCATCAAGATGTCCGTAAAATAATAGTGGGATTTCAACTGGTTACAGATATGCAGCAAAATATTGTAATGACTCCCGTACAATAGCGAATATTTTGCGCGTGGAAATTCCGGGAAGACCAACCAAAGCTCGGTTTGTGCACATAATTGATTTGAACGGCTGCAGACAGACAGTCCTCTGGCGACATAATGGCCGGAAGTTCTACCGACAGCTCACAGGACAGTTCGTCAGCTACAAAAAGAGAAGTTGCCGACCGGAGGCACCTAGTCATCTGGAAACAATAACTGAATACAGAAAGGCGGCGTTTTCCAGACTTTTCGAGAACGTTCAGCAGTGGTATATAAAGTCGCCAAACTGGGATTCGTGATTGTAAAAGTCAGTGATTCGGAGATAAGCTATTCAGAGTGACGCTGACAAGGATATACTGTCGGGCTTAGATAGACGTGAATGAGAATAGCGACAACTCAAATCTGACCTTCCTCGTCGATGTCGTGAACCCATGAATTTAATATTTTTATACATATTGTAAATAGCCTGTATTTAGTCGAGAAATGCAATTAAGGCATTAAATATAAAAAGGCTGGCAGTCTTTTATTTAAGGCAAAGTCCTTACACTATGTTGCGGACATGAGTCATACGTTAAGTGAAATAGAAACCCTCCAAGTTTATGTGTGCGGAAACTTACGTGCAGACTCCAACTGACTCCGGGACAAGCGCCGGGAAATTTCGGAGAGTTTCATTTTCCAATTACACGAAGCTTCTCCACATTCTGCCCCAATAGTGCGGGAAATTTCTTAACGAAAGATTTCCTCATCGATGATTCGGACGAGAAAGGTGGATTGCCTGACCCCCATGGTCTCCAGACCTTACCCCTATGGGTTTCTATTTCTTTGGTTATGAAAAAACACAAGTGCATTCCATTGAAGTTCGAAATATGGACCATTTAACAGAAAGGATGAATTAAACTGTTTCGTCTATCACGTCGGATGTTCTCTGTCGTGTATGGAAAGAAACTGAATATCGTCTTAACATCTGCAGGGCAACTAAGGGAGTTCTCATTGCAAGTCTGCTTAACAGGCAAGAAACTTTGAAATTTTTCTTCAATTTGACGTTTATTTCATCTCTATACAATGCTTTGTCCCGAAGCTATAACCATTTAAAACCCCACTATTATTTTATGGACACACTGTATAATGACCTCAAGATACGGCCTTTTTTTCAACGCAATTAAGAAATCTGCTTTCAAATTTCATCTAATGAAGCTTCATTTGAACATTAGTGATGCGACATCGATAACAAAACATCGATGTTTTGAAACATCGATATTCAATATTAAAACATCGATGCTAATAAAACATCGCCCAAAAACCATCGATGTTTTTAAACATCGATGTTTTAGAACATCCATTTTTTAAAACTGGTTTAGTAATCTCTAACGTTAATGTTATTTCCGTTAGTCGTGGGGGGAGGGGTGATTTAATTTTACTCTCTGATTGGGCAGACATAAATGACAAAAACTTGGTTGCTTTGGGCTACATTGATGACTCAAAATTCTCGTTGTAAATACCGCCATGTTTTGCCTTCAAATGTCCACATAAATTCGTGGTATTGCCAGAAGTTTTAAGGGACTTATGGCAAATATTGCATTTCGCCAATTTGTCAGAGGTTTTGTAAAAATATTTCCAAACGGTACTTTTGGGAGGCATCTTACTAATAATATTAACGTCAACTTATATAAAACCAGAACGAAACAAAAACTTAAATGGATGCACTCGTTTATATACTATTTGTAAAATAAAACCCCATGGAAGGTTCTGGAGTGTCAGGAACATTCTAAGCGCTCTGATTGGTTCATTGGTTGTTAATTGCCATTTGTCTGTTTGCCAAGGAATCATTCCCCCTTTTGTATTCGTCCTTTTCAGAATTCAGACTTACATTTACTGAGTGTGAAAATTATGCTACGTGGTAAATTTTTTTTATTACGGTACTTTTGCATTAAAAAAAAACATCGAGACAACGTAAAACATCGAGCACAAAACATCGATGTTAAAAAAACATCGGCTTCAATAAATCGAAGCTTAAAACATCGATGTTTTTATGAAAACATCGACATCGATGTCGCATCCCTATTGAACATCCGACGTCAAATGATGTAATATCGTAAAATTATCTTTCTTGCTTTCAATGAACATATCTGCTTATGACTCTAAGGTCCAAAGTTGTGCCAAAAGTTTCTGGACGCTTTTTGTCAAATCTGATACACCTAATTCTGCTTTTACACGATAGATACGTTCCTGAAGAATACGTGTAAAAAATTCGTGTAAAAAATTCATTTTATCAATGGAAGAAAAGAAGACTGGATCCGGATCTAAAAATAATTTTAAAAAACCATATGAAAATATTCGTTTAAAGCATATTATTTTATTTCAAAAAAATACACATGTAATAATATGTAATGAAAATGAAAAAAATTCGCCATGAGAAAAAAAAAATCAGTTTTACACATAATTTTTTAAAATTCATTTTCACTCAAATTCATTTATTTTATTAATTCATTTATTAAATTCATTTATTTTTATTCATTTTCTGACAATAAACGGCGCATACGTTTGCATGCGACTGGAATATCACTGCTATGACTAGATATGTTGTGGACACCACCTTCTTCCTCTATTAATGAAATTCTTACTGTGATCTCTTGAGCAAAATAAGCACGAGTCTCCTATGGTGCTGATGATTCGCCAGTTTTACGAACGAATTCAGTTATCAACCGTTGTGTTCGTGCTTTGGTTAGGCCGTTATATAATTATCTGTGAGAGGCTGTCAACAACTGCAGTTCACGTTGAAACTTCCCAGCGCGTTCCTCATTAGGGTCATGTTTGACAAAATGATTACCCAATTTTTTGACCAGTTCCAGACCTTCTTTTATTAAATCTGCATTTAGAACAGGATCATTTTTTTCTTCCATTTTCCCCATTTTTGATAGAATATAAGAAGAAAATGTTTTTGTCGGCTGAATTCTTGAATCAAAACAGAACTGGATACGCTATCGCCAAAAATAATACGCCACAAATAAAATCTTGTTTTCTTAGAATTTAGGGGAAAAAATTGAGAAATTGGATTGGACTGCTCGCGTTGAATTAAAATGACTCGCGTAAAAAGAGAATGAAATATTGTTTTGAATTCGTGTTAAATCAAATTCGTGTAAAAAAAGGTTCCTGCAAAAACATAATTAGGTTTAATTCCCTTTCGGGGACTGAATAATGCAACACGAATACGAGCTCTAAATTCTGAGGTTTGGTCTCCTGTTTCAAAATTATTTGTATGTTATTGCAACGTTAATTCTAAGTTTCGGGCATTTTGATGCGTCAAAATAAAATCTATTGTTAGACCCTCTTTCTTTTGGCCGTGGCGGCCTATTGGTACAGCGCGCTGGTTTTCGGTGCTGAGGGTGCTCAGATCGAATCCTGGCGACCTTTAGATATCGACCTTTAGATATCACAAAACCATGACTCTCACATCGTTTTTGGATAACGGAGTATGCATATTTCTCTTCGGAAAGAGCATAAATGTAGCCTTCGAACCACCGCTTTGTTAAAAACGCCATTTTGAATAAAAACAAAACTTTCAAGCCGCAGACGATAATTTTGACTTTTAAAAACATAGTACAATTGCAATTATTTCTTTTGCAGCAAACGATTTTTTATTACCGCTTACCAAAATCGTCTAAAAAATGTGCGAACAGCCTCTGTATATGGGCCGTGGCGGCCTTGTGGTACAGCGCGCTGGTTTTCGGTGCTGGGGGTACTCAGATCGAATCCTGGCGAAGCGCCACTAAAATGCCTCCGTTTGTGTCCCTTCATAGGGGGCAATGCTGGTCATCCTATATGGCGCCCCCATAATAAAATGTCCAGTAAAACTGCGGGGAATTATAGGCGAATGTCTTCGCGACAAGTGCCTCCGCATTGAAAAAAAAAAACCCTCTTTCTTTTAGATGCCAATTTTCAAGTCCAATCAGTACAGTGGAAAATGATACAGTGCAAAAAGTTATTTTTGGTTGGTGCAAGGGATTTTTTCTCACATTATAGATTAAAGAAGGATTCTGCCTGAGGTTGAAAATTCTTGTTTTGACCCCCTATTATTAAATTTAAAAACCTTCCCACTTTTCATCGACTAAATCTCTCGAAGGAGGTTAAATTAGAGTTCTTAACCTGTACCAAAAGTAAATTTTATAGAGAGAAGGTATTATTCTATAGGCTTGATGAAATTTATAGGAACTTCCATTAAGGTGCAGTAAAAAAAATTAAAAGTCAGAGATTTTATAAATAAATTACAAGTCAAGAATAACATAATTTTCAATAAACATTCATAAAGGAAGGAAAATTAATATATATATATATATATATATATATATATATATATATACAGTGGAATCTCGATCTATCGTTTTTCAAGGGACCGATTGAAATGGACGATAAATGCGGGAAAACGATAGATGCGGTAGCATAACAAAGCAGTATGATCGTTGGGACTAGATAAAATGAACGACACATACGGAAACACGATGGATCCGAGAACGATCGATCGAGATTCCACTGTATATATATACATACATATATATATATATATATATATATATATATATATATATATATATATATATATATATATATATATATCTATATATATATATATATATATATATCTCTCTCTATATATATATATATCTATATATATATATATATATATATCTATATATATATATATATATATATATATCTCTCTCTCTCTATATATATATATATATATATATATATATATATAACTAGCAGCTTATCTCTAAATATTGAGATAGTTTTCTCCTTTCTTTGAAGCTTGAAACAGTACAGGAAGATGGTGGGCAGAGTCAATAAAATCATGGAGAAAACGATCGATAAGATGGCTCTAAGTAAATCAGAGTAAGTACTATATAATTTATTCCTGGCTTCGATTATATCCTTGACTCCTCCCACTTACTTGCTGGACGTCGAGGTTTTATTAATAAGTAAAGAATCATGATAACTATTTATCAGACACTCTCTAATAAAAGATATCAGTTTATTTGTACAGAGTTGCAATAAATAACTAAAAGATGCAGACCAAATATACTTGTTCATATCGATTTACCGTGTGGTATAGATCTTTCTGTACTTAAAGATTAGAATATTTTTATACGGTTAGTTTTGTTGTATTAAAATGGTATCTGGAAGGGAAAATTTTTTCCCCTTTAAAACCGTTAAAAAATATTTAACATAAAATTTTTATAAAGGGCAATTTTTTAACCCATTAAAAAGAATTTTAACCCGTTATAAGTCATCAATTGCGTGCAGGGGAAAAAATTATGGAAATTAAGCTCTAATTTCGTCAGATATACCAAAACCTAAACGTGTATCAAATAAAAAATTTAAATTTTAAAAAAACCGATTATAATTTTAGGTTGAGCCGGAAAGAAGGCCAAGAGCTGACAACCCCCAAAAATTCCTATCTTAGTTAAGGGGGTCCGAGACACAATATTTACATATTTTTATTTACATACATTTCTGAAATGTGTCTTTTATAGAGATCATTGTATTATAAAAAATACTTGAACTATTCGAATGGTTGATTGATGTCATGTCCGATCTGTGATCAGATAGATCCATGAGCCACCAAGACAGCTCAAACTAATAATCGAATCTTTTTTTTTACTTTTAAAATTCCTAACTTGATGCACGTTTAGATTTTGATATATATATATATATATATATATATATATATATATATATATATATATATATATATATATATATATAGTTGAACTTCCCCATATCGAAATTTTCTATATATCGAACTCTTAGCAAATCTCCATGTTCATTACATAGAAAAACTGTTTCTATATATCGAAAAAATCTCTATATATCGAAATTTCTTTTCACGACATATTGGGAGATTTTATTCTAGTTTAGAATAAAATATCCCAATTTTTGGCGTTTGAAACAATACGTCGTAGACTTCAATTCGCGGAAAATATCCCTGATGAAGTTTTTAGTGGACTGAATACATGCGAACATTTCTCTGATGAACTTTCTGCAAAACTGGCTGTTCAGCAAGATATTCGTAGTTTTTTTTTAAAGAATGTAACTGTGATCATTGTAACATTGTAACCACTGTCTGGATTATTGTTTTTTTAAAAGGTATGTAGTACTCAATAAATCTTTCATATTAATTCATTTTTTAGTTATTAACTTTCATTTAATGTGATTCGCATATAAATTGGAAATGGAGTTTCGTATACGAAAATTAGCTTTAATTTTAATGTTTTAGGAGAATTATGATAAAACTGAGATCAATTTTATATATCGAAATTTCTATATATCGTATTTTTTTCCTGCACTTTTTACTTCGATATATGGAGGTTCGACTGTATATATATATATATATATATATATATATATATATATATATATATATATATATATATATATATATATATATATATTGAAATCCTGGCTTTGTTTCCATAGCTTTTTTTTCACCGTGCAAAAGTGGAATGGTTTAAAAAGAATTTGTTCTTGGGATTTATAAGAATTTTACAATATTTTCATATGGTTTAAAGCTTAAAGGATAAACATTTTTTTCTCTTTTGAATAACTTCAGAGAAGAACTTTCGAAATTTTTACTCTAAATCATAAATTCATAAAAAAGTGTTTAAATGAAAATAGATCGAAGGAAAACCGCGTAGAAAGTCGTGTTTTCATAGGAACTACGGATTTAGCCGAAATCGATTAAAATGATAAACTTAGCGTGAAAATGAACCGTGAAAGGAATTTCGGATATATATTTTAAAAGTGTCAACTCATGATCAGTTCCATTCTCAGATAAATGCACTTAAAGTGCAGATGTACAGACAGGAACGCATACACAGTATATACAGTGGAATCTCGATCTATCGTTTTTCAAGGGACCGATTGAAATGAACGATAAATGCGGGAAAACGATAGATGCGGAAACATAACAAATCAATATGATCGTTGGGACTGGATACAATGAACGACACATACGGAAAAACGATGTATCCGAAAACGATCGATCTAGATTCCACTGTATATATATATTTTACTTTCATACGTAATTTTAAAAAAACTGTATTGAGAAGACATAAGTTATTCTTCGCCATCACTACTTATTATGATAGTACAATCCATTGGTTCCGAATTTGCGACAAGATACATTGAAAGTATTTTTAACAAAGTTATCCAAGGTAGTTTGAAGAGTTTGCGTCTTCTTTTTCTTGTTTATTGTCTGGTAGCAAGCCAGATTTTCCCGAATACGACGATTTACACTTGTGAATCTTTCTTCATTTGGCTCCATTGCTTCTAATTCTGGTAGTCTTTTATTAATATAACTAGCTGAAAACCCGCACTTCGCTACTGAGTACATTCAAATTAAATACAACGGTCAATGTATGCAACTAATGCCAATATATATATATATATATATATATATATATATATATATATATATATATATATATATATATATATATATATATATATATAATAAATACGACGATCAATGTATATAATTGATGTAAAAAAAACAAAAAAATATATATTTATAAAAAAAATCGGAACGGATATTTTTATAGACAAAATAATGTAGAAGAAAATATTCAAATTAAATCTAATAGAATACTAAAGAATATAGTACAGTTAATATAGTACAGTTTGAGGAACATAATATCTTTTACTGTATTTTAATATGTCCAATCGTCTGCCGCATTAGCAAGGAAAAAAAATTTTTTTTGTCTATTTTGTTGT
>OU015502.1:132954932-132958828 GCA_907164885.2 Dolomedes plantarius
AATAATTTGTATGTTTAATATCCATAAAACATGCTAATTTGAATTAAATTCTTAAAAAACTTCCACCTCAATTAGTCTATTGGTTAAATTTTGTCTTTTATCGTATTTTAATAATTTTTTGTCAATTTATTTCGTTGTTATGCACGTGAAGCAAAATTACTTTAAAGTATCACAAAAAGAAAAGAAACCACGTGATCAGCATTTAATAAATTAAAATCTAAAAATTAATCTTAAAAAATTCAGCAAAAATCAGAAAATGGAGGTAAAGATTCAAAAAAGATTTCATTTTAAAGGAATTTTTATAATCTTTCTCGTGATATAAATTTTGTAACCCCCAAGTTATTATTTTAAATGCAAACTTTAAAAAATATTACAAAAACAGCTTAAAAATTTAATTTAAAAAAATCTAAGATGAAGTTTTCAAAAATCTTTCTTAGTTCACCCCTACACTATAAGAAGAATCGCCATGCAAAATTTCAGCCATTTAGGTTAGGTTTAGCGGTTTGGTCTGTGCGTTATCTGTCAGTCAGTCAGTCATGGAACTGTTATATATATATAGATAATCATCGCTATTCAAATTTCAAAATGATGAATTTTATAATGGTAAACCACAATCATGTTCATAATTTCTACAACTTAGACGATTCGCATAATATTAACCTTAATATAGGAAGGGCTGTGGCAGTCAGATAGCTGACCATCTACTATTTAAAAACTAAAATTTGTTTCTAATATAAATTCCTTACAAAATAATCTCAAGTTAAAATAGTTTTCTGAATTTTCGTTTACGTGAGAATGAAATAAAAATGGAATGGGGTGAATAATCATGAAAATGCAAATCTCATAATACAGGGTGTCCGGGCTAAAAGTATTCAAAAGTCATGACTTATATTTACGGAACTACCCATTAGAATTTTTAAAAAAATATTTAAATAGGAAGAACATCTCACCAAGTTTTAATATCAATCATAGATTTCGATCACAGTATCATAGATTTCGATGTGTGCACGTTTTGTAGCACGACAAACGTCTAAATGGTAATCCAGTTCTCTCCAAGTGTTTCATGGCGTATCTCGAGTTATTATACGAATTGATACGCTTGAATACTTGAATGATAATGCTTGAATGATACGCTTCTTCAAGTCATCCACAGTTTCAATTTTTTGTTACTACACAACGGATTTAAAGAATCCCCAAGCTGAAAAGTCTAACTCATCATATGCTACGAAACACTTGGAGACAACTGGATTACCATTTAGACGTTTGTCGTGCTACAAAAGGAGCCCACATCGAAATCTATGATACTTTGATAGAAATCTATGATCGATATTAAAACTTCGTGAGATGTTCTTTCTATTTAAATAATATTTTTTAAATTGTAATGGATAGTTCCGTAAAAATAAGTCATGACTTTTGGGTATCTTTAACCCGTATTTAATAGCATTACGGTCATGCATAATGATGCTAATAACTTATTTTAAAACCTAGACCATGGGTCGGCAAGTAATTTTATGTGAGGTCCGGATACTATTGAAAATTTTTATCGAGGTCCAGAAAAAAAACTCATAATACTTACTAGTTTTAAATTTTTGACTCATTTAAGTAATTATATAAAATACAATAGGTAGGTATTCTTAAAAATTTATGCGAGAAATTGCACTTTCGGTCTTGAGCCAGTTTTTTATAGTTTGGTTCACGCGGGGAAAAGTTAATGCCAAGAGTGTCTTCAAGGTGGGCGTCCGTTAATCTCGAACGATATTTGTTCTTCAAAAATTCTTTTTCGAAAAAGATGATTCACATACATATGTGGAATCAAACTATATAGTAAACAGGTTGATAGCTAGTTTGTTTTTTGTTTTTTTTGCAATTTTCATACTTTTCTGAAACATGTTTACCCCAAAATTCTTCAGTGGATGCAGTTTTATACATTTGCAAGGAAATATCTTCTTGCACGCCAATTATCTCCATTTGAAGCAAAGGCTTTGAAAGACTGAACAACTTCGCAGCCACGTTAGTCCCTTCTGCCGCTGCAGCAATTTCATAAGGCGATTTAAGGAACTGAGACAGCTTCCCTATCTCTGCAAAGTCTTGGAATCTTGCAGCAAATTCCTTCCCAAGATCTGATATAAACCTTAAAAATACTGCAATGTCTTCTTCTAAGTTCTTCTTTTTATATTTAAGAATTGTTGGGAAATGAATAAATTCTTGACTTTCAATATCTTTCTCAAAGATATCCAGCTTGCGACGGAAAGCAGACACACTTTGTATCAGATCACATATTAATTTTCCATTTCCTTGTAACTCGGTGTTGAGCACATTTAAATATTCCAGAATGTCTTTCATGAAAGCCACAGCTAGCATATTGCACTCGTTTGCTATGAACTCCAAGTGATTCCTTGCTTCCTGCGTATCCAAGTTTTGCAAGAAGAAGGTTATGTCAGACTCTCGTCACCCATTCTTAAGTGGAATTGATGAACGTGAGTAATAGCGTCTTCAATGAGCCCAAAAGAAACGCAAACAGGTGTCGAACGATATACACCTTTGGAAAAGTGCGACAATAGGTAAAAGGACGCAAATCATTTAGAATGATTTGTGAAATCCATTAGCGGCGCGCTTTTACCTTGGAAAAGTCGGCAGGAAAGGAAATTCGTCATAGATGGTTCGAGAAGGCGCTGAGAAGAATGGATAAATAAAGACGGTGTTGCGAATGGAGGGGAGAATAGATTTGGACTGTTGAAGGGTCAACACGCGTACGGAGAGAGGGTCTCGTACGGACTTTGAATAATGAGCCCGGCTCTCATGAGTGTAGTAACGTTCGTAGGAACGAACCTTTGTAAATGATTTATTTAACCAAGATTGTAATATGTGAATAAACCAGATGAAAATAAGAGTTGGTGCTACAGTTATGATTACTTCTACATGATAATGATTTGTCGGATCACGACGATAAAGGGTAACATTGGCGTAGTCGGTAGGATCCCGACGTTAAAGGTTAACATTGGCGTAGTCGGTAGGATCCCGACATTAAAGGTTAACAGGTTACTTGTTCTTTTATTTGTCAAAAACGTTCAATAATTTGACCTTTACTTAGGCAATGAACATTGTTGTGTTGCAGTAAGTCAGAATAAGCCGAATCACATTCAGAAAGAAACTCCGTGAACTGTCGGTGCTGAAGAGCAGATCGAGACCTCATAAAATTTATCAACTTGACCAAGCTGTCCATTACTTCTTTCAGAGTAGCACTAAGTTTTCCACAAAGGACTGGTGAATTATGCACTGATAAGATATTAGGCCTGCATTCTTATCCCTGATTCTCTTTACTAATCCTTTTCTTTGCCAATTACCGCTGGGGCCCCGTCACTTGAAATGGACACCATTTTATCATAACTAATATTTGATTTTGTTTTGAATTCATCAAAAGTCTTGAATAAATCTTCTCCGAAAGTCTTACCATTAAATGGCAATATTGCTAGCAATTCTTCCCTGAACGATTTACTTTCAATGCCAAAAAATCTCACCAAAATAGATATTTGTTCATCATCAACAATGCCACATGATTCATCAAGTGCTATGGCGTAGCAAGGTGCCCTCTGCAGAAATTCGAGCAAACTACTTTTGTTGTCAGCAGCTAAAATTTCGGTTCTTCTTGTATTACTTCTTGCCGACAATGGAATACCTTGAATTGCAGCGACAATATCCTTTTTCTCTTCAAAAAGTGCCGTGGGCGTGGCCACTTGCAACATGCATTCTTTTACTATCTCAGAGTCAGGAAATTTATTCTGGTGTTTATTAAGCGTCCAGCACACACGCAATGCTGCTTCTGCGGATTTTTCTTGCTCGCTCATGCAGCGAACTAGTAAGGCTGTGTTTTTTTTTAAAGAAGTTATACAGTGGAC